>JAUNZO010004727.1:0-91228 GCA_031894775.1 Chloris gayana
CGGTTCGGATTGTAGCATCGTCCCCTCGGAGTCCCGAACCTCTCGTATATAATCAGCCACCGATTCCCAGTTTCTGTTTCATCGCCATTAAATCGGACAAACTAAGCTCGGTAATGCCCGTGAAGAAGTACGAGTGAAACCTTTTCTCCGGATCGGCCCAACTCTGAATAGAACCAGGTGACAGCGAAGCAAACCATGAAAAGGCCGATCCGGACAATGACGAGTGGGAATAGCCGAACCCGCAAAGCCTCCCGAGTAGACGCCTCACCAAGTCGTGCGTCATACCGAGTCGATGTGCTCCATAGTTGATGTGTTATCTTGCCCGGAAAACTTGGAAAACTCGGGAATTTTATACTTATTGGGTAAAGCCACGGAATCCATCCGATCGGGGTAAGGTCGCCGATACAATGACACTTTTCTCCTTAGGCTTCAAATCGAGCCGATCTTTCATCATATCGGCGATCTTAGCCATGAGGCCACTCATATCATTGGGTTCAGCGAGTTGCTGATCCGGTTCCCGTCATATAAGCTGTGTTGGGCTGCCCCCGATCGGGTGTACCAAGCGGCCGTTTCCGAAATCCCGGTGCGGCGGTCGGGAACGATGTACTGCGGAGCGATTTCATAATTCATGGCCGATTGGATCGGCCGTCCGATCATGAATCCTTGTCCCCGGCCCGATGCGGTCGGGCTGCGGAATACCGGATATCGGCCGTACTATAGTGGGTGAGTTCTCAATTCTACTCGGGCCGGTATTTGGTACGTAGAAGAAATTGAGCTCGTTGTGCCATCTGCGGGGCCGCTGCGACATTGGTTGCTGCCCCGACTCGAAGTCGGCGGTTGTACATCTTGTTTATCGCCCTTTTCCGTCACCGACTTCTTGGGGTCACTTGTCATCCTCTTTGCCTGGCTGGGTTGTACTCGGTACTTGCGTTTGCATCGTCCTTGCCGGGCCATAGGTGAGGTGGCATGCCGTATAGGGGCTGAAACCCTGCTGGCGGTGTGGTGTTACGGAGGCCGATTCCACTGAATCGGCCGTACGAGAGCGCCAAAAGGCTGAGTGTATGCAGGTCCGACATATCCTTCGATGAACAATCTGCCATCAAGCGTGTCCTTGATCAAATTCCCGATGGTGTTGGTCAACACGCCTGATTGATTGATTAGGGCTCGATGAACGGACGAGTTGACCATATCACCGAGTTGGTTGGCATCCGGCGAGTCTCGGGCTTTGATTTGGTCTAGTTCTTCCGGATGCGAGAATCGAGGGATGTCTCCTTTTGTGGCCACTCGCCACGTGTCACTTTCAGGGCTTGAAAGTACTTTTTCATTGCTTCGGCCAGGTATTCTCGGTACTGCAGCTTTTGTTCTGTCGTCATCTTTCCCCAGGCCGAAACCTCGTTGTCATCGAAACTTCTCCATGCCCTTTGCCATCCGTCCTAAGAGGAACCGGAACAAAAATCGGTCGATTTTCAGCATCGACCATTGGTGTTCCGTCCTCCCCGACGACCTGCATGTACGACATCTTGATCTTGGTTGCTTCGGTCCCACCGGCGTGCCAAAAAGTGTGTTGACGTCAAAAGTCGCCAACACACCGTTGTCCGGAGAGTCCACCGAAACCCCGGCGACGCGAGGCCCTGTGCTCCCAACGGACCGGCTCGGCTCGCCGATTCTCGTGTGCGGCTGGTGCGTGCGGATGGTTTTCCTGCAAACCAACAAAGACAATAAAAGGTGTAAAATTCCGGGTCATCGGCCCGGATAGGCCGATGTGCGGCCGTGGCCGATTCTGGCGTAAGATAGACAAAATCGGCCATTGATCGGGAGCAGCACGGCCCATCCATTTTATGTATTAAATGCCAGGCAAGCGAGCTGTGATACAAACGATACGAAATCGGCCGATGCTATAACATGCGATCGGTGGCTAGCGGCCGATTTCGTCGGTGAGCAATCAAATCATTAAGACCTTGCGGGGATGCATTATCGAATAAAATATAGACAAGGTAATTATTAATGGGATGTAATTAATTTGATAGCAAAAGGATGGTTCAATCATCAATCGGAAGCGATAAATCGGCCGATCGGGCATCCGGCCGATTCTGCCATGGATTATAACGATGAGTTATTAGATCTATCTAGATGGATAATGATGATCAACGAAATCATACTAATAACTCGGGTTCAAAGGCAGCTTTAACAGATTTGGTTGCTAATTGAACATGAAACAGCTAATGAACGTGATAAACAATCGGCTAAACACTCCGAAAGAACGAGTAAGACAAATACAACCACACAGATCCGAATCGACCGGTCGCTCCAACGAGACAAGTCAAGCGATGGCACGCGGCTGGACCGAGTCTAACGGCCGCGCACGCCGGCCGATCCGGGACAAGCACAATCATAAACGCCTTAACTATGAAAGTAAATCTACACCTAGCCAATCGGCTGCATGCGCCTAGGACAAGTCAACTATCGCAAAGGCAAACACGGGACACGTCAACCGAATCTGCACGATCGAATCGGCCAAGATGTAAAAGAATTCTCATAGCGGCTATCGTGACTCGAACGACCAGATCCGAGCCAATCGGCGTTGTGAGCAAAGGCTGGGACGGGGAGGCGGGACAAGTCAAACTACCTCCACCACGAGCCCGGACCGGGTCGACTTGACTCATCCGGCCGATACTCACTACGACGGTCGAAAACAGATCCGGTCGCCGGATAACTAGCAATTAAGCCATCTAATTACGAACAATGCGCCGAGAATTAGACAACATAATTACCTTGTCAAGCCAACTTGTTGTCGGCCGGAGCCCCGAAGATCCCGCGCGAAAATAGTAAAGACTTGACAGAAAATTAGGGTTTGGCGATGCGCCGAAAGTTGTATTGGATGTGAATCGAGTTTACGAGTTACACCGAGTACAAATTTATACTCGGCACGAAGAATCCTCCTCGGACCCTCTTCGGGCCGATTTCCTAACCGACTAGGATCTTTTTTCCAAAATTAAACTATTATTTCTAATTTTACAACGCGGGCCGGGCCCATCAATATTATGCTCTTACGTTGGCGTCCGCGCACGATTCCCGGGAGGGACGCGCCTTTACTCGCCCAAGCGACCGTCGGCCTTCTGCCCACCGGCCGTCTTTTGACCTATAGTCGCCGACAATGGGTCCCTTGGTCAAAAACCGGCATCAACACACTTAAGTGCCGCATTAACTCCGGGTGGTTGGGCGCAGGAAGCTACCGGAAGCTTCCTACCCTCGACGCTCCCACTCCTCCGGCTTTCGCGGGCTTCGTGGATTTCGTGGACTTCGTGGGCTTCCTCGTCCTGCGGCCGCCATCTTCGTTCGTGGGCCGAAAGCGGCCCACATGCGGTTAGGGGACCCCCAATCCCCCTACACCGACAGTCACATTCACCAAAACGGAAAGTTGGAAAGCAAAAGAGACAACTATTACCAAATAGCATTCCCCACTATGTTAAACAACCTCATATTATTGACATTCAAATAATAGGAAATGAGTCGAGGGTAAAACAAGTGGACGGGACAAGTATATATAAAAGAAAGAACACTACGGATATGCCAAGCGAACACTTATAAAAGAAACACAAACTTCAAAGGCCCCACTTTTTCTAGAATGTTTTTCTTTTTTTTTTTTGAAACTTAGAATTTTTTTCTTTGGTAGGAATGCAGCCTTTTCACCACGTCCGAGGCAGTTCATGCTCGTCGAGTCTTAAACTCGACAATAGTACTACCCATTCCCTTACGAGCGTGGAATTCGATGGTGCAACACACGTAACACATAAGAAAACGCGATTTTAGACAGGTTCGGGCCCCTCGGATCGAGAGTAATACCCTACGTCCTGTATGTTATGTATTGCCTTTAGCGATTTGCTAATTGCCGGATCTCCGACAGCTTTTGGGTGGCCCCGCTCCGCCTTATATATCCGAGGGAGCTGGGGTTACATGCGAGTCCTAATCGATTACATGAATTACATATATGGAGTTCTATTTCTAACTTTCTTTATTGATTCAGAGTCCTAATCAGACTACAAATTGCTCAATAACTTGCTCCTCACGTCATTGTATATCGGTCTTAATGTCTGTCTTGCTTCCATACCGGTATTCAGGATCTTCTGTTATCCTGCACCGGTCAAGTAGCGATCTGTTGCCTATCGCCACCATCTTTATCCTCCTTGATTTGTCACCATGTCTCTGCGCATCTATTTCTTCATCATTTATATACCCATAAGGCAAGTATACGACACATGCCAACAAAGTTCCCTTCATGATCGACAAGAGGCCGACCAATCCAGGCCTAGCACAAAATCAGTAAATAGCAGTGAAGCTTGTTAAAATAGCAACTAATACCAATGCCCGGATTCATGGGATTAATCATTTCCACCATGCCGAAACGTAATAAAAAAAGAACAGGGCTTACCATATCGATTTTACATGTGGAGAAAATAAGCTCAGGGTCCTCATCGACTGGACCGATGAGCACTATCCCATTTGAGGACTTTAATAGGCCTGAGTCAAAACAACGCCCCGCAGCTATTGTTATCCAAAAAAAAAAAAAAAAAAAAAAAAACGCCCCGCAGCTACCACATTATTGGCATCAAAGTGCAGGTGATGGTTGGAACTCAGATCACAAGCGCTCTTGATGTTGACTACAGCAAGATCGTAATCTAAATCGGAATTGCGCAACCAGCCAGTGACAACTTGCTTATTGGGAAGGCGCACTTTACTCTGCAACGGTTGAGCAAGAACATGTGAAAGAGGATCATATATTAAGCAGGAAAACAAGTACGGAGAAGTTGGCAACACCAACCGTCAAATTATCTGTAGTTCCAACTAAACTAGCAACAGTCATTTTCTCTCCTACTTTTGACATCAGCAGATGAACCTTTAATAAACATGCTTGTGCATTCGTACATCATTTTCTCTCCTACACATGACCACAATTTCCACCATAAGTTGCTGATAAAATATAAATATAATGGGCATATAACAGTATAATAATTACCCAGGAATGAAGCAACGGAGACAACACTTTCAGATACTACTCCTGAAGCAATTCTCTGAGTTCAGCGGAGGAATTTTCACCAGGTTTACTCAAGTTACCAAATCCAGAGCCTAGTTTAATTAATGAAGCATCTTAAAGTTAATCACGATGTACAACTGTTGAAATTTGCAGGGAAAAGAAATAAGATAAAACAGCATCCTTAGGCCTCCTTTGGAACAAAGGAATTTTGTAGGAAAAATAGAGGAATTGAACCTAAAGGAAATAATCCTATATAGGCCCTTTGGATTGTAGGATTGGTTCATAGGAATTTGGAGGATAGGAAAGTTTCCTCCACATTTTGGAGGAATTCTAACATAAGGTTCAACCTTATGTCAAATTCCTTTGAAAGTTTCATGACACATGATGTCTCTTTCTCTCTCTTTGTTTCCTCTCACTAATAAACATATAACTTCAAAATTTCTGTGTTTTTTTTGTGACAAATCCAAATATCTTAGAGGAACAATTCTTGCATTTTTTCATTTCATAGGATTCAAAAACATATACAACTTCAAGCCTACGTTTTGAAAATCTTACGTTCCAAAGGAACTCTTATTCATGATGTACAACTTTGTTAATATTTGGGTATCAATGACTCACATAGCCTATGTACTTCTGTGGAAGCTTCTTCACGCGAGCATCCTGCATCCTTGCCTCTTCTCTTGCGCTTGATTTTTTTTCTAACCCTGAAGCTGATTTTTAAGAAAAAGAAAGGATGAGAAAAGTAGGGTTTACAAACCTTGTAGGAGGAAAGGAGAACCGTGAAAATTAGGTTTACAAAATCTGCACGAGAGGAGAAGAGGGTATCGGTTCGAGATTCTTACCTTCGATCGAAGCGACGGCCTAGCAGTTGGAGAAGAAGAGGAACAATCTCCGGCGTTACCTGTTGCGCCGCCGGTATTTCGCCCCTTTGGCCTCTTCGGTGATCAATTGACGCTGATCTTTACGTACGGCGTGCCATATGAGGATTGAGAACGGTACAAGATTTGACAATCTATATTAATCATGTTCTTAGTACTACTAACGTATTGTCAAGATGGCCGAGTTGGTC
Source organism: Chloris gayana (assembly GCA_031894775.1). Taxonomy (NCBI): domain Eukaryota; kingdom Viridiplantae; phylum Streptophyta; class Magnoliopsida; order Poales; family Poaceae; genus Chloris; species Chloris gayana. The sequence goes on from JAUNZO010004727.1 coordinate 6,102, forward strand.
TAAGGCTCCAGTTTCAGGTACTGGTCCGAAAGGGCATGGGTTCGAATCCCATTCTTGACATAATCCTTTTAGGGCATGGGTTCGAATCCCATTCTTGACATAATCCTTTTAGGGCATGGGTTCGAATCCCATTCTTGACATAATCCTTTTAATTCATATAGGAAAAAATGCTTTTTATGCTGACGTTTTCAGTGCATTGCCGCTGCACCTTGTTTTTCCCCTCCATTGCACGTTGTCATGAATAACGCTGACAGTACTTCCCTTGTGCCGGTGATCCCTGAATTGACTTATCACACATGATTTTGTTCAGTACAAAATAACGCCGCAAGTCGTTGCTCTTGGCAACCAAAAAAGGAAGTTAAAAATGTCACCAGTTCACCAAATAAATGTGCCATTACCATGCATGTTGGATTTACGAGGTAACAGAGTTTTTCATATTGAAACAGCACGAGTTTAGGCCAAGTCCTCTGTATGGGCTTTGTGTTTCTTGTGTTCTTGTTCTTTTCTTTTCTTCCTTTTATCCCTTTTGTGTATTTCTGTGCTTGTGGTCTGTCTGTTATCTATGGTTTTGCCACTTTTTCAATGAAATGTTCAGGTCGGCCACGCGCACATATCGTAGTTGCCTAAAAAAAAACAGCACGAGTTTCAGATAGCTATGATCTGCAAAACTAGGGCGTGGACTACGTAAGTTGCGTGTAAAAATACCAGTATCCTACTCGAGTTGCCCAAAAATAAGAAAAAGCCTCCTATACTCCTGCAAATATGTACACGCTGTAGGCTGTAGCTGAGAGATCTGCCAGCCTCAACAGCATCTCAAGAGACGAACTCATGCTTGGTGCAATTCCCTGACCCTGAATAAGCCATCACACGGCGAAACATGGCGCGCTGCGCGCCCGTTCATCGCACTTGGCAGCAGAGGAGCATCTGTTTAATCCGCGAGGCACTCGGGGCCGCTCCAGTTTCCCGTCGGCGTCGAGGGCCCTGACGTTGAAGACGCGCCGGCCGAGCCCGAGGCTGTTCTTGATCTCGAGCGTGGCGTCCTGGTTGCGATGCCAGGCGTACACGTAGTAAACGTCCCAGCCGCCAACGTGCGTTCGGCGGAGCCGGCACACCGCACACGTGCCCCTTTTCTCGAGCCACGGCGCGACGCAGCGCGGGTGGTACGCGTGCCCGCACGGCATGGGCGTGGCCAGCGTGCCGCGTGCGCGCCCCGGGCTCCAGTGCCTCCATGCACACGGCGCAATCGCGTCCTGCGTCGTGGACTGTCAGCTGCTCGGAGCCGCGGCTGGCGGCGTCCAGGTGGCAGCTGTCGAGGAACGCACCGCCGTCCACGATGGCCTCAAGCGCAGCTGCCGTTACCATCCTGCCCGCCGCGGCTCTCTACGGCGCTTGATATTTATTGTTTTTCATAGATTTCAATCGTGTGCGTGGGCGCGGCCACGGGCGCGGACTCGCGTAACGGGTCTGAAAATTTCTCATGTGATTTGATGTGATTTGAAGTTTGAAAAAAATTAGGGTTACGTTTCTTTTTTAAAGATATTTTTTAAAAAAATTATTATGCATTTCTATGAAAAAATTATATTTATCATTTGTTTACACTATTTTCTCTTAAAGGGTCTGTAAAAGTAGAAAATTCGAACCTGAAACCGGGTGAAAGTTACTCCAACTTTCAGTCGACTGAAAAATAACAAGTTCCTTTATTTATGGGTTCGTAGCTCGGGTCGACTAGACGAGTGATTCGGAATCCTCCACCGAGCCTATGGAATAACCGCGGATGGTTTCTTCATGTTCTTTTTTGAAGTCCAACTAACGCTCGCTTCGTGAACTTGCTCGTCTTGGGCAACGGTGTGTCGTGGAAGAGAAGGTTATTTGGAGCCTTCTTTGTAATCTTTGTTGTTGATGCTTCAGCAAATGAATTATAGTTTTAAAAAGAAAGTGAAAATCATGTGCTTATATAGAACTGCTATTGTGAGAACCACTTGTGAAGATTCGGAAACTCAGGTATCATATAATGATCTTGATGTTTGTTCACTATCCTAACGTCTCATTTAGTGAAGAAAATTTTATTCTCATTGTCTTCGTCGAGTCGGTCATATGCTATATTCTAAAGTATTTGTATATGTTGGTTTTCTCCAACGTTTGTGATGAGCTAGCGGGATATTGCAGTGCTTCATTTGTCTTGCTTGGTGTCATAAAAAGGAGGGGCTGGAGGGGGGGGCAGGGCCCCCTACGTTAAGTGTAAATGAGATTTCAACATATAAATTAGTAGAAAATTTTAAATATTAGGAGAGTGCCTGAGTCATCTGCTACTATATGTTGTTCTATTTGATATTCTGCTCCGCTAACTATATTTTCTTCTGGCTAGACATAATCTTTGAATATAGGTGAGTGCCTTAATCATCTGCTCGATCATAGTAGTTGCTATCCTGCGACATGTCGCTTCTGAGTAACATCATCCCAACATCGCGACTAATATATTTAAGCATGTGTTTCACTCTATGGAAGTACGTAACAATTGGTAAAGTGAAAAGGAAGAGATTCGAGCTGATGCAGAGGATCCATTGTTTATAAGGTGATCCTCTGACTTTGACACAGATGTTTACCCAACGATTTTATTCACTGCAACAATACACCATTAGTCTTTTTGCTCTTACCAAACACAAGGAAGGCGAAAAATATCACTAGTACACTTTAAAAATGTTTGCATATTCGTATTGATTTTTTCAGGAAGAAAGGATGTTTCTTCATAGGAACACGTATGATCGCCGAGAGCTATTACAATCAAGCCAGCGCGTACTGGTCTTTCCAATGGTATCTACATACACGCTGTAGCAGACAAGGTGTCTCTGCACGCTCCAGCAGCATGTCAAGAGACGAACTCACGTTGCAAGCTTCTGATGAAGGGATCACGGCGAAACATAGCTCGCACGCTCATGCGGAGCATCCGTTTAAGCCCCCGCGGCGGTCGGGGCCTTTCCAGGTTCCAGTCCGCGTCGAGAACCCTGACGTTCAAGACGCGCCCCGCGACGCGGCGGCCGAGCCCGAGCCTGCCGCCGTCGAAGTGGCACAGAACGAGGCCGTCCCGGCCGCCAACGTGCGCCCGGCAGAGCGGGCACGTGCCCCTGTCCTCGAGCCACGGCGCGACGCAGCCCGGGTGGTACGCGTGCCCGCACGGCGTGACGAGCGCTTCCGAGCCGGGGGCCAGGTCCTCCATGCACACGGCGCAGTCGCGGCCCGCGTCGCGGACCGTCACCGTCGCCAGACGCTCGGAGCTGCGGCTGGCGGCGGCCGGGTGGCAGCTGTCGAGGAACGCGCCGGCGTCCACGACGTCGACGACGGCCTCGAGTGCGGGGTTGCCGCACCGGGCGCAGCAGCCGGAACTGTCCAGGCGGTTGCACGCGCAGCACCAGAGATGCGACGGCGGCTCCATGCGGCTGGTGCTGGCAATCGACGGAAACGCGACGGCTACGTGTGATCTCTGAAGCTCTGGAGGCGGCATATTTATGGGTTCGCGATCCGGGTCGACTCGGATAAACGATTGATTCGGAATCCGACACCAGGCCAGATTTCATAAGTGCAGACAGTTACGGACCCAGCCCTTAACCGATGTGGACTACAGAAGTGGTAACCACGGCCCATGTGTGTAAACGGTTTTGAAGTTCCTTTTTCTTGTTGTTTTTTAGTCCAACGACGCTCGGCTCATTCGGTGAAGTTAGAATTCTCGTAGTTTTCGTTATTTTGGACCGGTCCTGTTGGTCTCAAGTTGCTATCTATGGAGTATGTTCCATTACTGTAACACTTGTGATAAGCTGGTGCGACATCGCAGTGTTTGATTGTCTTGCTATGTTGGCGTCAATCTGTGCAGCCATGGTCGACAAAATCCGTGATCTCTGCCGATCGTGGCCCGCGGATTGCCAAGTTGCCATGTTCTCTGTTAAAGCTACAACAAAGTTGGTTAGGTTAGCCAAGTAACTCTTTGATACTTACATGTTACGTGTTAGTGTCAACCTTTCCTTCCGCATAGAGCCAGTAATGCCACGCCCGTGAGCCATGTGACGGTAGGCAGGGCCGCTCTGTTTCCGGATAAACTCTGGACTAACCTTTCTCTGCTGAGCCAGCACTGAAAACTAAAATAAATGGTACCTCAAACCGTCAAGTTGCGCGAAAGCGACCTCCTTCCCTTTTTTTCTTTTTTGAAAAAACAAAAAGAAACAGAAGCTTTGTTCTACCCGCTGCCGCCGCGGTTGCCTGGCTTGGTCGGGCTGCACGCCCACCGAAACCCACCAGAAATGCTCGCGTGTCCACCGGCCTCGAGCGAGAATTGCCGAGTGCATCCAGGTGAGGGTGACGGATCCCACGGCTCACAGCTCCGGAACACCGGCCTCGTTCGCTGAAACAACTCTCTCGTGTCCGGACAGACAAGTTTATAGCAGCTGTGACCACCACGGAGCGCACCGCCCTCCGCGCGACTCGCTCTGCTCCCGGCAGAGAGCAAACGCGCCCCTCCCGCGCCGCGATTGCGCGCGCCCACAGATGAGTGTCTGACGGCGTCACAAACTCTCTCTCTCTCCCGCCCCGAGCTGGAATCCGCACAACCGCGATCCACATCGGCGAGCGAGACAAGTGCTACTATGTTATGTTATCCCCTGGCGGCGGCCGGCCCCACGACGCGCCCTCGTCAGAATCCCCGCCGGGCATGGCCGGGTGCGGCCGCGTGCGCGAGTGGGAGGCCGGCCTCCCCACGGCCGCGGAGCTGACGCCGCTCTCGCACCAGCTCATCCCGCGCGCGCTCGCCGCCGCGTTCCGGATCGACGTCGCGGGCGCGTCCTCCGATTCCCCCACCTCCAACCTCTCCTTCCCCTGCGACTACTTCGACGACGACGACGAAGACGAGGACGACGACCGGGACACCGAGGCCGCCTCGCCCGCCGCACCGGCGGCAGGCGGCGGGAACGCCGGGAAGAGGAAGACGAAGAAGCACAGGATGGTGTGGACCGCGGAGCTGCACCGCCGGTTCATCGACGCCGTCGCGCAGCTCGGCGACAAGGCGGCCGTGCCCAAGGCCATCGTGCAGGTCATGAACGTCGAGGGCATCACCCGCGAGCACGTCGCCAGCCACCTCCAGAAGTACCGGGTCTACCTCAAGCGCACGCGCGCCATCCACGCCGCGCCCCCGATGCACGGATTCCCCTTCAGCCCCCAGCCGTCTCCTGACACCTCCAACAGGGGCGGATAATGTTCCTTCCTCTCCCGCGACGTCGGCGAGATGGCCTAGCGCGACCAACCGGTAAGTTTAGACATCTGAAACAAGATGTCAACAACAGTTATTGTTAGCACCGTTGTCGTCTCAAATATTTTCTAGACAGGGTCCCTGGATTCCTGATGCCTGATCAATTGTTCAGAAATATGTCCTCTTCTTTTGTTGAAATATAACTGTCTTGATTAACATTAACACAACTCTAGTATGTTGTATTTATGCTCTGGCGATTTAATCGTCCCTGGTATTTTTAAAATTAACTTCTAGATATGTCTCTATTACTTTTGGGGTTTTTAAAGATAACTTTTGTAGTTGCTGAATCAAAAGTGCATCAGTTATGTGACGAAATTTAGTGGCTGCAATTTTAGTAAAGCTCGTGGTGGGCAGATTCTGGAAGCAACTTTATGTCCACGCCACACTTTGTCTTAAAGAGCAAGTGATTATTGAAGATAATCAGGATTTGTTTATCTGTACTGAGCTGTTGGAGTCTCCTCTCTGCCGACTTGCTCTAAACAAAAAGTTTGGCTGTTGAAGATGATATTGGTTACAAGATTGAAGTGGGCCCAGTTAAAGTTTGTTTATATCGCCAGAAAACGGAAAACTATCCCCTTTGGCACTTTCCTTCTTTGCTACTAGTAGCTTTAAGAATCTGGAATTTTGACTGGAGTTCGGAATATGTACTACAAGTATTTGAGTCTCGGGCGATAAAATAGATTTTCAGCTAGTTTGACACACTGTTCGGGGCCTGTGCTTTTCCAAATCCAAGTTGTGCTGCGACTTAATTCAGGTTTGGTGGAGATGTCAATTCTTGGCTGAGGATTTTTTGTTTGTACATCATATGTATTTGCATAGGATTAACATGCGCATTAAAGTGCGACACACACATTCTTGGAACCTTCTGAATTAGAAATGCACATTCATGGTGCTACTAGCTAGCAAGGCACTAGTATGTATTTTCCCTTTTTGTACTAACCAAACTGTAACTAATTATCCTGCCTTGATTCTGTTGCAGTTGCTTATAGCTTCAGTCTGCAAGGAAAGGGACCAGCAGTTTGGTAAGGTGTGGCCCTGTTTGGATCCATAGGTTAGACATAGTTTGGGTTAGTTTGGCCTCAACTAACCCTGAAATCTTCAAACAGGTAGGGTTAGTTGCATCAAACCCATCCCAAAAACTATCCCTCCAAGGGTGCTTATTGGGGTTAGATTAGGTTGGTTTCTGTGGGACCCACTGAAAAAGAGGCTTTATCGGCACTCGACTCGTCCGCATCTCGCGCATATGTCGTTCGCATCTCGCCCATCCCACTCGCTCCGCCCATCATCTCGCTGCTGCCCATCCGCCGTCGCCCATGCGTCGCGCTTTCGGCGTCGTCCGACGCTCGACGGTCGACGCTCGGCTCCCGACGCCCCATCCGCCGCCTCGCCTCCCATCCGCCCGCCGCCCGAAGCTCGAGGTGCACCGCTCGCCGCCCATCCGCCGGACGCTCGGGGATCGACGCCCCAAGGCGAGCCTTCCGTAGACCGACCGCACGCCCCATCCGCTAGCCGCCCGACCCGTTTCGCCCTTCGCCGCACGCGGCGACTCCGACTCGTGACGCTCGACGAGCTTTGACCGGCAACGGCTCACGACGCGCCCGCACGCCCGCTGCTCCCGAGGCCTGCCGCCGCGCTCGGTCGGCTCGCTCCGCGTCCTGCTTCTTCCGCGCGCAGGTGAGGCCGGGGCGGCGGCGCACGGAGAAGGCCGGCGGCCGGTGCTGGGAGGAGAATGGTTGTCCGATCCGGTGGCGTCGGGTTCCACGTGTACCTAAAACTGCTTTTATCTAAATATAACCCTTGCCTCCAAAGGTCTAAAAAGTTAGAGTTAGTTCGGGGTTAGTTGTGATCTAGAATCTAACTCTAACCTCTAACCCTGTTAGAGTTTCCAAACAGGGACTATGTACTATCGTATAAGAAAGTTCTTCAGCTATCCCGTTGATATTTCAGAAAGAGACTTGTCTGTAATGTAGCAAGTACAGCAAATAATTGATTGGTGTCCATAACCGAGAATATACTGAGAAGCACCTTCCGGAAGATGGCAAAGTTTTGTGTGTGTTTCATGTTTTTTTTTTTTCTGAATGAGAACTGGGAATAGTTATCTATCGAAGAAATCATAAATTCTTCTTCATGACATTCAGTATGAAACTGATCATCGAACTCGCTGAATCAGAGACTATCCCAAAGCTATAGCTAATTCATACGGCGTACAAAATGTATTTTGTACAAACTTGCGTGCCAGATGTGGATGCCATTCTATCTCTGAATGTAGCTATATATTTTCTTCTAAAGCTAGTAGAGAAGTTTTACTATCTACAATATGGTGGATGAGGCATGTAGCTGCTCCAGGTGAACGCACCAGCACTCCTATGAAACCGTGTGTGGCTCATATGTATTTGCATAGTATTAGGCCCTGTTCGTTTTCTGCCCTCTAAAAATTATACCCATCACATCAAAGAGAATCTTACTATTTAGTAGTACTTTTATTAATTTAATAACAAAACCTATGTCACGATCCCCCTCTAATTTGCGAGACGAATCTAATGATCCTAATTAATCTATGTTTTGCTACAGTGATGCTACAGTAAACATCTTCTAATAACATCATAATTACCCTCGTTGGATTCGTCTCGTGAATTAGATAGGGGGTCTGCAATTAGTTTCGAGATTAGACTTTATTTAGTACTCCAAAATGATAAAATTCTCTTTGATTTGACCCCTCTAAAAATTATATACCTGGAAACGAACACACCCTTAAGTATATGCTCGCATCCTTGAAACCGTAAGAATTAGCAATACACCTCACATTCATTGACCTACTAGCTAGCTGAGGCACTACGCATTTTCCCTTCTTTTTTTTTTTTTTTTGGTTGTACCAGCAGTGTGTTTGATGTCTGTTGTCTAATAAGGAATCAATATAACAAAAACAGTACTTTCTTCTTGATGTTTCGAAAAAGTTCTTGTCTGCAACATATATAGATAGTGAAGTACAGAAAATAATCAGTTAGTGTCCAAAAGACCACAACTGAGAATCTCTGAGAAGCACCATAAGGAAGATGCAACGTTTTGTGCTTGTCTATATTTTTTTTCTGGGTGTATGAACTGAAATAGTCTGACAAAGAAATAATAAATTCTCCGTCATGCCATTTCTTTATGAAAACGATCATCGGGCCCTCGAACCAGAGAATATCCTGATGCAGCATCATTTGTAAATTATGTGCCAGATGTGGATGTTATTCAATCTATGAATGTAGCAGTATTTTTCAAAGCTAGAGAAGTTTTACTCTCTGAAATATATATGGTCTTCATTCCTCGTGAGCGCACCAACATTCCTCTGAAATCTGAGAGGCCAGCTGATGTGCTGAATTTGTCAAATTCAGATAGGTTTGCCCAGTTGTCCCGGTGCCTTATTCGCATACACATGCCAATAATCTTGCCTGGAAAATTATCTGGCAGCGTGACCGCGGAGGGCTGTGAACTGGCTGGTACTCGTCAGAAGCAAGTTAGAGTGGAATTTAGATAAACGTCTGAACTCGAAACAAGCTGCTCGGCCTAACGTTACAAGCAACAGCAGTCTACATTCCACTGAAATTAGACTGTCAAGAGATTGAATCTGAAGCTCGCAAGCATGTGCTGCTTGTCATGACTTTTAATTCACGTAAGCGCAAACTGACGAGTGGTGTCCGTCGGTTCCTTAAGACAAAGTTGTGTACGCGGGATATCTGTAACCAACTACTCTGCACAAAAGACGAACGAAAAATAGTATCCAGGTGGATGCTACTACTAGATCAAGAATCCGTAATAACCTTTGTATTATTTATTAAGCAATTATTGTTCAAAGATAATGGACCTCACATTCTTGAGTTGCTTTAGTCAGATTTCCGTTGTTCCAGTATTAGCAAGCGGTCATCATGAGCTGGGCACAGCTTCATTCTCTGAAGCGGACGCTTGTTGAGCTGACTTTGTGCTTCCATGATTCCTGCCGGTCCTAATTTTGCCTTCGATGTTGCACATTTTCGCCATTCTTGCCTTGGGTACAGGCTGTAGTTATAACTTAGAATGTTGGGTTTTATCCGGTTTCTCTAAAAAAAATTTCACAGCCCCGTAATTAGCAACCAGCCAACACTAACAATTCAAGTTAGGTACTGATGATAAGTATACATATCACCATCTTCACCTCTATTTGTTTCATACCTGCTCTGCATGAAAAGTCAAAGCAGATACTAAAGACAAAGTTATTTCTTAGGAAAGGAAAGACAAAGTTATGATGATGCAAAAATAGATACTCCCTCCATTTTTAAAATTGTTGACACCGTTGACTTTTTTCGTTATGTTTGACTGTTCGTTTTATTTAAAATATTTTTTCAAATATGTAAAACTATAAGCCATGTATCAACTTTTTTTAGTGATAAAATGAATCATAATAAAATATTTGATAATTTTTAATTTTTTAAATAAGACGAACGGTTAAACGTAATAAAAAAAGTCAATAACGTTAACAATTTAAGAACAGAGAGTACTGTGTAACTGCGATACTAACGGGCAGATTATACGGACGCTTAGCTCCCCGGCACATTTTCGCCAAGTCCCTGCGACGTGAAGCTGCGTGGCCACGCGCTGTAGTTCGTCCATCCACGAGAATTCATCAGAGATGGAGAGCGCCGAGAGGCAGCAGCACCACTTCATCCTGGTGCACGGCAATTGCCACGGCGCGTGGTGCTGGTACAGGGTGGCCACCGTCCTGTCGTCCGCCGGCCACCGCGTCACCGCGCTCGACATGGCCGCGTGCGGCGCCCGCCCCGGACGCGCGGAGGAGGTGGCGTCCTTCGAGGAGTACAGCCGACCGTTGCTCGACGCTGTGGCCGCGCTGCCGCCGGGGCAGAAGGCGGTCATCGTGGGCCACAGCTTCGGCGGGCTGAGCCTCGCGCTAGCCATGGAGAGGTTCCCGGACAAGGTCGCCGCCGCGGTCTTCGTCTCCGCCGCCATGCCCGCCGCCGGGAAACCCATGACGCTAGTGCTCGAACAGGTACGCTTCTCTTGGCTCTGCGCGGGGGCCAAAAGGCCCAAACCGGTGCCGCGCTTGTTTGAGATATTAGTGACGCAACAATCTGAATGAGTATTTGTACAATTCTCGTTTTCTCTCGAACGATCGAATGTCTACACAATCTATCACTAGTTTTCGAAAGAAACGGGGCCCGATTTCTACATGGATTGCGCTACCGCAACAAGCAGCGATCCCCAGAAGCCGGTTGTGACATTTCTGCTAGGACCAGAGTACATGGCACACAGATTGTATCAACTCAGCCCTCCCGAGGTAATCATGCGCGACAATGTTCCTCAAATGCTTCTCCTCGACTCCTCGTACGCGATCAATTGGTCATCTGCTTCCTGCTGCTTCCTCTCTGACGGTTCAGTGCTGCAAAGCAGGATCTGACTCTGGCCAAAGCGATGGCGAGGCCGTCACAGTGGTTCCTCGACGACGAGGTGATGAAGGAGAACGTCCTGACGGCGGAACGATACGGCGCGGTGCGGCGTGTCTACGTCGTGGCCGAGGACGACGCGACGTGGACGGCCGAGTTCCAGCGCCGGATGGCCTCGTGGAACCCCGGTACGGAAGTGAGGGCGTTGCAGGAAGCTGATCATATGCCGATGTTCTCGAAGCCAAGGGGGCTATCCCAATTAATCGTGGAGATCGCAGAGAAATACAGTTGAGACGGGCGTCTTTGTGAAATCAGCCAATGGCTGTTCAATTGTGAAAATCAAATAAACTTTCTCTATCACCCTTACTTATTCGACCATCATTCTGCCTCACGACAACGCATGTAAATCGTACGCCAACGTAGTTGTCCGTGCGTTGCTCCAGGTATGTTGCTTGGTTCTCTTCCTCTCTCACGTACGTAGCTCGGCCTATTCTTCTACATTTATATGAGGTTTACTAGTTTTCGGTTGAGTGAAATTTTGCTTATGCTCCGGTCAGATTTCCAGAATAATAAAAATATACTGCTTGAACAATGAAAATGTACCGTTGGAACAATTAATTCTCAGCTGGAACACTTTCGTTTTTTTATAGAACATTTTCTTTGACAAGTGAATGCAAAATGTGACCGGTTGGATTAGGATATAAGGGTATAAAATCTGATCGGAAAGTACGTAAATTTCCACTCACATGGAAACTAGACACACCCATTAGGTCTGGGCGTTCGGTTTTATCCGAACTTTCGGTTCAGTTAGTTCGGTTTTTTAAAAGTTCGATTTTCTAAAATCAATATCCGTACTAGTGACGATTTTTTAGATACCCGAAAAGTTTGGGTATCTAAATTTTGGTTCGGTTTTCGGTTATGACCAAACTACCCATACTTTTTTACCACCTCACAATGAAAATCGTAAAAATATCAAATCATCACTTACCATCACAAATAAACTATTAATTAAGTTATAAAATAATATAGTATAATGATAAACTCCCTAAATTACGACTTAAAAGTTGATTGAAAAAATTATAAATGAATTTAAACGGTATAAAACTTATGGATGAGCTATATGTTTAATAACTCCGGTTATGGGTATTGGTACCTGGCTCTAAAATACGAAGTTTAAATTAAAAGTTTGGTTAGTGTGATTCTCTATCCGATAACTGAAAATTTGGTTATTTCGGTTTAGGTTTTTTCAGTTCCGGTCTTTAGGTATCGGTTTTTATGCTCAACCCTATTTATATGCTAGTATTAGATAAAAAAAACATGAATTGTTGTTGCCATATATAGGAAGCACAAGACCCGGCGGCGGGCTTGCTCGCTCCCGAGGACATGACCATAGTCAAGTATCGGTCGATGCGATGTGACTCCACCTAGATCTTGCATCTGAATCACGTCTGAATCATGGAGCCGCGTCGCAGTTCACGCACAAGCGCATCACAGACACCGTGATGGCGTCGTCGAGCGCCGACGCTGAGACCAGGAACATGTGTCGACCCTCCTCCTTGTGGAATGTGTGCTCTCCATTTACCAGCAGCATGGCGAGCTTGCAAGTGGTCGAGCACCAGTGCTGGCAAGGTGCGATTGTCGTAGCCGAGGATGGGGAAATGTGGCTGACACATATAGACAATTGGAACCATGACTATTGCAACCGGAGAGGGGGCATGGCAGCTTGACATTGTGCATGATCTAGTCCATACTTCAGTAGACGGCAAATACATCCACTTCTTTCAACCTCAAATGCCCCCTTACAATTTCTATGGAGCAGACAGGGGCTTGTGCCCTCCCCTTTTTTTGTTTTACCGAGAACGGAAGGGGCTTTATTGGTGGCGAACAGGCACAACATTGGAACCAGGACATGACGACCATCAAGATGATTTGCAGCTCGTCCATGGTCTCCGCCCCTTTCTTTTTGCCAGACTTCTGACCGTTTTGGTATGAAACTTGTGTGGTTGGAGATGAAAAAACTAGACATTACGGTGGTGCGAGTGGATGCAGAGTAAATATAATAAGTGAGCTAATGTACTAATAGATATAAAACTGGATAACAAAAACATATCATTATATAAACAAAAAAAGATATAAGATCTGGGAAGATTTCTTTAACGATATCAACTATTATCACTTCAATTTTTTTTTCATTGAAATTCACGTACTGACAAACTGTACATCACTCACCTTATAATGATGCACTAAGCAATGCATCCACTTCTTTCAACCTCAAATGCCCCCTTACCACCTTCATATACTCCTTTCATTATCACATATCTACACTTTCTATGGAGCAGATAGGGGCCCGATGGTGAAAACATGCAATTGAAAGTAATAATCTATTGGCCTGTCATCGAGTTGAAGAATCTGATCGCTTATGAGTTTCAAGGATATAGAGGTTGACTTATTGCCTACACAATTGTAATGTAGCACGTTCTTTGTTGTTTTAAACATTGTTTGTTTGTACTACTGCTCTGAGATTTTTGTTTTACAATCCCTAGTGCAAACAAACAGGACAAATTTCTTGCAACCCAGAATTCTCACAGTCCTACTACAATCAAACAGGATCTTAAAGCCGGATTTTGAACGTCTTGTATCAAAAAGGCATCATATTTTGTTCAGGTCTTGATAGTTGTGACTTGTCGAGCACCAATGTTTAATGAAACGGCGTTCCTCTAAGAAAAAAAAAGAAAGGGTTCAAAATCATAGCTCGATATTGTAGAATCAATTATGTCAAAGAGGTTGATATGTTGACGTCAATGAGAATTCTTTGAGTTTAATTTCGATTGCCTTACTACTATTTTCATTTTGCGTCTACAAAATGTATACGTGACGAGAAGAGTTAAATCATAAATGAATTGTACATCTTTCCCATCGACTTTGATGGTTGACTGTAACTAGTTGGTGCATGATAACTTCAAAAGAAACGTGTTGGAAAGGGGATAAGAATAAGCATCCACGGAGTTAAACCTATGTAATTTTGATAATAACGTGTTTCCCCATCGAATTTGATAAAGAATCAGAGGAACAGGTGGTAGAGCGATGATTAGCTAAGCACACATTAATGTTGATAACACATCCTACATAGTTGGCTAACACCAGCCTTGGAAATTAATCCTGCACCGGAATCTGTTGCCGACTATGCCACGTGTAGTTATGCATAGATCATATTCTGAAACAAAAGAAAATTTCAGTAGTACTAGTGCTTTACAGGGCACCCAGAAAAAGAGGAAAGAGGGAAAGGTCAGCAGTTAACATAACAAATCATGCTAGCTCAATGATTGATTGGTGTGCGTGAGTTGTCTGCGCACATTTGCATCTGCGCGTTTCTCTCGAGCCTGCTTCCACTGCTGCTACCAGTCGTCTGCTCCGCTGCCGTCCATTCAGCTCGTCAACTGCATCATGCTCCCAAGAACTGCTGATCCACACGCGATGGCCACGAAACGCGGCGAGCCAAGTGCGGTTTGACGATGGAGCGCAGGCAGTATTCTAAACGTAGCCAAGGAAAGAAAGCAACAGATAGGGCTGCGCTGACCGGACCCAGAGGCTGCTGACTTCCGGCACGGCGTGCGCCTTAAACAAAGCCCCGCGCCCACTGGGTTAATCACCACCGGGAATTTACAAATCGTGCTCGTCCGGAGGAGGCCCTGCCGCCTGGCCTCATAGCCGGTGGCCTGTTGCTCGCTGCTTAATTTGACTATAGCAACAAGTACTAGCTAGCCTTTTCTCGTGACGTGGCTTACGCACTGGACTATTGAAAAAAGAAATTGCAGGGAATAATTTAGTTTCGAGCCATGTGAATCGTGCAGTTCCTCTGACTAGGGCAGTAGGACCCTTTCTTTTCTTGCTTGCAGCTGTAGGAGATGCCTTTAGAAAACATTTAGGCTTGCCTAATCGTTGAACCGCCGCTTTGTTTATGGTTCATGTAACCACTGATTTGCGGTGATTTGTATAAGCTGTCGTGTGAACCTGACGTGGTTCGGCACGGTGCCATTAGCAGCGGGCGACTGGATAAACGAATTCAGTAGTCAGTTGCCAAAGGCATTCTTCTTCTGAATCTCGCGGTTCTTGTCACTTGTAATAAAAGCTGTACTAGTACTACTTTGCCACTTCGCTTATTGTTGACTTGACGACTGGTTAGGAGGGGATTTCTGTGGGTTCCTCGTGTTCCAACACCACGGCGGCCGGAGCTCTCTGTAGCTCTTAATTGTCAGACATGTACTATCTGTTCGACGTTGATACTCAACAAAAGTATTCAAGGCCGGCAGCCGGGGACTTGGCCATCCTAGCGTGCGAAGAAAACATGGAAGCAGAGGAGATACTAGTACAACATTGCGGCTGAAACAGATGATGAATTTGAAAGAATCAATCGTAGTATATGTATTGTACAATCCTCCCTTCTGTGACGTGTAAAACTTACACCGGACTCTGTCCCCGGCGTGAGGCCAACGGGAGGGAGTAGACCCACATGTCGGCGTCATGCCGCAGACAGGCACCACCATACGCGCAAACCAATTGTTTCGTGTCAACTATTGCTGCTGCCTCTACGGTCGTGTCGTTCCTACCCCGTTGAACGCACCACCCGTTCTACCTTCTACCGCCCAAAAAATCAACTCTTCAAATCAAAGCTTTGACAAACGCGGAAGAAAAAGGAAGGAAAACTTTTGGATCTGCACAGCACAGGGGCGCCACGTCAGTGATCAGTGTCGGAGCGATCCTCGCCGGCGCTCCTCGTACCAGCATATGCAGCTGAGCGCGACGAGCACCTCGACGATGGCCGCCTCGGCCTTCTCCTTGTCCGCCCACCGCAGCGTCTGCAGCGCGAACACGCGCGGCGAGCCGTCGAACCGCCGGGTCCGGTCCATGTTCCGCTCCGCCTGCCACAGCGCCGTATCCCGCGCCATGGGCCCCAGCCACGCCATGATCCGGTCCACGGCGTCCTTCCACCCCTCGGCCAGCCCGGCGTCGAGCGGGCCCGGGTCGCGCCACCACTCGCGCAGCTTGGACCGCACCGCCGCGCGGAGCTTGGCGGGCAGCATCTCGTACATCTCGGCGCGCTCCGCCGCGGCCTCCTCCTGCCGCCCCTCCGCCTCCATCCGGAGCAGGTCCTCCGCCGACATGATCACGTTGGCGTACTGCTGGTCCAGCCCTGCGCCGCCCACCGTGCTCGGCGGCGCGTCGAGCGTCTTCCGCCAGTCCATGGCCGGGGATTTCTGCCCGGAGAACGGGCGCAGCCCGATGATCGGGCACGAATTGCTGGTGACCGGCGGGTGAACGCGTGACGGGCCGTCGCGCCGCGTGATCGGGCCGGAGGAGGCCTTGGCCTTGGCCACCGAACGCGGGTGCATGATCAGCCTGGACAGCCGGGTCTGCACGCTGTCCGTGGTGGACGCCGGGAGCGGAGGCGGCAGGCCGGGGACGAACGGGCCGAACACGGCGCAGATGCGGACGAACACGGCGCAGGCGGCGCGGGCCATGAGCCCAACAGCCTTGTCGTAGCTCTGGTTCCAGAGGGACTCCTCCTTGAGCTTCTTCACCTTGCCCCGCTGCGTCCTGAGCTCCTGCCGCAGCGCCTCCGCTCCCGGCGGATCTCCCCCGTCCGCTTGGGGCGCCGGATTAGCCGCTTCCACCACCAACAGCTGCTGCTGCTGCTGCTGCTGCTGCTTGGAGGGGATCGGCCCGCTGAGGCTGAGGCGGGCCCCGCCGCGGGCGTAGAGTTTCTTCTCCGCGGACTCCAGCTCGTCGAGCGCCTCCATCTCGGAGCAGAGCTTGGCGGTGGCGGCGACCAGCCGCTCCATCTTCTTGGCCTTCACCTTGAGCCCCTTGGCCACGAGCGGGTCCAGCCGCGCGTCCGCCGCGGCGCCGTCCTTGAGGCACGCGTACACGCTGCCGAAGTCGATGCCGCAGCGCAGGCCGAGCCGCGCGACGGCGGCCGCCGCGGCGTCCAGCGAGGACATGAGCTCCGCGCACGCCAGCCGGAGGAGGAAAGCCTGGTCGGTGGAGTTGAGGTACGCCACGCCCGGCGAGCGCATGGCGTCGGAGCGCAGGCGGGTTACCTCCTGGTCGGAGAGCGACCGGTGCAGCGAGAGGAGCTTGGTCATGGTCGCCGCGGCCTCGAACGCCAGGATGCCCAGCGACGCCTGCGGGCCCGACGGCAGCCGCAGGTCCACGGGCAGCCATGGCTTCTTATTCTGCACAACCATGGCGGATGATTTGCGATCCTCCACCCTTGCTTCAATTCAATGCTCCTCGCTCAAAGATTTATAACACCACAAGACATGAAGGAGAAAAGAGATTCGCTAGGTAGATAAGGGGAGGAGCTTCAACTCTGTCGCTGCGCTGCGCTGGTGCTGTTCTTCGCTGACGACCCTCCACGCGGTTTTGCGCGGGTACAACAGGTTCGGTTGGGTTGGTATGGCTGACACAAGTAACCCACTTATATACTGCTACCACCCCTGGTAACTGCTTATTGCTTATAGTATGAGAGACGGGGACAGCGATGGTCGTTGCGATAATTTGTTTGCAGCGAGAGCACGAGGACGACACGGTCGCCCCGTGGGAAAGCTCGGCCCGCGCCGTAGGCGCTCGCTTACCGGAAGATGGTTGCAGCGGCTGATTGCCGGCTTTGTTTATTCCGGTTCGCGAGCTCGTGTTATTTTAACCCCAAATTTGGCCTGGCTCGGTCCGAGGACGGAAGTTGCTTAACCCACTGAATTTGATAAATTCTTTGGAGCCAGCGGACGGTTTCGAACTTTCGATCGCCCGAACATTGGAGGAACCAGTCGTTTTGGCGAAAATTTTGCACCCTACTTCATTCGTGATCCGTATTTCGGAAAATCTGGAGCTGCAGTGACACGGCTGACCGTACCAGTGGAAATGGCGGGAGCCCGGAGATTTTACTATTTTGTTCAAACCCGAAAGCGTGTTGATTCTAGTTGCTTGCCTCGATGGTGAAGTTACAGCTCCCGGAAT
This sequence comes from Chloris gayana, assembly GCA_031894775.1. Taxonomy (NCBI): domain Eukaryota; kingdom Viridiplantae; phylum Streptophyta; class Magnoliopsida; order Poales; family Poaceae; genus Chloris; species Chloris gayana. Next base: position 23,823 of record JAUNZO010004727.1, read on the forward strand.
TCTTTTTTCCATTAAAAAATAGAGTTTCGGGAATATGCATCGCTTCTTTAAGACAAATCGTATTGCCCATCCTTTCCGGTGTCAGCTGAAATTTATTTTTTCTCAAAGACGGAGCACATGGCCCGAAGGAGATCGAATCTTACATATGCATATGCACAGAGCATCGTTAGCTTTGCTTGTGCATGTGTTAAGAACCAAGTTCTGTTATACATACTCCAGATAGACAGTTCGTACGGTTTGACGGCGGACAATAACTGTCATAAAGTTTCTACTAAGCCCTGTTTGTTTCATGCTCTCTAAAATTTAGCACTGTCACATAAAAAAGAATTCTATTATTTATGAATATTTCGATCAATTTAATGATAAAATTCTTTTGACAGATTAGTGCTAATTTTCAAGATGAATCTAATGAGTTTAATTAATCTATGTTTGCTAAAATGATGCTACAGTAACCATCTTCTAATCACGATTTAATTAACCTCATTAGATTGTCTCGTGAATTAGTCTAGGAGCCTGTAATTTATTTTATAATTAAACCTTATTTAATACTCTTAAATAGTAAGATTTTTTTAATGTAATAGCTATAAAATTTAGACCCCCAGAAACGAACACAACCTACTACAAATGAACTCAGGGTGATAGTACTATTCCATCTCCCATCTTGCAGGTGCGTTGGCCAGGGACAAAACAGTGACTTCTCTAGGATCAGGTTCACTCGCTTTATTTTCCACTGGCTCATGTATGCTTAAAGTTAGCCAGGTCATATCCAGCGAATGACTTCAGTGTTTAAAGTCCAATCCGATGACATGTCCGGAAATTTCTAGCAATCTGTAAAGGCAACAGAAGCCGCTTCTGCGCATCTGGTAATTTCTATCATGAATTTTGAAGACTCCAGAGATGGTTTTCTTGAACACGCATCATTTGGATCGTAATAGAGGGTGTGTTCGTTTCCAGGTATATAATTTTTAGAGGGGTCAAATCAAAGATAATTTTATCATTTTGAGTACTAAATAAAGTCTAATCTCGAAACTAATTGCAGACCTCCTATCTAATTCACGAGACGAATCCAACGAGGGTAATTATGATGTTATTAGAAGATGTTTACTGTAGCATCACTGTAGCAAAACATAGATTAATTAGGATTATTAGATTCGTCTCGCAAATTAGAGGGAGTCGTGACATAGGTTTTGTCATTAAATTAATAAAAGTACTACTAAATAAGTAAGATTCTCTTTGATGTGATAGGTATAATTGGAGTCGTTCAGCCTCAAATGTCAATGTATACACTTAGAGTGATGGGACAGTGCAGGACTTGACTTCCAAGTCCACGGAATCCGTGTCAGTTAAACACTGCAAGTTGGAAATTTCAACTCTAACATGTTTTATTTCCAGAAATGGCACTGATACATTGAGCGGTGTGAATTCAGTGCGTTGTATTTCTGTCCTACGGTTACGTTCGTTTCCTGCCATCTAAAATTTAGCACTATCACATCAAAGAGAATCTCTTAGTGTTTATGAATATTTCGATCAATTTAATGACAAAACCCTTTTGACAGATTGATGCTAATTTTTGAGATGAATCTAGTGAGCTTAATTAATCTATGTTTTGCTAAAGTGATGCTACAGTAACCGTCTTCTAATTATGATTTAATTAATCTCATTAGATTCGTCTCGTAAATTAGTCTAGGAGTCTGTAATTTATTTTATAATTAAACTTTATTTAGTACTTTTAAATAGTAAAATTCTTTTTAATGTGACAGCTATAAAGTTTAAACTCCAGAAAACGAACGCCTGCTGCCTCAACTGTATCCACTCATGGTGTTTGGTCAGTGATACTAGTACTCACGTACAGGTGGCCAGAGGATATGCATCCGCCCAGCAAGGGCCATGCATCTTTTGATGACCATTTTCCATCGTTTGTTCGCTTATATTCATGAACTCAAATGCTAAACATGATATGTTTCATCATGCCAGTAATATAGCGGTTAAGAACTCTAAATAATAATCATGTTACTATAGTTATATGTAGTTGTCCTCAGTTTTGGGATATGGCACATCTCCTAAATAAACAAGAATGTCACTATCTGACAACCATGTAACCTTCCGGGACCCATGGGCTTTGACTTTACACAAGATTTAGATGCTATATGTATACTTTCTCTGGCAAAGCTTTTACTTGATGCTTTGACAACAGTTAGTGAATCATCCTAGTCTCCAAGTTCAATAAAAGTGAGTAGAAAGAATCATTTCGGGGTGGGTTTTTCTAGTTTATTGGGTTATTCGTAGTGTGAAGTAATAGGGAGGATCTATTTTTTAGTCAATTTAAAATGGCCACTTCCTTCGATCGATTAGCTCGCTCGTAGGATCAAAATCGAATGGTTCACATTAGGCCTCGGGCGTTCGGTCTACCCGAAATTTCGGTTCGGATAATTCGGTCTTTTCTAAATTTCGGTCTTGAAGAATTAATACCCAAAATATCACAAAAGAAATTGGTACCCGAATTATTTCGGTACCTAAATTTTGGTTCGGTCTTCGGTCTTACCCGAAATACCCAAACATACACACAAATATGTAAACTAGTTTCAAAAAATCGTGATAATTTCATATATATGTTACGATAAGGCCTAACTTGTATCCTTTTGACATGGAATTAAACCAATTTAGGCATGTATATAGTCTAGTTAATAATTAATTAATCATAATGGAACTAATTTGTGTGAATTGACCTTGTGCTAGGTGTTGTTTGGGTAGTTTGGGTAATTCGAGTATCCGAGGGTGGTACCCGAACTTGGAACGAAAATTTCGATTTTCCAATACACTTACCCGAAATATTATCCGATATCCGAAATTTTGGTTCTTTCGGTCCTGGTCTCGGTTTATTCGATTCTGGTTTTTCGGTCTCGGTTTTTTTGCCCACCCCTAGTTCACATGTTGTCTTCAACCTCTAGCAGCCCCAACTCCTCTCTCTCTCTCTCTCTCTCTCGGACCTCACAGAGCTCCCCTCCTCCGAGTGGTCCCCGGTGGTGTCCCCATTGTCGGGTCCGCAATCCCTTCCCCCACCCTAACCTGATTGAACCGTCAATTCCCACCGCCGCGAGGATCCACCTCTGCCATCTCTCCCGCCATCACTGTCGGGTCAGCCTACGTACCTAAACCTTCCTCTAAATCCGGAGGCCACGGTGCTCATCGGAGAAGCCCCCGCCTCTAAAGCCAACAAAGATTATAAACAACGACTAAAATTTCTTCCAGTTTCAATCGATTGAAGAGCATGATTTCCGAAAGTAATATCCAAACGGTACACTTAAACCTTCTATATATAGTACAAAATAGTAAAGTAATTTTCCTAAATAAAGGAATAATTTTTCAAAAGCATTTTGAACTAGAAAGGCTTGGATGCTACACCAAGTCGATTTTGAGCCCTAATTATTCTCAAAACATACAACTATCTAAGATAGGTTCCTTTTCTAGTAATAAATGAATACTATATCTCACTTCACAAGTTGTAGTATTTTAGTAGTATGATGTGTGTGTCCCGATCTTCAACATGATACAGATTACTATCTAAGTAGATTCCCACATGGAAACGTTCACTTCTAAACAGGCCGTGTGAATGGAACATGCTACACACAAGCAGGCACACAACAATCGAGCTGGTGAGCTCATCTCCTCCCACTCCTAATCAGACCTCCAGTTGCTTAATTATGTTAAACACTGATATTAATATGTGTATGTGCATGACGCTTCCCGATTGACGCTGCCTATGCTCCGTTCATATTAACGACTTGGCATGTAATCGCAACATCTTTACTACTTCTAAAAATTTGAGTTGATGGCTTGCGTAGTGGTCGTCCGCCACCAGCCAACTCTTGAGTGCGCCGACAGGTGGACCCTCGCATGTTCATTTCTTTAGCGCTGCCAGCAGCCCCGATGCCCTAAGCCATGAGCTACGCAGTCAAGCTGATCTAGCCTAAGATTTCTCATCGTAGTAGCACCAGACTGAAGAAGAATCCGGAAAGAAAGAGAGAGAACTCTTGGGTTTCTCGCTTTTTTATTTATTTTTTCCTCCATGTTTATGACTGATTGAGGGTCTGTTTGTTTTTTTAATTCGAGTCATAATATTTATAAGCTAATTTTATTTATTTATTTATAAATAATTAAATTTTCTTATTCATAAGCTATTGGTAATTAATAGACGTACAAATAAGACAAATGAAGATAACTAATAGCCTGATGTAATAAATATAAAATATATATCATGTGTAAAAATGATCATGTAATTTATTTATTTACCTAACATTTTATTAGAAACACTACCTCAAGAAAAAGAACTTATTTTTGTATGACATGGGAGAAGGCTTTCAATATTCTTTTGATTTAATTTCTTTCAATAAATTAAATATAATTTCAATCCGTAGCAAAGCACGGGCATCATGCTATAGGTATAAAAGCGTGGCGGCATCATACAGGAGCCGTAATAAGGAAGTGGTCCCACATGTTCCTGTTTTGCCTCCTGGTGTCCCGAAGGAGATTGAAATCTCACAGGACAATTTCTCTACCTATAAGCATGGCATGCCACTACTACCGGCAGATGTATTGAAAAAGAAGCCATAGATATTTAAGTACTTTCATCCTTGGTACTTAAATGTATGTAGCAAAGGTGTTCAAGTTATCGCGGCAAGAATCCCTAGATAGGTTTTTGGACAAGATGGATATTTTGACTTAAATGTGCCGTTTAAGGAGATCCATGCCCTGTATCGTCTCTAATGCATGGATGCCACCCTCATTACCGTCTCGGTGCCTCGTAAGTGTTTTCGACCTTTATTATATTTCCAAGCGAATGGCACATGAATTCATCCGACTACCCTTTTTCATCGCTCGGAATGTGTCATCACTCCGGTGCCTCAAATGCGATCGGATATCTAAACCCAACCGCCATTAGCCAAAGCGCGATGAATCCAAAGATTACCGATAATCATCTCCTATTGGTCGGAAAGAAGGTGACCAAGGCCAAAAGGCAACAAGTACATGTCCAAGCGGTTAAGGATGTAAGGAGATGTATAGCAACCTACATTTGGGAGACGCATGTACGAATAGAGAGAGAGACGATGCATTATGGCTCCATATAACTTTGAGTAAGTTTTCGTTACCTGCTACTTCTTGTGCAAATCATTATTTCACTTAGATAATAACACAATGACATATTTTATAGCGACCATTGGATTGCTTTCATGATACATCCGAAACTTGCGAGAGTTTGGGTGTTTGACTCTTTTGATCACGATCATCTTAGATACAAAAATTTCATGGACACCCTGAATAGGTAATTTTAGATATTCAATGAACTATCATTTTTTATAGATGCATTATATTCGTTGCTCATTTGCTTTTTATTATTAGTGCCTATAAATACTATCTCGAGCTTGGTGGTGACCCTCATCCAAACGGACCAACCTTGGATACAAAACGTATTATCCGGTATTATTATCTCATATCATGATCATTTCTTTTATTCAATTAATTAATGTCTCTATATGTAATGTAACTTAACAATTTCCTTTGTTTTGTAAAGTGTTCCAAACAGCCTCCCGGGACCGTGACTCGTGGCTACTATGTATGCAAATACATAAGCGTCGGACAAGGAGAATATACCATATTCCCTACGGAAGAACCGGCCCCATGGAAAGATGTAAGTATTCAGTTTTTTTTGCATTACTAGTATATTTGTTTTATATTACTTAACAAACATGTATTAATTTCATAATTTATTTGTGGCAACAACGCTATGAAAAGCCAAAAATAGATTCCTACTTAGAAGAAAGCACACTCGAGCTCATTGAAGCCAAGCTCCTCCGCTTCATGATTCGTGAGTTCTGTAGTGAAAGAGGCAAGTATTTTGATCCTCTAAGTGATGTTGCAATGCACAAAGAGTTGTATAGATATAGCAGCCAAAAGGGCCTCCAAAATACAATTGTGTAAAATATCAAGGCAGAGGAGGAGAGATTGAAGGCACTAGAGCCGAAGTGGCCGGATGAGTTATAATTTAGTTGTGTTTTGATGGATGAATATTGTGGTATGTGATAGTGTTGGAAACATGATGTATATGTGTGGATATTAATATGGATGAAAACTATGTCTTATGTATATATAATGCTTTAATTATTATTTCTATGGTTTTGCGTATATATATTGTGAATGTATTTCCAGTTCCGTAAATATATTTGAATTTATGACCTCGAGAAATAAAATAAATAGCAATAATTATATCAGTTCGGAAAATGCCGATAATATCGGGCACGATGATGTCACTAGCCGATATTGTCGTCTAGGCCAACAATATTGGACAGGTGACATCATCGTGCACGATATCGCAAAACACACAGCAAAATCGGGCACGGTGATGTCACCCGCCCGCTATTGAAGGGTCGGATAGCAATATCGGGCAGCGTGACGTTATCCGCCCGATTTTGATGGGTCACCCTTCAATAACGGGCACCATGACATCATCTCGTCCGCTATTGCTGGATCACCCTGTAATAGCGAACAGCATGACGTCACCTGCCCGCTATTGCTGGGTTTCCTGCAATAGCGGACAGTCCCGGTGCTATTGCTGGTCCGACCCTGCAATATCGGGTGCGTAATAGCGCCCAAAATACCCATTTTACGGGTCTAAAACGCCCGATATTACAGGGTCATATCCTAGTAGTGGCTAAACTGCCAGTTTCCAAGCCAGTATAAACGTTCGGTAACCGTATATTTGTCCCAACGCGATACGTAACGTTAGACTACTGTAGCAGAATTTACACGGTTATTATGTTATGATGAACATGAACGTGGAAAGAAATAACAAAGGGCATGGACATTGTAGCAGCGAAGGACACACCGGAACTGTGCGCACATAGCAAGCGTCACATCTCCATATCTCAAGCTGCGAAAACTTTCTTGGATCCCCACTCCATTCAGGGCCAGTAGTTCCTTAATTTGACCGGACTTTTTTTGGCAATCCAGCGTGGAGCCTGCCTGAGAAGAAAGAAGGCTCTGGGGGAAAGGAAGCCGAGGAAGCTGCTGCTGACACACTCATGCTGAGCTTGACAAGCTTGGCCGTGTCCAGACGGGTCCGAGCAGTCCGGTCGTACGGGCTCGATCGCTCTCACTCATCAAACGGGACTCCGTGTGGGGCTGCCAGGTCGTTGACGCGATGGCCGTGGTGGCTTCGTGCGCAGAGACAAAATTTCAAAACGGAATTGATTGGTACGGGTGATGTTTTCTACCGTTTCTAGTACACTTGCCAGGTAATTGTCGTTTGTCTCTGCCTCCCCATCCGGGCAACGGGAGGCAAAGTGGCAAGACCAAGATGACGGAATCGAAGACAACGATATTGCAGTTTTTACTACTACGTGCCGTTTATTTTACATGCTCGCTAGTGTACTCAGGTCTTTGCGCTCGAGGTTAAACCCGGGGAGCGCGCAACGACAAGGACAAGAACGTAGCCTGTACGTACGTGCGCCTATCACGGCATTTGCGCGCAACCGAGCAAAGAGTCCGACGAGAGCCCTTTCTGACTTCCTCCCATTTGAAAAAAGAGTCCGACGAGAACGCGCAGTGATGATCGCGCCTTTAGCTTAGTAAACGGCGTCGCTGTCGAGATCGACCCCATGGCGCAAGAACGAGTGAGGAACGGTGGCGACAGGCATGATGAAGGAGAGCGTGTGCGCGTGTGGCAGTGGGAGTGGACAGGACATTGCAGGTCGTCGAAGGCGATGGCACGTCAGTGTTCAGACAGGGAAAGCGACACCGGCCGCCGCGCACGTCGTTGCACGCCCGGGGAACGGAACGGAACCAACTGCTGGCGAGCAGGCCAGGGACGGGAACGGCCATGAGCGACGGACAGGTCGCAGGTGAAAGACGCGGAAGGTGCCAGCATGCTCGGTCAGGACTCGGGTCTTCATGAGACCCCCGGGGCCGGGGGCTGAGGGAGCAAGAATTCTGCCCAGTTCGCGGCTTTTCTGTACGACCGGCCACTTCAGTTCTTTTTACGTAGTCCTAGTAGTAGGATTGCTGCTGTTACTGCTGCTGATTGGCCAGTTACAGATTTAGGGTTCAGACGCCTTTTGACCTTCCAAGAAAGCAGTCTTGGCGCTGAACAGAAAGAGCGGGACTGCTTTTTCGCGTAACTTCACTACAATTGGGGATCTTGTTCGAAGAGGTGGGCATTCAGATTGCGTTGACAGACCATTGTTCTACCCGCTTACGTTGGTTACTTTGTTCTGCACGTCGACGACTATAATTCCACAGTCATTCGTTTCGTAACGAGAGATGTGGGTTGCGACTTTTGCTACGAGAGTTACGGTTTGCTCTATGTGTAACCATGGCGGCAAATGGAATATAGATATTTCATATATGAACAAGAGAGAAATATTTGGCACGACTTATCAAACCAAATCCATTTTACTACCCTGAAATAGCAAGTCACCTTGAATATATGTTGCATCAGAAATTTATTTCACGCTTATCCTATGACCGATCTCAATTGTCACTAGAACATCACACTGTCTTCTATGTCACACTACTTTACCAAGCTCGTATTTTGATGTCCCATCAATGACAAAGGACCAGTCTCATAATAACTCATAAATGTTGTTTGTTTTGACAACATATTTAGGCATGCATAGCCACGTGCAAAGGAAAATGGGGCAGGGGGCTCAAGCGCCCCCCCCGTAAGCATCAAGGCGCGAATTCTCACGAGATCAACACATCAGGACATAGTATATAGAGATCTAATACAACTTTAATAAAGGTATGATCTTTTTATTTAATTTACTCTTCATCTTGGTATGGTAACTAATACAAACTTCCTTTTTTTACAGCAATTTCTACTTGCTATAAATTTTGTCCTGTTGTCTCCTATCCATCAAACATTTATCCATATTAAGCATAATTTATGTATTTTAGATATTGTAATTAAACATTTCTAAGATGAAAATGATTCACTGCAAGAACGAGGAGTGCATGAAGCGCACTCTCCATAAAGCCGCTCGGTACAAGAAGAATAAACATGGACTCGTTTATTTATTACAATCTTTGCATTACATTAATGTTGTCGTGTAATAGCGACATCAAAAATCTGCGAGAATTAATTATTCGGTACGACATATCGAACTAAATCCAATTTACCCCCTCCAATAGCAATCAGGACACCTTGAATAGATTTTGCATTTGAAATTTTATTACACGTGGTAAGAGAGGCCACCAATTGATAGACTTTGTCTTTATTTTGGGCTAAATAAGGCGGTCTTACATGGATTGTTGAATAATATATAGAGGTGAAAAGAAATTAGAATAAAGCGCAAGTAGATTTTCAGTATGTGTTTAAAGATGATTTGCGTCACAATGGGTGGAGTTCAATCTCATTTTGCTACTCTAAGAGAAAGGATACCAATAATATCCGAGTCATTTCACTTTGTTGAAGCTAGTGAAGGAGTAAAAAAGGAGAACATGACCTCGATGAGTCACAAATGCACGACACCACGGTGAATGGTCTTGGAAATCCTCAACCCTCGTGTACGTATTTGACCTTTTCGACTCTCTTTTGAAAGATTGCCCTTACCTAGTATGGTAAGTAATAATTCTTTTTATGGTGTTTTAATGTGATTTTTTAGTTCTCAAATAATTATTAAAAGTGTTTCAAAGTTATGTGTATGTCTCGTGAATGTGAAATTTCACCAAACATATATTTTTGGTTCCCTCACCATTCCTGCCATTATATTATTTTGTTTGTCCTATTCGATACTAAAATACTATTAATAATGAACGAAGGAAAAAATCTCAGACTTTAGTTTGATAAATATTGATTTGTTTTGTCTTAATCACTTGTTTTGCCAACAAATTTGACTATTTTATAGTGTAGATGCATTAATAAGCACATGTATACTTATACACACCTTTAACCTCGCAGAGGTAGATGGAGGCAGGGGGCTCAAGCCCCCTTCTCCCCCACTATGAAGGTGAGAAAAACAGGTGGAGTGGGAGGGTAGTAAGATTATATTTTTTGTAACAAATAAATATATGTCTTATTATTATTATTATTTGTATTTTATATAAGCTATTTGGCTGCTAACTCTTATTTTAAAGATATATAATGGGCTCTTTTTCATGGAATATGTGGGGCTCTGGACGCAGTGTGGCCCACATATAGCCCAAGTCGCTCGATGCATGGGCTACCGATTTATGTGCCTATGGGGCAGATGGGCTATCTGTTATGCATACTTTGTTTGATGGGCTCTTGTGTTCCATTCCCCCACCAATTCATTCGCTACAAAGCAGCCCATGGGTGCTCTAGGATCTCGGCCCGAAGTTATGAAATGTTTCGCATATTTGCTGCTCTGCGCACGTCATTGCCTAAGTGAGAAATGTCAGTATGTCACTGATGACTGATAAACAAACTTAGGCATTGCCATGTTTACGTGGCATATTCCCCTTTTTCTTCTTGTTGAGTTTAGCCTCAATCAGTCAGCCTTTTGTTAGTTCCAGGGTGTAAACTTACAAGAAGGATCGGAATCACTCTTTTGTTTTGTCGAGACCATGGACATGGGAGCGGAAAGGGGGAAAAAAAGGAAAAGAGAGAGAGAGAGTAAAAAAAAAAAGAGACAAGTCTACATCGGCACATCACAGCGTTGCCGTCAACCAACGTCACCACGTTTTTTCACCTCGCCCCTGTGACCTCACTGCTAAAACCTGCTTGAAACGCTGATGTCGTTACGTCACGCCTTCCTTGCAGTACGTAGCTATTTTTCAAGCAGAGACTTTCGCGTGACAGCGATTGCTAGGAAGCTTGAAGGAACAGGTGAATTCTACGCGTGCACATGTACAAAGCGTCACGAAATCGGTAGCCACGTTTCTTAAGATCTTTTTCGTTTGAACACAGAGGTCGCCAAGAAATTGTCTCGCCAGGAGCAATCTGGCAAAGAGCTCGCACCAATAACAGGATGCCCATGCACACTCGTGCAGTGCAGTAGATTGGAAATGCGCCCGTCTGTAGCTAGAGATCTGGATTTGCTCGGCTGTGGCCAGTCGTACAATCCGGTAGTACTAGTAGAAGGAAGGGCGCTCACTTTGGAACTTGACCGGCTTGGCTGTCAGTAGCTGTCGCGGCACCGTGGAAGTGCGCGCCCGAGGAGGAGTGAGTCAGCATATTGGAGCGTTCTTTCGGCGCGTGGCCGCATGCATGCACACGCCGGAGCGAACCGGGAGCCGCGCGGCAGGCAGGCAGCAGATCTGCTCACGGCGTGGCCTGCCTGCCCTTCCACTCGACTCGACTCGACCCTCCTCCTCCTCGCTTTTCCCCAGGTTCACCTCCCCTCGCCTCACCAACGTGGCCACGCCAGCGCCCAACCACCGCCCGCCTTCCCCCACGCAAGCCGCGCAACACGTGTCATCCCGCATCGCGGCCGACCACCCTCCCAGTCTCCCACTGATTGCGACCGCCCCCGACCACGTGTCGCCTCGCCTTGACCGCACCGGACTGATCGCATTCCAAATCTGACTTCCTCTCCCTGTACGCCGGGACCGGCATATGAGTCGACCCGACTGGTCATTGATGTGCACTCCAGCGAGCTTGAATGAAGCGCAGTAGCCCTTGGATGCAATGGAGCCCGGATATTTTCTGAGCGGCCCCAAGGACCGAGCCCATGTGGTGGGGACCGCACTAAATTAGATGCCGCGCCCCACCACGGCGCGCCACGTGTGCGCAGCGCGGGGGCTCGGGCGATAACACCGGCGTCGTGGTCGCCGTTACCATCGAGCCCCCTGGTGGGCCCCCGCCCCTGCCCGCCGCAGGAACGGATGTCGACCACGTGTAGCCCGCGCCGAGGCGGATAGCCCCACGCGTCCAGATCGCGCGGGGACGGACGGCCCCGATGCGCCGGGGGCCACGTCGCAACCACTGCACCTGTCGCGGGCGCTGGCTGCCCGTGACGGCGACGGGCACCTGCCCCTCCTCTTCTCCTTCCTCTTCTAGTACTGCCCCCGCGCCTTCGTACCCCTTTCGCCTCGCTGCTTGCTGCTGCCGCTGCTGCTATTACCCGTTGCCGGGGCGGGAGGGGTCCCGAGCCGCGAAGCGGAGGGGTGGCACAGGAAGAGAGAAGGGACTGTTTCCGTCGAATTCTCGTGCGGGACTAGCGCTCGTCGGAGGAGCGGAGAAATCATAGTCGGTCCTGGTTGTTTGGAAGACCCAGCGCCTGTGTTCTTACGTGCGCTTTTGTTGGAGCCGGGGTCTACTACTTGCCACCAATGGCCGAGATCTGCTGCGAGGAAGCCAAGTCCACGCCTTCGCCGGCTGCTACCGCCGCGGCCGCCGCAGCGGTCACCGCCGCCGTGGCGGTCGCGTCCTCGGCGCTAGAGCGGCGGCGACGCAGGCTGGAGATGAGGCGGTACCGCGTCGCGAGCGAGCTGGACTCGCCCGTTGCGGAAGAAATCCGAGCGGGCAAGCGGCAGCGGCTGGCGCGCACCTTGTCCGGCCCGTGCCCGCCCGGCGACGGCGGCTTGGACTCCGAGCTGCGGCCTCCGGCCGTGCCGGAGCGGATGCCGCGGTTCGGCGTCACCTCCGTCTGCGGCCGCCGCCGCGAGATGGAGGACGCCGTGTCCATCCGGCCGGACTTCCTGCCCGGCGCGGGGAAGCACCACTTCTTCGGCGTGTTCGACGGCCACGGCTGCTCACACGTACGTGCCACGCATAGCATACTCCTGTTCCCGGATTTCCGTTTCTGTTCAAAAGAGTGTTCCGCGTGCTGATTGGAGGAGGTTCGCGCCGTTACTGTGCGCAGGTCGCGACGACGTGCCAGGATCGGATGCACGAGGTGGTGGCCGACGAGCACGGCAACGCCGCCTGCTCCGGCGGGGAGGCGGCGTGGAAGGGCGTGATGGAGCGGAGCTTCGCGCGGCTGGACGAGCAGGCGGCGAGCTGGGCCACCAGCCGCAGCGCCGACGAGCCGGCCTGCCGGTGCGAGCAGCAGATGCCCTCGCGCTGCGACCACGTGGGCTCCACCGCCGTCGTCGGCGTCGTCAGCCCCACCCACATAATCGTCGCCAACGCGGGTGACTCGCGCGCCGTGCTTTCGCGCGGTGGCGTCCCCGTCCCGCTCTCCGTCGACCACAAGGTCTGTGATATACGAACATGTGGTGGTGTTTCTCAGCCACAGGAATCTGAGGCGTGATTTGTTCGTGAGCTTGACGTGGTTATCATCTTTTGATTCCTTCAGCCTGACCGGCCTGACGAGCTGGCGCGCATCGAGGCGTCGGGCGGCCGCGTCATCTACTGGGACGGCGCCCGTGTTCTCGGCGTCCTCGCCATGTCTCGAGCCATAGGTGAGCACACACGCCTGCTTGAAAATTTCCCTTTGTACGTAATCAAAATTGCCCCATGCCGCCCCTCGCTGGATTCAAAAAACTTACCGGCGTCTGGGCTCCCGCAGGTGACGGTTACCTCAAACCGTACGTGTCGTCGGAGCCGGAGGTGACGGTGACCGAGCGCAGCGACGACGACGAGTGCCTGATCCTGGCCAGCGACGGCCTGTGGGACGTCGTGACCAACGAGATGGCGTGCGAGGTCGTGCGCGCGTGCTTCCGCAGCAACGGCCCTCCTCGCCGCCCGCCGCAGCTGCCGGGCCCGCACCCTCCTCGGCCGACGCCGAGAACGGGTCGGATACGACGGTGAAGGGCGTGAGCAAGGCGGAATCCGACAAGGCGTGCTCCGACGCGGCCATGCTGCTGGCGAAGCTGGCGCTGGCCCGACGGAGCGCCGACAACGTCAGCGTCGTCGTCGTGGATCTCCGCCGCGCGCTCTGATTCTTGGAGCAACAACCTATGCTCCATGATTGTTTTTTTTTCTCTCATTTTAAAATCTACTACTAAGCTAATTTCTCCTCCCAGTTAATTAGATCACCACCCCCTTTAATTTTGATTTAGCTTTGATACTAGTTTCTAATCAAATGAATATAATAGCATAATTTTCTTTTCGTCAAAACGATTCCATCGAAGGGCTTTTACAAAAAATAGAAAAAGCCACAACACGATGTATACTTCTCCTGTTTCTTTTCTGCCCTTTAAAATTTAGCATGGTCACTTTAAAGAGAATCTTATTATTTATAGATATTTTAATTAATTTAATAGGGTTTTGATAGATTGGTGTTAATTAAATTTTTTTAATGAATCTAATAAACTTAATTAATCTATGTTTTTCTAATTTAATTAACCTCAGATTTGTTTCGTAGCCTGAAATTTATTTTATAATTAAACTTTATTTAAGTATTTTCATAAAACTTTATTTAATATTTTTAAATAGTAATTCTTTATGTGACATCTATAAAGTTTAGACCAAAGAACAAACCCTAACTGTTGTGTGCGGACTAGGTGTGGCATGAGCAAAACCGAATTGATAAGCGCACACCTCCTTTCTGCTCCTAGTTTAACGTGCCGAACGATGTTGATTCCATCCATCCCCACATGTCCGCATCACTCCAGCTAATAAAGCATACTAACCCAGGAAGCTCGAAAAAGGGTTTACTTCTCGACTAGTGACGCCGCGCGGTTATCGCGAGCCTCATTGGGCGGCCGCGGTAGGAAGGATTCGGAAGCAAATTAACAAATCTTCCGCGAGATGCTGATCTACGCGCGGGGCCCGGCGCCTGATAGAGCCTGCCCGCCGGCTTGGCCGAGTGTGTGAGCCAAAACACTCTGAAATTCTCTACGCGGAAAAATCAAATATAGAAAAAGGGCGCATCTTCCCATTGCCGGGCGGGGGCTGAGTGAGTGAATGAATGATGGCGACCCACGAGCAATGGTTGGGGTCTACGTGTCCCGCCAGCCACCGCCTCTCCCCCTTTCGCGCCGTGCGTTGGCGACGCAGCACTTGCCCCTGTCCGTGCGCGTCCGTTGGTCGGGGTAGGCGCCGCGCGCGACGCCATTATGCCGGCCCGCGATGCCTTTCGGCCCGCCCCGCGATCCGCTGCCGCGTCGACACGTCACGGGACGTTTGGGCGGCGGCCTGCCGGGCGTTCGCGCGGATCGCACATGCCGCCGCGGCAGGCAGCGAGGACGGGCGATGCGATGCGGAGTGTGTTTCTGTTCCCAGGCGGTGCAGGTTGGTTGGGACTTGGGCAGGACAGGGAAGGCCGCCCGCGGCGTGGTGGATGGATGACTCGCTGCTGAGTCGACCGATCGGTGATGCGTGGCGGAATGAATTATTGTCCGGCCCGGGCGGCGGGGCAGCTTTCGCGTACGACGCGCGTAGTCGCCGCCGGCCAAACTCCCGCCACAAATATCGGGCGTTGGCGCAGGAGCACGCCGTCGAGGCACGGAAGGGTACAGTGCTGGAGACGCGACATTTTTCTCCTCCGCGAAGTGACGGGCACGACTGCGCGAGGGGGCGCCGTAGGATTGACACAAAAGCGAGCGCGTCGCCGTCGCAGATCTGGCAGAGCAAGATACCGCATGATGTATCTGTCCGGTCACCGGCCTATCGTCAGAGGCGCGCGACGCGAAAGGAAGCGGGCGGGCGCGGGGTTGGGAGGATAGCGCTGCTGTCTATCTTCCTCGCCCGATCGGATGTGCCATCGGGGAAGGGGAAGCAACCGACGGCCGAGGCGGCTCGGAGCGGTCAATCGGCGCTGCTTTTGTTGTCCACCACTGGCCGATGGGCATCAACAGGGAACAAGTTCCTACTTTAGCCATCCACGCCTTGACGACTGACGTTGGTGGGCTCAATTTTGTTGTACTCTGGTGTGGCGTCTCAACTTCACAGAAGCTTCTCATTCAGATGCTAGACGTTTTTATCACGCCATGTCATACCATATGACATGGCGTGATTGCCTGACACGTCACCGTAGAACACAATGGTAAAAACGTTTCACGGAATTCAAATCGGACATCGTATGTAGTGTGTACAACTTTTTTTAAAAAATACAACTTAATGATGTTAGCTGACATCAGCTGAAAGCGACACTTAAGAGAGAAGAGTGAATCACGCATCCCTCGTCAATCACGCCAAGTCATATGGCGTGATTCGATTAGTGCTTCGGTTCCGTCCGGATCGTGTAAAAATTACATAAGTCCCTATCACGCCGGATGATTGACGTGATTGATAGCTCAATCATACGCCATACAGATTGGCGTGATTCGGATCAACGTCGATCTACGCTTAGTTCAGACGTAGCGGTCGACGCTGACATGAGCCCGCTCGAGGCCATTTTATATGGCGTGATTTATTCAGGAATCACGCCATACAATATGGCGTGACAAAAACGATCTTGAAAATTTAGTTTAGGATAGTTTTTTTTAAAAAATAGATTAATAATAATTATTTTAAAATAAAAGTTCCGTAGAACCGGAGTATTGCGTTACTGGGCCTACCAATGGGCAAGTCAAGTCAAATCAAGTCTCTTTCAAAGGTGGCGACGCACTAAAACGGCCAGATAGTACTAAACAGGCCTACCACGAGCCACATCTTTCTTGCTTTAACGGCTGGGCCAGGGCCTGGGTAGGTTTGTGCCTCTCCACTCTATGTTTGCCCGAAATGGCCCAGAGAAAAACCTTTACACGAATGAAACGTTTCTTTCGCCTTGTTAAAAAAAAGAAACATTTCTCTCGCTTTATAAAGTTCTTCTCCAACCGCTGAAAAAGAAACGCTCGCCACCTGATTGCTAAAAAGTTATGTGCATCACTACCTTTTTTTTTTGCGGGTAGATAATACCATCTTATATCACGTTGTTAGGGCCATAATTAGATATTGGCGAGTACTATCATGCTCTCTTTAAATAACTGCATACATGCCTTAGATTAACCGCACCGGGCTACTGCAAAAGAAACTGCAGTACCGCGGTAGCGAAAATTTTGCTGCACCGAGTACTGGGTGCCGCCCGCTAGGCCTTCGGTTTGTCCCGCTTCCGCCAAATGAAGCGGGGGTAGCGAGGAGCGCTACCCACCGACGTGGCGCGGGGCCCACGCGCCATCCCAACCCAGGGGCGAAGCCAGGAGTCGAGTTCGTCGGGGTCATCGGATCGGCCTCCACTAATCTTGTCGAAAATTGTCGAAAATCCCTAATCCTTCTACTAATCTTGTCGAAAATCGTCGGGGTCGGCCGAGCCCGACAGCCTACATGTAGCTTCGCCCTGTCCCAACCTCCTTCGCCGCCCTGCCGTCGAGGCCATGCCGCCCGCAACCACATCGCGTGCGAGCCCGAAGAAAACAGGAGGGAGCACGGAGGGATGGCAAGATAGCACGGACGACCACCGCAGCTGGAGGAGGAAGAGGGCGAGGCCGCCGAGCTCGCCCCGCCCCACCCGCGCAAGAGCCACCCGCCGGAGGAGGAAGGCCCACACAACCACCAAATCTAGAGAGAGGAGCCGTGGATCCGGGAGGGAGGCCCGCCGAGGCCCGGCCGGGGCGCGCGGATCCGGGTCGAGGCGAAGAAGGGGATGGAGGGGAGGAGACGGGTCCCGACGGCGACGCAGGGAAGGCGCGCGCGACGGGAGGAGACGGGCGCGTGGGGAGACCGGCGGCGGAGGCGGGCCCACGCGTGGTGTCGGCGTGCAAAATCAACGATGCCGCGTGGCATCGCCCGGGCCCACCCGCCGGAAGGGCCGAGGTTGAGGGCGCGGGCCGCGTCGACGCTTAGGACCGTCCCGCACGACCCCCACAAGCATAGCTCGGCGGACGAAGGTAGAGTCGACCTTCTCCCGCACGGGTGAGGGCGCGGCTCGCACGACCTTGCCCCCTCGGAGAGGAAGCTCGAGGAGGCCCGCCTCGTACGACTTTGCCACCCTCGACCAAGCAAGCTCGAGCGAGCAACGGCATTAACTCCGCTCGCTTTATCGAAGGATGCGCCCACACGCCACGGCGATAAATGCCTCCGACTCCGTTGCCCGCCCCGACGAGTGCGGCCACCGCCCTTGTCGGGAGCGCCGATGGGACACGGCGTCACCGTAGCCCCGCCAACTCCCGTCGAACATACCGACGGGACGCGCCGTCTCCGTAGCTTTGCCAACTCCTGTCGGAACGTGTCAAACGGGACGTGTCGTCCCTATACATCCGACAAAAGGACGCGGTCATCATGAGGGCCGGCGATAATCACCGCACGACGCACTATAAAGGCCGGCACCCAAGCTCGAGTTCGAGCTTGGGTTCCGTCCCGTACGACCATCCCCGGCGACCTCGACCTCGGCCCCGAATGTCTCTCGACGGACGGGTCGGGGTCGGTATGGACCGTCCCCTCCGGTGCAACTACTCCGTCATCACCCAATCGTACGAAGGCATGCCGTCATCCACCCCGCCGAACACGGGATACGCAACATCCATGCGTCGTCAACGTGACGAGGCTACGGTGGCGATGGGACGGATGGGAAAAGGCAGCCAGTCGAAGCTCGAAGAAAGACCCGCACGGCGGCGAGCGCACGCTCTCGATCGCACGCTCTCTCTCTCTCTCTCTCTCTCTCATGTAAGACGGACTCGACCTCGCACGTATAAAGGGGTCGGACCGGATCAAACCAAGAGAGGTTCCACAACACACACACACATACGCACACTCGGGGATCCGGAACACGCGCCTCTCCCACATCCGTTGTAGACTCTCGCCATTGACGCAAGGAACACGAGCCGCGACCCACCCCTGCCGGACGTAGGGAGCTCTCCCGAACTAGCCAAAACCCTCGTGTCTTTCCCTTGTGCACCATCCGGCCTAAAACGCGCACGCCGGGACAAAGTTCTACTAGCCGGTGGTCCGAACACCGACACGTGGGGGAGAAGAGGACCGGTGGCGGCGAGAGGCGGCGTGAGGGAGGCGCGCGAGACGGACGGGCGACGGCCTCCGGCGTGCGGGATGCGGGCCTAGCGGAGGCGGCGTGAGGGTGGCGCGCGCAGCGGACGAGCGGCGGCCGGGGAGGCGGGGCCAATGGAGAGGATGGGCGGGGGCGGGGAGGTGTGCTCGGCGGGTGTAGCGCCGGGGAGGAGCGATGGCGAGAGGTGGGGAGGCGCGCGGGGCAGCGAGAGGAGGGACAGGAGTGTTCTAGAAAGGAGAGGAGAAGAGGGAGGAAAGAGGAAAAAAGATGGATGGATGACATGTGGGCTCCATAGAAGTTAGTTGATATAGATGATGAAATATAAAGTATGACCAGTGTAGAGAAAGTTTGTATAGAGAAAAGAATCTTGTTGACTAGAATAGATATTTTGTTTTGAGGATAATTTTAGAGTACGACGACTACGGATAGTCTTATATGCTAATAATACCATGATCAATCTCCACTCATCAGTAAACAAGAAAGAATATCCGTGCTAGGCAGATTCCTAGGTTTTTGCCTCGTACTACTCGGTCAGCCCCACCACTGTGGTCGAAGACGAGTCAGCACGGGCCCGCACCACATCAGCCAAATCCAGCAAGATCCTCTTCCTTTCACCCGCTCGGTGTCCTGGCGCGCGCCGCTTCGTCCTTCCGACTCCGAGAGTGGAAACACAGGCACCCCGACGCTGCCGCCGCATACCTAATCTGCCATGACCTCCTCCTCATCGTACTCGTCGACATCACGCGCCCTCGCCCTGCTCCAATTCCCCCTCAACGAGGCGAGCTCGGCGCACGGGGAGGTCAACGCCGTCGCCGCCGCGTAACGGTCGCCGATTCGCCCCTCCCGATCCCCGCCCACCCCCAGATCCATCTGCTACTTGCAAAAGGCGAATCGAGACAACAGAAACCCACAAGGTCAAGGTATGTCGCGCCATACCGCTCATCTCCGCACCAGTTCGTATGCCTTTAGAATTAGAACTGTTAGGTTTCTCCAGCGGTGGTGGGTGCCGACAATCTTCTGGTTAGGATCCAACAACTATACGAGCTTTCCAATTTTCAAAAATACAAGCATGTCATATTATTGGAGTACACGGTTGCTACTTTGCCGGCCACTGTGCAGTGTTAGGTTGCCTGTGTTTGAGCAATTTGAAATGCATTTGAGGTTTGTCAATTGTTACTTCAGTATAATACTCCGGTCACATTGCTGCTATGCGCCGGTGTTTGTGATGCATGTATGTCGAGGCACACGCTAGCGTTCCTTGAGTTAGAACGGGGCAGAGGAGGCATGTTGAGTACCTTAAAGTTCCAAGCTGCGGTTTAGAGCATAGGTTTTCCACACTGCACGTTTTGAAATTTTGGTTTGTTTATCCCAATAGCATATTATGGGAAGATGTTGCAACGGTAGATTCAAATTTTGTATTACTTATTGACTGCAGGATTGCAAGATGACTAATTCTGTCCCAGACAATGTCATTTTGGAGAAGTGTATTAAAGATGTCCTAACACAAATCAAACCAGTGGAAGATGATCGAAACAAAAGATTATCTGTAATTTTGGAGCTGGAGAATTGTGTACATTCGGTTACAGCCTTGCAAGGTAACAAACTACAACTTTCTCTTTTTCTATCACCACAAAAGCCTTTTCAATTATGCGCACATTCATTAGTGACCCTTTATTGATTATCAGAGCTTTGTTAGACTTGTCTGCAATAATTAAAGATAGTAAATGGTTCCCCTTTCTGTGTATGTTGTGCCATCGAATTATTGATATAATGATGACTAGCATTGCCATCTCATCGACCAGTTCTTGATGCTGTCATTGCAGAACCAGTGACCTTTGGCTTATAGTAGCTTTTTTTCTTTCTTTTTTCTTGAAGGGATATGCTGCTTCACTGTAATTATAGCAGGGGAAAATAGCGACGCTGATAGATATTTGTTCTGCTAGAATGGAGGTGCCTACACAGCACATCATTGACTTTTGAAATGGAAATCAGTTTTCATCGCATACTGGCTTACCCGGTGCATCATTATTTGAAAAGAAAATGATTGATACCGTTGTAATCATGATTTTTTATGCCACTTTGATGGATTTTATAAATTCCTGTCACAGGTGCTGCTGTTAAACCTTTTGGATCCTTTTTATCAGATCTTTACTCTAAATCAGGTGATTTAGATTTATCCATTCAGCTCTGGAGTGGCTCAAGCCTCCCTATAAACAAAAAAAGGAAGCAGAATGTCTTGAGAGAAGTGAGGAAAGCTCTGCTAAATAGAGGTAAATATATTTTCGATTGCTTCTGAAGTAGATAGTTGTTTGTTTTATGCTGCACATTGACTACATCATGAAACATCTTTAAGCAGATTTTTTTTAGATCATAGGTTCTCAGGTAAAATAAGCAAAAATATTGTTCTGTTATTATTTGATTCACTGTAGTAGATATCATTGCACGTGTCGTAACTTCCGAATTTCCTCATTTGAAGTTAGAAGTTTAATTTTAGTGTTTTTCTGTATTCAGGTGTTGCCGGGTATATGCAGTTCATTCCTCATGCGCGGGTTCCAGTTCTTCAGTACGTCAGCAACCGCTTTGGCATTTCCTGTGATATATCAATTGACAACAATGCTGGTCAAATTAAGTCCAAAATATTCTACTGGGTGAATAGTTTAGATGAGCGTTTCGGTGATATGGTTTTACTGGTACGATCTAGTTGACAAAGTGATCCATTTATGGTGGTCCTCACTCCACCAGATTTTATCAGTGAGTTCTCAGTATCACCTTTCATTGCAGATCAAAGAGTGGGCAAAAGCTCAAAATATTAATGATCCAAAAACTGGATCCCTCAACTCCTATTCACTTTGCCTACTTGCCCTCTTTCACTTCCAGGTATTATTTGTTCATTGGCTCACTAGTTGTTCCTTACCTATTCCTTTGTAGTTTCAGTATCTCACTTAATCTCCTGCTCATTTCTGCACTCTGTACCTGTATGTTCCAGACATCCCAGCCACCAATTCTACCACCTCTGAAGGAGATTTATGAAGGGAACATTACAGAGGATACTACAGGTTAGGTGAAATTAGCTTCTACTTGGTTGTTATACAGCATATTGGTGCAAGGTCATTTACTCTTTGCATTCACATGCAGAAATGGCACCTTATAATGAGGAACAAATTAATGAGATTTGTGCCGCAAATATAGCAAGAATTCGACTCCAGAATAAGGGCCCGAAAAATGAAAGTTCTCTTTGTCATCTCCTTGCAACCTTTTTCCACAAGGTACTGAACATATGGATACTGATTAATAAGTCATATTATTTATGCGACTATTCTAACTTGTAAGTACTACCTTTTTCTGTTCTCATTTTGCAATCCACGTTTTTTGATATTTTCTGTTATCATTGTTACTTTCTGGTCATGTTTGGTGTAATTGATGCTATTCAACATAGTTACAGTAGCTTAATGACAAAATGGTTGAGTTTGTAGCCCCTATCTTCTCTCTACATGGTCGGCATCGGCAGTGGCTATTGTTCGGCATTGGAGTGGTTATTCTTCTTTTTGCTTTATTTGTTTTTCAGTACCTGACAACCTGTTTGTGTACAGGACACAACAGTCTTAGTTTTCTCAGTAGTCGTGGATGAACATCCAAGAAACAATTGATTGATTAAATATATTTTAGACTTGATACCTTAAAATGTTTTATTACGATTAGTTAGATTCATTTGACTAGCTAGAACATGCAGCATAGCATAATGCAATACCGCAACACCAAGGGCATACTGCCTCACGCTATTTCCCTGGGCTTATTGGGTTTAGTATAGGTCCAAAAAGCTACTGATTTTTAAGTCCAGACTGTGCAAATGTTCTCTGGATTTTCAGTTTCGGCATGCTATTTCTTCCTTTTTTTTTTCTTTCGTTGCTGTATGTGCTAATGTATCTCACAGGTTAGTCCATTTTGATAGATCAAGATAGTCAGCAGGAAAGTATGTTTAGGACTTAACTTCCATTTTGATAGGTCTTTCGTTGCTGTTTGACAGAACTTAGTTCGATTTTTTTGGCTACCAAAGGGACCATTCTTACAATGAAAAGCACTGCCAACATTTATTTAATGTTTTTTATCCATGACAAATAAGTTTAACTGGTTATTATATCTTAACTGATGCTTATATCATTTGCAGTTTATTCACATTGATGCCCATCCGGATGAAGTCATATCGACTTACACAGGCCAGTTCGAGCGAACCGAGGACAATCCATATCGGATGAAGAAATCTTACCATTTATTTGTAAGGCCGCCTATGCATTTTGTGGTTGTTACTGATTATATTATCAGCCTATGTAGTATGTACTTACCTTCATGTTTGTCATGTTTTTCAGGTTGAGGATCCAGTTGAGAGACCTGACAATGCCGCAAGAGCAGTCAGTCTGAAAGGTCTTCAACGCATTGCTAGTGCATTTAATGATGCTTATCGGAAGGTTGACTCTCTTGAGCATGTTAACCGGAATGAATTACTAGCACTGTTATGCACCCGTGGTGTTGGTGTAAAACTTGGTGGGACAGCCATAGCTAACTATTACAGGAATGCTCCACAAAGGAGTCATCAACAAATCAGATCTCTCGGACATGGGGGCCATGATCAACGCTTCGGGGAAGCTAGATGTTTTACTGGAAGCAGAATAGTTCAGAGAAATCAACAGGTGAATAGCCCAGCTCAACAAACCACAGCACAGGCAAATAGAGTGCGTCAAACAGCAGGAAGATACGAGAATCACAATCATCCACAGATCTCTATGACAGGGAATCAAGGAGTACCATACCAGAATCATTATCACCCACAAGCCTACGTGACAGGTTATCAAGCATCACCATACCAGAATCATTATCATCCACAGTTGCATTCTGCTGAACCGTACCAGAATCATAATCAGTGGGTTCATAATACAGGAGCAAGGCCATACCAGAGCCCTGGTCAGGTTCATACTTCTGCAGGAACATACCAGACCCATAATCAACATGTTTATTATCCGGAGTCCCAAGCCGCAGGACTGTACCAGAATCACCCGCAGAGAAATGGATACACGCCAAATCATCAGACTCGTAGGCATGTGAGGACAGCAAAATATCAGCCTGTTCGCAGACAATTCGATAACGGATCAACATGGGAGTCCCGATCTCAAGCCTCAAACAGTGCAGCTTCTCAGAGATAGTTGCCAACACCAACAGCTGAGCAATATAGATAGATTGAAGATAGTAACAGATTACATTCTAATTTTGTATGATGATATACGTCAGTTTGTGTTATCTCCAACTTGTGCGTACCAACAGGCATTGATTTGTGATATCTGCATATTTTTTGCCTGCCAACTCTTGTGTACGCCTTCTGTTGGGTGGATCTAGTAGGTATGTACAACTTGTATTGCTGGGCAGCTGTCTTTGCCACTTTACTGTAAATTGCTGCTTCCAGCAGTCGAAGTTCATAATATCAATAGATATACAGTAATTTGTTGTAGTAAGGTGTTGTTTCGTTTCATGATTCAAAATTTTACGGAGCAGACGAAATATATGTCGTCCACATGTACTTCAGGGATTGAACACCAGTATCATGATGATCTACGCTTATATGCTGCTAGGCGACAAGGCCAGTACAGTCAGCATCGGAGAAGGGAATTCTCTCTCATTCATCAGTTATGACTCATGTATTTTTGTTCTTCAATTCTTGAAGACAAGCGATGGAATTGTTGTCCCAAATTTCTCAAATATTTATTCACTTTTCAATCTACGGAATAACTCCTAGTGTTTATTTCAATGCCCTCGTGCAACTGATTATATTATGTTATTATAAGCCGACGTTCCTGCTCTTCAAAAAGTTTCTCTTCAAGCTGTGTTTTATAGCGGCAACTGCCGGATCGACTTCAGGACTTCGGTCATAGAAATGTGAGGTTCTTTTCTGCTTAATCTCCGTAACATGATTAAATTGTAATCTTAGTATCACATTCATCTTGACAGGGACACCAATTTGAATAGTCTTCTTTGGTTTGGCCACCTAGATGAATCTTTGTTTTTGAAAGTCACACGTGAAGATGACGCCGCTAAAGCTTCAACTTCGAAGGTGAAGTTACTACTTATCAGTTTAAGTTTTTGGCCTTGTCTTGCGACGCTGTTCTTCTCCTGTAACGTCTTGTCCTTAAAAATCAAGTTGTAGCACTTTAATTCTGTGTGCCTAGAATAAAAGGGACAATAGCGTTTTAGCCACAATTTTGGAGTCCAATTGAAATGGATCCAGATTTTGTTTTAACCACATATTTTTCAACCCGAAGGCACCGTTTGCCACAGATTTCAGCTGCGATAGTTGGATTAGAATAAATGAAAAAAAATAGAGAAGAAAACATATATTGGAAGGGACCATAGACCGAACTCTCTCTCTCTCTCTCTCTCCTCCCTATATTTTAAAATAATGGTACAAACATAATATGTAACATCAAAATTGTGGTAAAACCGCAAAGGTCAATTCTGTTTTGTCACATTAAAATTGAGATATGTTCACTAAACAGACTTGTGAAATGGAGCTTCGGGTTCAAAAGATTATGGTTAAAACATAAAATCTATTTGGGTCTTAATCACAATTGAACTCTAGGTTCATGGTTGGAACGCTATTGCCCTAAAATAAAATGCTTTTGGCCTTTCACTTCTTAACAGGATGAGCAAAAAAATTCAATTCACCAATTTCATGTGCTTTGTTGAAATTAGGTTCTTTTTTATATATAAGAGGCAATTGCATCGAGATGACCTGTATTCGATTCTAATGTTGAAAATGGACCTCTTTTTGTAATCTTTGCAAGATGGACCTCTTTTACCAAAAAGCAAGTCCATTCTTGCAAAGACTGTCTTTGCAAGAATGGACCTGTTTTTTGGTAAAAGAGATTTATTCTTGTAAAGATTACAAAAAGAGGTCTATTTTTGACATTAAGGTTGAAAATAGGTCCTCTCGATACAATTGTCCCTTTATATAATACATAGTTGTATTACTGGATAAGAAAAACATACATACACGCGTACACAAACAGGTGTGTATGGTAAGGATACAGGGATAGCTGCCCCCAACCAAATTGCAAAGGAGCCCCTCGTTGAAATTAGGTTCACGTATAAGAATCATCATCGTAATTACTTTTGCTGAAACAGACGTGAGCGCACATCGAATTATCATGCGGGCGCGACCACTAGTGGGCCGAAACAGACGTGGCCCATTATTGGCTGGTGGTCGACAGCCCCATTCCAGTCGACCAGGTCGCCACGTAATAGGCCCCAACAAAACCCTACCGCTCGTCTCCGCCCTCCCCCGCCCTAGGCAGCACGCAGCTGCGCTCCCTGTTGCGGCGCCGCCACCGCTTGGGTTTGTCCCTGCTCATCCCCCGCCGTAGCCTGTGAATTTGCATCCCCTGCTCCTGATCAAGGTCTTACTCATCAGGTTGTACCTTCGCTGCCGATTCGGGCTGTCACCGGTTGGGCCGTACCAAGGAAGGAGGCGGCGCGATGAGGTTGGAGAAGTGCTGGTTCTGCTCCTCCACCATCTACCCCGGCCATGGTATCCAGTTCGTCCGCAATGACGCCAAGGTCCGATCCTGTTCTTCCCCTCTTTGTAAAGATAAATAAGTAGCGCTGCTGATAGCCTGAGTACCGATAATGCTTTTGCTTTTAGTTTAAGCATAAAAAAGGTTTAGAACTGACACCAGATTTGACGTCTTCGCTGCGTTTTCGTTTCTGGAAATCCAAACATACATAGGCACCCCATGTTACTCAATACACTTATTATTCTTGTTCGTCAGAAGCTGCGCCCTCATCATCCAAACGGAAAATATATGAACTGAACTCAGAGGTGCATACATTAAATGGTTAACTTGATGTATTAGAGCTGAGTTGAAGAGGCAGATCAAGCTGGCTAAGACGAATGATGTCCCTCTCCATCATGTGAATGTCTGATGCGTGCTTATGACATCAAAGCTGCAGAGATGCAGCATGCCATCTCCGGACCTCACCATAGCTGACATAGTGGCAGCCCATCCAAACCTGTCCAGTGGCATCTGCATAGTGCAGTCCTGGTCAGCAATGCTCCAAGTGGTGGTTGCCATGGCTGCCACACAACCCTTGGCAGCGGTGGCCGTCTTGAGACGGCTAACATGCCAAGGGCGGTGTTGTTGCATCCCACCCAAAACGTAATGCAATCGATTTCTCACAAGGGAGGGTGTGCGGCGTTGGAAGGGGAATTGTGGGGACACCGCACGATCGGGGCTGGGGTTTTGTATACGAACACGACTGCACATAGACAGCAGATGTGGTTGTGCCTTGATCTGGAAATAAAGTCCAAACTCATGGGGACAGGGGTGCGGCAGGGGGCAGCTGATGCAATACCATCAGGAGTTGGTATCTGATTGATTAGAAGGGTGCCACACCATCTGGAGGTGGTATAACTTCCACCTCGCTTATTAAGGAGTAGTATAGATTAGTTGTCCAAAGATTCAGTATAATGTATAACATTGTAGTATCTATTCACTCACATCACCTCAGATATTATTACATGAAACTGCTTTGTTTAAGCGCATGGTAGTCTTATCTTGATGAATTGTCCTTACAATGAGCTTCAGATTAATTTTGATATAAAATTTAAATATAGAAGTAGTTGCGCTGTTTTTAATAATTTTGTAGGTGAAATGTGATATCATATACTAGGATCTCCTACATCAAAGTTTAATTTCCTTTTTTCTTTAAATTTTTAATATGCATTTGTGACCAGACACTGAGAACTATGATGCTGGAATGGTAGTGCAAAAGGGGCAGTGCTTACACGCAAAATTCTTTTGCTTTAGCTTATGCATGTGTTTGAAATTGCTAGTGCCCTATTGATGCTGTATCTCCTTTGCAGATCTTTCGATTTTGCCGTTCCAAGTGTCATAAAAATTTCAAGATGAAGAGAAATCCTCGTAAGGTTAAGTGGACCAAAGCGTACAGGCGCTTGCACAGCAAGGACATGACCCAGGTTAGCAGCAAGTTCATATTTCTTCTGTTTGTTGTAGTGTAACAAGCAAGTAGGGATATGTTTTAAATTTTGTGATTCTCAATGGGTCAGCGGTCAGCCTAAGACTCCCTTAAATGAACTGAAATATGCATCCTGTCTATTTGCTAGTAGAGCAAATAAACTAGGTACTGTTCCAATTACCCATTTGGTACCCACTTTGCATCCCTTCAGGGAAAGCTAAGCTACTCATCGGTCTATGAAATTGAATAGGATGCAACCTTTGAGTTTGAGAGGAAGAGGAATAGGCCTGAACGCTATGACCGGAATGTAACGGAACGAACTCTGAAGGCCATCCCAGTTATTTTGAAGACAAGACATGAGCGTCTGAAGAAGCACATTTCAGACAGGTGTGTTCTTATATTCCATATTCATTATATGTTTATACTTCTACAGTGTTTTTTTTCTAATATACAATATGAACTTTTGACAGGCACAAACCTGGTAAAAAGTTGGAGCAGAAAAGTGCTGCTAAGGAGTTGGAACAGAGCATTGATCTGCTTCCAATCAAGGACTTTACTGTTACATCAACTGAAAAACAAAAGGTCAAGGTCAAAGTTGTTCAGCCGCAAGCAGAAGATATGGAAGAGTAATCGGTTGGCCTACCTCTATTTCATGTTATATGGCTGTATTGTGTTTCATGAGTGTTTCGTATCATGTAATCAACAAAGAACATTTAAATATTTTTTGTGGAGTCTGTAAGCAAGTTTTGCATGTGCTCTACCCTGGAGTAATCCTTAATGATGCTTGTGGAACCTCTTGATTGTGTGTTAAATTAGCGGGTATGTCTAGATTTGTCTCTTCGCAAAACTTTCTAATCATGCAAGATCAAAATTGTTGAGTAGAAAATCATCTTCGGAAAGATTATTTGTAACTTCAAATGTTTTAGAAGTTATGAAATGAACACCATAAACTTCAGGAACAAAGTTGCATGAGTTATTTTGCCTTCGATGCAACCAGTTTGTTTCATATTCCCTAATCTAGTTCTTTGACTATTGACCATACGGCATATAGTTTAAATTAGTACAAAGTTGATAAAAAAGATATAATTTACAGAATCTTTCTGACTTTATTTTTAAAATGACTTTCAAATTCAGAGTAATGGCATCATCTATGAAAATGTTAGCATTTATTACAAAACTTGGTAAAAGAAGACATAATTAATGGCTCTCAGAGTATTGCATCAACTTTGAAAATTTAGCTCTCAATGGTGTACTTGGCTATGAAACTTGTCACTTGTGTAGTTTCTATATATATACATACAATAAAAGAACACAAAATAACCATTGAATAGGCTAAGCTTCTCACTATCTAGCCTAGAAACCCTTGCGCTGTTAAATGCACTAAATTGCAAACTCATGTTTGCACTAAATTGCAGTAAAAAAAATACCTTGCATGCTTGAAGGAAACTAAATGCAGTCTCACAATGTGTTTTCTGTTTCACTTCATTTTTCTCCATAGACTAGTTAGAAGGCAAGGCCATAATATTTGTAATTTGGTGCGTGATAGACTTTTACTCTTTTGCAAACTGTATATTAATTTGAGATGGAAAGAGATGTATGCATGAAAAAGATGTACATGGAGCATACCACCAGAAGTTGACTAAAGCTTGTCCCTGTTCTTTTCTATCTTCTATTTTAACATGCTCTTTGTTGACACATGTTTTGACACCATAATAACTAAAATATCAATGTTTCATATGCATAAAATTCAAACGTATTCAAAAGACCCCCTCACCATTGAGCAAGAAGGTCATTATCAACACAACTCTATGAAATCAAATTTGACATAGTGCAAGTATATTTGTGTACAAAAGAATCAACATTAAGATTAGACAAGGTCATAGACCGAGTATATTCTAATTTTGTATGACGATATATCCACCAGTTCGTGCTATCTCCAACTTGGGCCTACCAACAGGCATCAATTTGTGATATCGTACATAATTTTTGCCTACCAATTTTTGTGTGTAAGCCTTCCGTTGTGTGGATCTAGTAAGGTATCTAGCTCTGTCTTTGCCACCTTACTGTATATTGCTGTTTCCAGCAGTCAAGTTCATAATATCAATAGATATACAGTAATTTGTGGTACTAAGGTGATGTTTCATTTCATGATTCAAAATTTTACGGAGCAGACGGAATGTAACTACCATAGATGTGCAGAAACTGGGTCATACAAGGTGCAATAGTAAAACCGAGGGACCATCAGACTGACCAGATCATAAGGTAGGGATAATAACTACATAGAGCACACGGAGCTGTCTTTACAGGATACGTGACACGAGACATCAGTTGTACATACACTGATACACGATATACCACGAAGGTAGAAGCCATATCAGCATAACAACGAGCCATTGACGATCAAACAAAGTTCGACCTCGAACCTGGACCTATAGGGCCCTTTTCACTCCATCTTTCCGACGCCGTGAGACATGTTGTAGACCCCTCTTCCCTGCGCGTCGAGCACGCAAAACGTGTCAAACACAAGGCCAATTCCTTTCAAAAAACATAAGGCCAGAGGGTGTTTTTCTTCTGATGGAAATGGAACAGATGGGCCTACGATGAGGAGCAGGCTGGAGGCGGCCAGCGCGAGAGGGATCCCAACTGAAGTGACCGCGTCGTACCGACCCTTCAGGTAGGTTTGCTTGTGGATGTTCTGGAAGTGCCTCTGTGCATCTCAAGCTGCTTCTCCCTCGGCCGGAACGGGGGCTCCTGCTGCGACATCCTGCAGCCGGCAAATCTGGAGTTCAAAAATGACGTGTTCTGATTCTGTCATGGGGACGAAGTGCACGTACCTGGAGAATAGTGAGCTGGTTGCTGTGTGAGGAGCTCCGCACTGAGACAGCAGCAGAGCAAGAATTGGGCAGGACATGCTGCTGGTGAAGAGAATCTCTTCCGGCTCTTGGACTCGATAAGGCCTTCCACAATGGAAGCGCTCCCGGTGAAGAAATTGGGCCCCACAAGAGTATTCCACAGCGGTGGCATCGAAGCCATCTCAGCGACTATGCGGGACATATTTGGTGGGACAATTCGTGATTTACGCTCATATCAAATGGCTCGTATAAAATTATCTCTATATTATTTTTTTTATTTTTTGTTCAAGGTCCCTTGAAAGTCTTTATGAATTGTCCATCTATCCGGCACATCAGTTTTTTCCCCTGATGATGTGGCAAGAACATGTAAAATTACCTTTATGCCCTGGATCGAATTAGTCTCTTGTCAAGATAAATTCAAATTTAGATGGAATTTCAATTTCAAATTCTGCATTTCAGATTTAAAATTCAAATTCAAATTTCACATTCAAATTCAAATTACGATTTTGAATTTCAGATTTGAAATTCAAACTCGAATTTTAAATTCGAATTTTAGATTCAACCTTTTAACTCGAAACCGAATGTCGAATTTGAATTTCGAAATTGAAATTCGAATAAAAAATGTGAATTTGAATTTCGAATTTGATATTCGAATTCGAATTTTGAATTCACATTTTAAATTCGAATATGAAATACGAATCTAAAATTCGAATTTGAATTTCGAATCTAAATTTCGAAATCGAAATTTGTATTTGGGTTACGAATCTGAATTTCAAATTTGAATTTCGAATCTAATAATTCGAAATTCCAATATGAATCAAAAAATTGAATCTCAATTTGAATCTGAATTTGCACCTAAGCATCAGGGAAGTGCAGGGGTAATTTAGTCCTTTTACGCATGACTGCCATGTCACAAAGGTAAATGTGGCAAAAAAATGCCACAAAAGGTGATATGTCATGTTTCTTCTATTTTGAAAGGGTATTTTAGTCCTTTAAGGGCAACTCATAAAGTTTATGTGTGCACCTTGGACAAAAAATTCAAAAAATGAAGTATAGGGACAATTTTATAAGGACCATTTAGTATAGGGGTAAATGAGAAATTGTCCCTTTGTGAGAAAAGAAAAATCCCCATTGCTTCTCGTACCTTCCGCCACCTCCACCTACGGAACATAAATCCCTAAATTGAGCTATCCTCCCAGCTCGAAGAGGGACGTGCACGAGGCGGAAGAACTCTAGCGGCGCAGCGGCGCAACACGGTAGCCACCACGGTGCCCATCCGACGTCCGGACTCACCTTCCCCTCTTATCGCCGGTAATGTGCCACTTCCTCGTCGTTCCCCTCTTACCTCCCCCACAGCTGCGTCGTTATGGTGTCTTATGGTTCTGCCCTAGGGTTCGAAACGGCTGCCGGCGACGCGACGGCGAAGTATATTTTTTTTTTTAGAGTTCAAGGACGCAGATGCATCCCAGCCTTTTGCATTAGCACGGCAGACATTTCAGTGCACATTACAGCCGGATCTCGGCACTGTTCACACCCATTATCACCACTCAACGCCTCTGTCACATTAAAAACACACTTCACTCAGATCAAACCTCCTGTATCTTGCCCTGGTTACATTTACTGCATCTGGCGAAGGATATTGTATTAGTCATATCACCTATATGTTTAGGGAGGTTATGGGAGGCAGGTATTTGGTAGTCAAATATTGCTTCAACTGGCATAACGAGTCAGAGAACTTTCATATCCGTGAAAACTGGAATATGTGCCCACTCTAAACCGTTGATTTGGGTTTAACAATTTTAATCACTACGTCCCCACTAGTCTACTGCATATAGTATTTATTGTACGATGGTGCTATTTCTCGTGATGTTTCATTTAGTGTTACTTTTGGAGACAATGCTAAATGACGTAATTTGATATTTGTATCTGAATTTCCTAATGTTATTAGAACTAAATTTACTGGTACATCTTCACATCACAATTGGTCAAGGTATTAACATCCAAGAGTAGAAATGAGTCCTGGCCGCTTTGGCTTTGATTCCATGCCTTATTGTGCATCTTTTTCCCCTTTGATAATCATGTACTCCTTGGATTTTGGAACCCCGATACGAACTATACAATCTGTCCCATTGCTCACGCTCATAGATGTTTTTATCTGCTTATTTTGGCGCTATTTGTTGCTGCAAAATTCTAATTGAACCGATTCCGCTCCAAGCCAATTTTAATTGCTACTTGTTCCAGCCTTGCGATTCTCCTTCCCAAGTGCCACAGCAATGGAAGGCTGGATGCTATGTGCAGGGTGCTTCTCACTTGTAAAATCAGCAAAGGCGCATCGTGAGATTGCAAACCATCGAACCTTTTTGCTCTTCAATGATGGGGATATTGACATTACATGCTCTAAGTGCGAAGCGACCTTCAAATACACAGCTGTAAGGTTTTATGGCTAGGTTTTTCATGTTGCAAATTTTTACTTCTATTGTTGATTTTTTTTATGATACTTTGTATTGTATTTCAGGAGGTAGAGCTGCATTCAGAGAATAATCCAGGTCACGATGACTTCAAAGCAGCAGATGGTGATGATGATGTTGATTGTGAGTGTTACATTATATGCCAATTCAAACATATTTGTTGAAATTGAATTATGTCCTTTAAAGAACTCTTGTAATCACCATTACACAATGAAGTAAATTCTTATTTTCCTACTGCAGTGATCCTGTCCATTAAAAAGACAGTTTATGACAAGATGAAGGAGAAGGAATCTTTTCAAGAGTTTGAGAACCAAGGATTATACACACCGGTCCCTAAGAAGACAAGAAAGCTTGACCCAGATGTTGCTGCTGAGTTGGTATCATCTCAACTCCGTAATCTGAATTTAGGCCAGTCTTCAACTAAAGATGTCAAATCAAGATATTCAGCAGCTACATTGCGAAGGAACCTTGAGTACTTTGGTTTGTCGGAGGATGTCATGGCAGAAAAGAGGAAAGAATATGTGCTTCTAGAAGACAGTGACCAGGAAGATACCATCTCAACTATTGACAGTCATGCACAGTTGTGCAATCCTAAGGAAGACTATTATTACTTTGTACTAACTAATGTCAATGATACAAGTGGTCAGACCTTTGTCTTCGACAGGGACCTGCAGCAAATTTGCTTAAAAAAGGTCACCCATATATGCAAAAGTGATAATCTCGGTTCAGCGTTGAAGGCCAAAAGAATTTGGAAAATGCTGCTGAAGGTTAGAGAATTGGTCAATTTGGGTACCACAATTCCTCTTCGAGGGTTGTATTATGATTCCCCTGATACCTATACAGCACAGAATCAATCTAACCTGGACTTGCGAGACATAACAGCAATGCTAGGGATCACTATGGAAAGCTTGAATATCTTGGCATCACCCACGGGGGTAATTAGAGGACCAATACAGTTATTCATTGGTGATCGACTTTTGATTGACTGCAGTCAAGGAGGGGTGTCCGGTATGATGATTCCGGCTGAATCTCATAAAGTTACTACTGTCAGAGCACGAAAAGAAATCAAATTTGTTGTGGTCCTTGAAAAGGAAGACATCTTCCACAGATTGACAAGCAGTGATTTTGATTTGTTAAATAGTTGTGTGCTTATATGTGGAAAAGGCACGCCCAGTGCTACTACAAGAATACTGTTGCGGAGAATAATCGATCTTCTGAATGTCCCAGCATATGCTCTGGTTGATGGAAATCATGGTGGGGCGATGATTTTTGCAACATACAAGTTTGGATCCGAAAACAGGGCACAAGATGGATTATGTTTAAATGTCCCAGATCTGATCTGGATAGGTGTATTTCCAGATGAAGTACCAGAAGATCAAACAAAGGCGCAGTCAGAGGGGTCATTGAAGAAGCTATTAACTATGCAAGAAAAACCTCATATTGAGGCACTGCCAGAAGTGCGAAATAAGATCACTAGAATCCGTGGTTATTCATGTGGATGCGACATTGAAGCAATAGGGGATAACAAAGCATTACAGGAGTATATTCTGAGAAAAATCGAGGCTTATAGAAGGTTTGTGTTTCTTTATTTTTTTCTATTTTCATATTTTAATGAAATATTTGCTGTTTTGATAATCTAGGTTCTACTTTGGTTTAACATTACTTCACTGCCTGGGTAGTAGTAGCTAGTAGTTGAGGTAGTAGTCGTAGTGAATGAGCCTTGTAGTGGATGGTCTAGTGTCGAGGCTTATATAAGGTTTGTGTTTCTTTATTTTTTTCTATTTTCATATTTTAATGAAATATTTTCTGTTTTGATAATCTAGGTTCTACTTTGGTTTAACATTACTTCACTGCCTGGGTAGTAGTAGCTAGTAGTTGAGGTAGTAGTCGTAGTGAATGAGCCTTGTAGTGGATGGTCTAGTGTCAAGTAGAGGAATGGGAATAGTGTAAGCCATGATGTACTTGTACTTAGTGTACATACAAATAGAAGGAGCAAGGCTCCAATTCAAGGCAGCTCAGCTGCTGCAACTCGTGTGTGTGTGTGTGTGTTGGGGTGCAAAATTCAGCCATACACACAAACTTTGTGTTGCCGAGTTTGAAGAGCGGGGACTCAATTTAGTGTTGATTGAATAGCCCACTTGGGTCAAGGAGTCCATGTTACAAAATTTTGGCTATGATCTATGCATGTAGTCCTATGAATGTTATGAAGCTTATGTAAAAAATTAGAACCTTTTTCTGGTTTTTTCCTTGCTGGTCTAATCGAGTCCTGATTACTGATTACCTATTTGGATCCCTTTCTTTTTTACTTTTTAACTGTAGTGACTAAATTCTGGTCATTATTTGAGTTTTTCTGATAGTTTGGCCATTCCAGAGACCATGCTCTTTACTGTTTTTGTGAATAAACTGCAACCTCACAGATGCCACGTTTAAAACTGATTTTCAGGTAGGACTTGGTCACTGGTGTTGCAGTCGCTGCTCCTTAGCCTTTTGATGCTGTCTACCCGTCTCAAGAGAAATCTTGTAGTTGCAAGACCATGTTTTTGAATAATCATAGAAGAAGGTGCACAGGACACAGGAATTGCGTTCTAGATTTTTTTTTTTTTGAGGCGTGTGTAACCAAACTGGCGGGTCCTTCATATGAGGGAAGCTTCATCAGTAAGCTGAGCACCGCTGAAGTGAATATTTTTTACTGCTGACGACAAACATCCATAAAAGTTAGTTATTTTTAGATAACTGTTAGCATTTGGCAGCAGGAACTAGAAAATGCTAATGATTGTCTAGTTGTAGTCCACAATATTGTTAGGTGGATGGTTACAACGCAGGGCATGCTCTGAAATAAGAATTCTTGGATCACAATTGAGCTGATCCAATTTCTTTTGTAAAAACATGTTGTGCAGCTTGCAAACGAGATCTTGATTCAGTTGTTAAGTGTCGATATATCACAAGCTACAATTTCAGCCCTGTCGGGAGGTCCAACCGGGTTGTGTCAAGGTAAATTAAGACAGTAAATCTTTCACGGTTTGGAAAGATTGGTGATGGTTACCAAAGGTATACTCATATGCTAAAAAGAAGGGGCAAAATAAAAACCCAGCTACAGTGCCTAATGCTAGATAGAACATTGGAGAGAGAGGAAGATTGTAACGAACCATCATGGCAGCTTGGATGGTCTGTGTTCTTAGCAACTTTCTTTTCCTTCATCTTGAAGAGTTTTGGGCGGCAACCCTGGAGTGCAAAGAAAAACAATTTAGTGATGTTTTTTTTCAGCATAAAACAATACTTCTGGAAATTCATTCAGGATGTCACCTTCATTTTTTCCTCACCGGTGAAGGCCATTAGCTGTGATGGAAAGCTTTTCGATCTCAGTTTTGAGATCGAACACAGTTTTCCATGTAATTATACACGGACCACAAAAGTCTCAAAAATATCTTCACCCAAGCGGATCTGAATATGCGTCAAAGAAGATGGTTGGAGCTGATCAAAGATTACGAGATAGAAATCCATTATCACCCTGGCAAGGCGAATGTCGTAGCGGATGCTCGAAGCATCCGGAGAGGAAGATAATGAGCCTAGTCTTCGGGTTTTACCCTATGGAGCATTGAACAATTTGGCTCTTATTCCTACCATTCGTGAAGAAGTGGTAGCAGCTCAACAAAAAGATCTCGGTATGGAGTACATCAGGAGACGTCTTAAGCAAGGTGATGTCAAGTGCTTCCGAGAAGATGACGAAGGTGTCATCCGGTTCAAGAATAGGCTAGTAGTGCTTAAGAACTTGGAACTTCGCAAGAAAATCATGGATGAGGCTCATACATCTAAGTATTCAATCCATCCTGGAACGAATAAGATGTATCAAGACTTAAAGCGAAGATTTTGGTGGACAAGAATGAAGCGAGAAATAACAAGATATGTTAATGAGTGTGATACCCGTCGACGCGTTAAGGCGGAACATTTGAAGCAAGCGGGTCCACTTCAACCTTTAAGCATTCCCGAATGAAAATAGGAGGACATTAGCATGGACTTTATTGTTGGATTGCCATTAAGCCCTCGAAGCATGACTCAATCTGGGTTGTTGTTGATCGGTTAACTAAGTCAGCTCACTTCATACCGATACACACCGGATATACAAGCAGGAAGTATGCCGAGTTGTATATTTCTCGTATTCTATGTTTGTATGGAGTACCCAAGACGATCATCTCGGATCGAGGGACACGGTTTGTCTCTAGATTTTGGGAACAATTGCATGAAATACTGGAAACAAAGTTGATTCGAAGCTCGAGCATATCACCCCCAAACGAGATGGACAGATCGAAAGGATAAATCAATACCTTGAAGATATGCTTCGAGCATGTGTCTTAACTTATAGTAAGAATTGGGAGAAATGTTTGTCACTGGCAGAGTTCTCATACAACAACAGCTACCAGGAGAGTGTCGGAATGTCACCATTTCAAGCTTTATATGGGCGTAGGCTGTCGTACGCCACTAAATTGGTCCGAAAGTGGAGAAAGAGTAATCTTCGGATCCGATCTTGTAAGAGATGCGAGAAGAACAAGTACGCCTTATTCAACGAGAATCTCAGGAGAGCTAAATCTCGACGGATCGGTTATACGGACAAGAGACGTCGAGAATTAGTGTTCCATGTTGGAGATCAAGTTTATCTTCGAGTATCTCCTACCAAGGGTGTTCAACGATTTGGAATCAAGGGAAAGTTAGCTCCACGATACATTGGACCATTTACGATTCAGGAAAGATGTGTAGCGATCGCATATCGTTTGGAATTGCCTACGCACTTATCCGGGAATCATAATGTATTCCATGTATCTCAACTAAAGAAGTGTCCGAAGCCACCGGTGGACGTACCTCTAACCGATGAGATACGATTACAACCAGATCCGACTTATGATGAGTACCCTATTAAGGTCCTCGATACAAAGGATCGAGTAACACGGCATCGAACTATCAAGTTCTACAAAGTGCAATGGAGTAATCATTCGGAAGCTCGAAGCTACATGGGAACAAGAAGACTTCCTTCGATCCAACTACCCCGACTTCTTTAGCACTCTTATGTAGCCATTTTCTTCTAGAATCTCGGGACGAGATTCTCGTAAGGGGAAGGGCT
This sequence comes from Chloris gayana, assembly GCA_031894775.1. Taxonomy (NCBI): domain Eukaryota; kingdom Viridiplantae; phylum Streptophyta; class Magnoliopsida; order Poales; family Poaceae; genus Chloris; species Chloris gayana. The sequence continues at coordinate 62,098 of JAUNZO010004727.1, forward strand.
GTAACAACCCTAAAGAAACCAAGCATCCCATGATGTCATCGAGCATCATGCCAAGCATAGCACGTTTCGAAAATCGTTTGATTTCGACACAAAATTTCACATAAAATGACGTTACGAGCGGAATTTAGGATTTGTCCGTTAAAAAAAGAATGCGGTAAAATAAATAACTGAATAAATTAAGGTGTTTTAACTTTTCCTCGGGTTGTACTCGAAACCAAGGTTTTCGAATGTGTTGTACAAAATAAAGTTTATTACCGAAAATTAGTATCAAGAAAATTAAAAGAACGTAGTTTTTATTTATACTCGAATTTTTACACCAAAATTCTTTTTGAATCTGGACTTCGGCCAATAAGGAAAAAGGTTGCAAATGTTTTCATTTACACCCCTGATTTTTCGTAAAATTTTTCGAGCACCGTAGCTATGTGTTGCAATTTGAGGAAAGCTGGAGGGGGCTTTTGCAAAACAGCCGAAGTCGGCCGCAGCACGCAGCGCCGCCCGTCCCGCCTCCCGAGGCCGTCAGACGGCCAGGCACCTGCGTGCACGGCCGAGATAAAGATCGGAGCCTAGAAGCTCCTCTCTCCCTGTTCGCGCGAACATCACCGCCGCCCGCCTCTGCTCCACGCCGCCGGCCGCCTCCGGCCACTCCCCACGCAAGCCAACCCCGCAAATCACTGCACAGCCGCTCCCTAGAGCTCTCAGTAGCACTCAATCGAGTCTTTCCCTCCCGGAGGCCGAAGCTCGGAGCTTTTCTCCCCGGTGCGTGAACACCGGTCCGACCGCCGCGGCATCAATCGTCCGTCCGGTGCGTCCCTCTCCGAAATTTCTTGGCTTTAGATCCTCATAGTGCTGCTCTAGCTATTACCGAGCTCACCCCATGTTTTCCCCCACAGGACCGGCCGGAATTTGAAGTTTCCCCGAGCTCCAACCGCCGCCGGTCGCACTGCCACGGTGAGCTCCAAGTTACCGGCCACCTCGAGCTAGCTCATCGTCGTGCCGAGGTTGCTCATGCGTCGTAGAAGCTAGCCGCACCTTTTTCCCCAATTTTCGTGCACCACGGCGGCCGCCCACGTCGCGCAAGGCACGGAGGCATGCTCGCGGCGAGGTCCGGCTCAACGCCGGCCATCGCTGGCGGCAGCACCGCCTCCGGCCGGCCGCCCGCCACCGCGGCCACACCGCGGGCCACACGGCCCCGAGATTTCGTGTGGCCACGCGGGATCGGCTGTGGCCGGCCCTGTGGCCCTGTGTGTGGCGCAGTGTTTTCCAGATTTCCAAAAATTCATAGAAAATTAAGGAAAAATCAGAAAAATGTGAAACCAGTTCCATTAGATTCAGAAAATCATTTCCTATTTAGTTATGAATTCAAATTCCTATTTTAAGAATTTGAATTATATAGTTTTAATTATTTTCATTCTTTTACGTAAGGTAATTCGTTATTTTATGTGAGTTTTTATTTATTTTTAAGAAAATAATTTGTTTAAAAATAGGAGATACTGCAGACGAAAGTTTTTGTCGAGGCCGTTTCCCAAAATTAAGCATAAACACCTGTCATTTCATGTGATCATAGTTTAGCATTTCATATAACACCGCATGTTATTATCAAAACCCTTGCTATAGCTAGCGACCGTGCCGATGAACATATTGCATATCATATCATGCACACTCATGCATACAGGTTATTAAGTCGTAACATTTCAATGATCGACATAGGATTTGAAGTCATCGACGTTTCGAACGAAGGTGACCTAGGAGACGCGAACGTCAACGTCGATCTCGACCCGTCGATCGAAGGAGTTAGCATCGACGTGAATCGAGGCAAGCCTCGGTGCATCCTACCTATATTTTAAAGTATTTACTTTCTACTACAATAGTCGAGTTATGATTGTGCACTAGGTGACAGGGAATGATTGATGCCCTAGATGCATGAGTTAGGTTTCCTTTATTCATGATATACTCGGTACAGTAGCTCGATAGAGGCTATGCTTAATCACTAGTCGCAACGGTAGTTGGTTGGATAGACTTAAAGCATGGAGGCTTTAAGAGCTTGTTGTTGCGTCGTTATTTTGAAAGAGTATGTTAATGAAGTCGAGACCGGACGGGCCCCGTAGGGGAAAGTGCAAAGACGAGGTCTTGCAAGGTGGTAGCCCCGTCTGCGACGGTCAAGGACCGTACCGTTGTCGGCCTAGTTGAACAAGTTTGAACGTACCGTGCTACATGCTGGAGTAATGGGCCCAAGCAAGTCGATGTACCCTACCACCCCGGAGATGTGGCGTAGCCAATTCTCTTTGTCGGTCGTTAGTGAGATGGGAGTCTCACGGGAGGGAAACGGGTCGCTCACGGATGACGGCGGGGAATGTATCGCGTGGGGTCTCCGTATTCCCGGGAGAGTTGGAAACGACTATTCTGCTGTCAGGTGTTGGCGGGAAAAGTTGTCATGTACGACCGATGGGGTGCGTATACGTCGTGTAGTCGGGTTTTGCCGACTGGTATGAAATCGATTCGAATCGCTGTCCCTCGCAGTAATGAGTACCGCTTGTTTGGCTGTCGCATCGTAGTTAATCAAGAGGAATGAGAAGAAAAGAGAAAAGGAGAAAAGAATTAGAGTTGGCAAAGAAAGATATTTTTTTGCTTGCAAACTTGCTTGAAGTAGATGTCGGCTGCAAATGATAGTTCTTAACGAACCTAAGCCGGAGCTAAAACTTGGAAGTAAGGATTCACCTCTAGTGCTTGTTTTCGTAAGAAAAGAGACCCACAACCAGACAGCCCTGGGCATGTTAGGCGTCGGCCTTAGCGTGCCTGGTCGACGGGTCGGTCTTGCTGAGTATTAGCATACTCGGGGCTTCGATCTTTATGGTTTTCGGGGCATGAGTCGTACTACCAGGAACCCTTCGGTAGTTTTCCCAAGAAGAGCAATGCCCCGAGGGTGGTTCCCTGTAGTGGGAACGCATCCCAACTCCCCGAAGGACAAGGATCGTGGTGTACGACGGGCTCGATACATCACGATAAATGGCAAAACGTCTTTTGTTGTAAAACTAAAACTTCCGCTATTAAACTTTTAGAATGTTTTAAGACTCGTTGTTGTAATAAGTTTCCGCTGTACAATGTTTGTCGTTCAAAAACCTGGTTGTATTATACCATGATGTATATATTCGGCTTGTATGGAATGATGTTCGTTGTAACTCGCTTCGTCGAGTGTCCCCTCAGTACCTAATTAGGTGCACCTAACTCGGTGCACCATATTTTAAAAGAGCGGTCCGAAAAAGATCGCAGGAAGAGCATCAATTGGAATTCAAGATCAGTTTGAAAGGATTGTATATTAAACAAGATAATGAAGAATCAACTACTAGACTCTTGCATTATTTGAAAAAAGTTCAAATGATTTAAGAGTCGAGGGCTATACCCAATTGGGTGCACCTGACCGGTGCGCCGGAAGGAAGGCATGAGGATTTTCAGTACCTAATTAGGTGTTATGTGGGATAAATTGCTAATTTTTTGGCTTTATGAAGCCGTAATGAAGAAAGAAGAAGTATAGCAGAAGATTGGAGTTCTTTTTAATTTCACACTGGAATCGGACCAACATGCGTAAGACCGGTCGGTCTTATTCAAGGTCAAATCAAAAATTACTCGGGGCTGCTATCGTATACTTGCCTTATGGGTATATAATTGTCAAAGGAATGGATAAACATAGATATGGTGGCACATTGGCGAAGTTTAGACCGGTGGAGAGGGTCCAAAGAGTGGTACCCGACCGGTCTAGAATAACTGAAGGTTCACGTATACCGGTATGAAGACATGAAGACCGGTGCAGTATGACTTGATTCGCAAGTAAAGGAGGAATATTGACCAGATAGGACTCGAATCAATAAGGAAATATTAGAGATAGAGCTTCCGAATATGTAATTTATGTAACCGACTAGGACTTTGCATGTAACCCTAGCTCCCCGGATATATAAGGCGGAGCAGGGACCCCCGAAAACTCTTTGATAACTCGCAATTAGCAATCTGCTAAAGGCAATATATTACATACGGGACGTAGGGTGTTACTCTCGATTGAGAGGCCCGAACCTGTCTAAAATCTCGTACCCCTATGTGTTTCGTGTGTTGCACCATCGAATTACACGCTCGTAAGGGACCGGTAGTTCTAGTGCCGAGTTTAAGACTCGATAGATTCTTTGATGATCGGCAGGAGTGTCCTCTTGAAGCACCAACCTAGATGGCATAGGAGTGTCACTCTCGGTGGTCTCCTCATCAAGTACTCTCATTGGAACGACCATTCTCCATCCAATCTCGTATCGGATTTGTTTGATCACACAAGGAAAGTTCCATTAGTGAGTGAAATGGATCATCTTCCGGTGGCTTGTACACCACAGCTTGCCTCAATCGAATGTGTAGGTTGTAGTTAACATAGACCAACTTGTGTAGCTTTTTATGTGACAACTTGTTGCGCATCTTTGTGTGGATCAAAGCAAATGTACTCCAATTGCGCTCACAACCGCCGGAGGAACAACACCGAGACACAAGCCGTAGTGCAAGCTTACGTAGGGTTGGTGTGTCATTACCGAACATAGTCCACCATTGTGTTGTAATTAGAATGATTGCAACATAAGTTCAAAACATTTCACATAATATTGGCAGCATTGACATTATGAGACAAGGACTTACAAGGGGAGGTATTATGATTTGCTTGCCATCTTGCAAGCCAATTCTCTAGCGAAAGAACCATGTTTCCTCCTATAATTCTCAGCTTCATGAAGTGCCAATACACAAGTGGTAGTATCTATCATAAACTCAAAAGCGCAAGGTTGCAATACGATAGTAGTCACGAACATCCGGTGGCACATTGTTGCAATGTATCACATTACCACCCCGCCCCGCCAAATGATGCTTGAATCGATTAGCGCCACCCCCTTTCTTTGTAGTCTTACAATACTTGCAATACCATCCTGGATATGTGTTGGTACCATGCTCCCATACACTATCACTTTGATTTCTATCCGCCATATCTCCCTAATTCAAAAGCAACAACATATTTCCATCGGTAAGTCGGGCCAAGTTTCAAACCTACTAAATTATCTAGGTCACAAATTCATCTAATTTACCTAGTAAAATCAAGTAAATTACCTACCAAAATCTACTGCATTTACTACTTATATTACAAACTACGTTGAAACTATTATTCAATATGGAAAAAGAAATACTGCTGCGGGTCGCGGCTAACCGTGCGTCACCTCCGGTTAGCCGGCCGGCTTCTCGGCTAGCCGGACCGGCCGTGCCCCTGCTCAGGCGGGCGGGCTTCGCCGCACCGGCTAGCCGCCCTACTCGCCGGCTAGCCGGGCCGCAGCCACGACTAATCGGCCGGCCCGAGCGGTTAGCCTAGCGGCGGCGGACCTTGGGGCGCCGTCCAACGCGGCGAGCGGCGGCGCCCCTTCGCGGCGTGGATCCCGGCCGGGGTCGTGGAACCGGCGGCGGGCGAGCAGCCAATGGCCTCGGGCGGGGTCACGGCCTCACGGGCAGGCTTGCTCACGGGGATGTGGTCACCGGTGAGAACCGAGAAGATAAGGTTCTTTTCTTCTTTTTTTTTAATGTTCTTTTATTCACTTTGGTTCTCCGATTTCTTTCTTGCTCAAAACAATTCAGTTTTCATTCATTTTTTCGCCAAAATTACTCATTCCGCCTCTAGTTTTTTTACAAATTTTGTTTACAATTTTTTTTCAAATTTTCAAAAAATTCAAATTCCGGCGGGATTAACCGGCTGACCGGAAACCGGCCGCGCCCGGTTCACTCGGTTAACCCCGGTTATTTTAACCTTGGGCCCCCTTGCCCGCTCCACTCGATAAATATCACTCTTAGAACTCGACTTTAGAACAGTAGGATTCTTAAAACATAGGAATAGAAAAAACATAGGATTGAAGTTGGATGTGTTTTTGAATCATATGGAATGAAAAAACGCAGGAATTGTTCCTACTAGATGTTTAGATGCGTCACAGGAAAAACACAGGAATTTTGTTGTTACATGTTCATTAGTGAGAGGAAACAAAGAGAGAGAGATCATATGTCTTGAACCTTTCAAAGGAATTTAACAAGAGGTTGGACCTCATGCTAGAATTCCTCCAAAATATGGAGGAAACTTTCCTATCCTCCAAAATTCCTATAAGACAATCCTTCAATCCAAAGGATATATGTAGGACATTTATCCTATAGGTTTAATTCCTTGCACTTGTTCGAAGGCAGGCCTTACCCTCTGACGCGCCGCAACCCCTCTTCCTTGACCTATCGCGTTCTGGATCTCGACGTCAATGGCGGGGCGAGCGGCGAAGGGACGGCGGAAGAAGAATGGTCGTGGTCGTCGTCATCCGCCAAACTTCCCCCTCCGCCTCCGGAGGGATCGTCGATCCGTGTTATAGGTAAGTCTCCGATCCATACGACAGTCTCAATCCATCCACGCGGGAAAGAGGATAAGAAATTAAACCTAGAGTGGAGCGTTACTCTAGCGTAGAACATGCATTCCCTACGGAGGACAAAATTTTCATTGATAAATTTTTATTCGATTCCACAACCGAAAATCCTCCTTCCATTCCGTCTGCGAATTAGGGTTTGGGAATCTCGTGGGGCTTGAAATTCGTTAGAGCGCGCGCAAGGGGGATACTTTTTAGACTGCGGCGGCGGATCTGATCCACGGCTGGCTTAGCGTTTCAGTAATTCCGCCTCCCTGATCTCGCTTGCCTTCTCTGTTTCTAGCAAACTGGCTGGGTCATGCGGCGATAATCCGCGTTCTGTTTGAGACGCCCTCTGGCTTTGCGATCCTTAGATGTGATGGCATCCAACTCTTCCGCGCAGGAGCTGTAAAGGTACTTTTTTGTTAATCCTTTTGCCGATGCACGTGCTTGCTGTTGTATTCGTCATTGACCTAATTTTCCTGGATTCTCTCATATTCTTTCTGCAGGACATCTGGGTGTACTTTACCGAGAAGTCAAGGGGAAGATCTGTCAGTATCTCTTTACTTCGGCCTTGCATGATCTTGCATCTTCTTGGATGTTCCATTTGTTCATTGAAGGGCTAATAATGAACAAAAGCATTGTTGGTCATTAATTGTTTGCTAATTTGACAGTGTACAAACGAATCCTCTTTTTCTATGTCAAGTTGCATGACCCAAATTTGATATGGGGTGATGGTATTGATATGGACCAATTCGACTATTACTAGCTAGGATTATTGGTTATATTATGGTATTACTACTGAAGAACATTGTACTCTTAGTGTATGGCCTGTTCTGAATTGTGCTGCAATAATTTGATATATGATGACTTACACATAATTCTACATCTCTACTGAAAACCTGTTCTGAATTGTGCTGCAATAATTTGATGTATGATGACTTACACATAATTCTACATCTCTTCTGAAAAGTTTCCTTCCTCTCCGATTGAGACCTGAGTGATTATTTCTTTCCCATGTTAGCATACTCATCTTTTTTTTAAAAAACTCATCAGATGATCTTTCTGGAAGAATTTAAAAAAATTGAGGACAAATCTAGTGCCATCAGTGAATCTGGTATCAGTCCCCAGCTTGCTACAATGATCAAGAAATGGGTTCGCGATGGTCAGAAACTTGCTGTTGGAAAGATGGAATACCAAACTATCATTCAAAAAGAGCTGGTGAGTGTGCTTGTTTGCTTATCTCTGTACAGTTTAATAATGTCTACCTCACGACTGATTAACACAGCTTTTGTTTTTGATTTTTCAGGGAATACATTGTCTGTTTAATGAGCCTGTGATGGAATTGATGTGGGGCCTGAAGAATCTCATGAAGGATATAGTGCCTGATGAAGAATCAGAACTGACTATTGAGGACCGCATGATCATGAGTCAAGGAATGAAATCTGTCCTGAATCATTATGGCTTTGAGGTCGAGCCAGAGATGGTGAGCTCAGTTTCCTATTTCTATTTCAGAGGTGGAGAGTTTTTACTGTCATATTAAGATATTTTGTGCTCTTTGAGCAGACTGACAGTAAATCCTGTTAATGATAGTTCTTACAGAATAGTTTTCCTCTGTGTTTTCCTGGTGGTAATGATGGTACCTCATGCGTGCAGGTCAATGAAGATATTATCCTTTCTGCAGCCACTTTGTACGAGTGTGACTATTGTGTGAACAAGTTTGCAAACTACTTGCGTTTGTATGCTAAATATCTTAATGATGTCTCTGGAATTGACTCTCGTGACTGGGATTTACAGAAGGTGGCAACAGCCCTTACATTGATATGTTGCCCTGATGAGAAAATCGAGACAGGCAATTCTAAAGAGGTAAATAGTAAATGCTATATTTTTAGTTTAAGTTTCTGACTTTTTACTTACAAAAACCTGCCATTGCATATAGCCATGCAATTTGAGAAACCAATATTCAATTTCAGATGCTGTCAGATGATATGGCTCAAGAATTGAAGAATCAGGCACATTTGTATGAAAAAAGCTTCATAAGAATTCGTGCTTGAAGATCTACAAAGAGATCCTATACCTCCGTGAGATTAGGAGTCAGACGTTGATGTTTTTGAAATCTTCAATAAAGAAGCCTGGAGATGCATCAGTAACTCAGCCTATGGATGAGAAACTGTTGGAATCTTCAATAAAGAAGGATGAAGATGCATCTGCAACTCAGCAGCTGATGGTTGAGCAACTCTTGGAATCGTCAATAAAGAAGGCTGAAGATGCATCTGCAAAGCAGCTGATGCTCAAGGCAAGGGAGGCTAGCGTTTCTGTTGGCATTTCTAGGTCTCTCAGTTGGGAACGCTGCTTGACATCACCCTAGTTTGGCATCCCTTGAAGTGTTCTAGTGGATTTAATGCTGTAAGCCATGCTTAAGTATTAGAGATTCTGTTCTTTATATTATTAAGTTGTGATGTATCCAAACGCTGCTTGACATCACCATTCTAGTTTGTCAGCCTTGGAATTGCATTCCAGTGGATGTAATGCTGTAAGCGATGTTTATGCATTAGAGATTATGAGATGCTTAAGATTATTAAGTTGTGTGTGTCCAAATGATCTACCTAAGGTTTACCCGGTTTGGAAAATTTGACATCTGTTGGAACGCTGTTTTTCTTGTTCAGGTAGGTGCATTTTCTGATCATGATATCTTTTTGTCTTTGTTCATTTTACACTGCAGTGACGTCACAAATAAAATCTGTGCAGAGCTGATCAAGATTCATAAACGGTTTGTATCAATTTACATAGACACGTTCCTTCCCTTTGTTTCCCTTCCCTGATTGGATAATCATGTTAACAATATGTTTAAAGTAGTCATATAATTCTTATAAAGTTGTTTGGCTATTTCTACTGTCACATGGGAATGTGTGTTTGGGTTATTGGTTTCTGGTAATATGGTAACGGGAAAGAATTTACCAATCATAAATTAACTAAACATTCTCAACCAATATAAGCATCCAAGATGTCCAATAGACTCAGATTCTCAAATCCTACTTGCCAGATATGATTGACTCCTGCTAGCAAATAGCTGTGTTACATGATCTCATTACAGATAAGAAGGAACGGATATTGCGTCTTAAGATTTTAGATGTTAACTATCCATCAGTGCTCAGTTGGAAGAGCAAGCAAACGCGACAAGGCAAAGGCATTTCTTTTTTTTAGGGTAAAAGCAGGTGCTCTGCCGATTCATTATAGGAGGAAAAAAACAGAGTTCGGTAACAATAAAAGAGTACAGACACAGTGACAGCTGAGGTAGCTAATCAAAACTAAAAAAAGACGAAACAAAACACACGACGCACAAGTAAAACAAGGCAGCCTATGGTTCGGAGAGTATCCGAGTGGATTTGTTAGCTTTCTGGGAACAAAAGCTCCATGACAATCAAGACAAACTGATTAAACAAGCCCGTAGGCCACATGTTCCATGGAGCTACAGCCAGCTCTGGTTGGTTGTTATGTGTATTTCCAATGATATGAGATCAAAGGATATTCATATCTATTCCAAGATACCTCGATATTTTCTTGTATCTAAGTGTAGCAGTACTGAATACCAGAGGAAAATGACACTAAAGCCCGTTTCTGGAAGTCATGGACTGGTCCCATTATTACTTTTTGGTTAAGGATAATAAATCCAAGTTAACAAATGGCTTTTGGAGACAAGGTAATCCCTTGTAGAAAAAAAAGGAAAACCGAGACTCCGAGAGACATCAAGCATGAAAAATAACTGTAACAAATTAACCAAGTAATAACCAAAGCTACATTTTGCTCAAAATACGAAACACTGCAAATATATAACAGAAGCTAAACCGCTTGCAGGCAGACAAAAACTTCACCAAGCATCACTCAAAATATTCAGACATTTGATTTCCACAACGTAAGTTGACACTACCATAAACTTACTGCAGGGACAAGTAACATGCGAGCAAACATACCTTTCCCCACTCAGAACAAATGCCACTGCATCTCATTTTGAGGTGTATCATTTTGGTTCCCAGCTCAGTTGCCACCTTCTTGCGCAGATAGTTTTCCTCAGGGCCAAAGGATTCCAGATATGTCATGTGGCGATTCTATGCAGCTTTAACAGCATCTTCGATATAGCCAGGCAGCCAGGCAGCGGACCCACGTTCTGCAAGAAGACAATATTCATTAAACAGACATGGGTGTGTTCGTTTCCTGGGTCTAAATTTTATAGCTGTCATATCAAAAAGAATTTTACTATTTAGGAGTACTAAATAAAGTTTAATTATAAAATAAATTACAGGTCCCTAGACTAATTCACAAGACGAATCTAATGAGGTTAATTAAGTCGTGATTAGAATATGGTTACTCGTAGCATCACTTTAGCAAAACATAGATTAATTAAGCTCATTAGATTTATCTCGAAAATTAGCACCAATCTGTCAATAGGGTTTTGTCATTAAATTGATCGAAATATTCATAAATAGTAAGATTCTCTTTGATGTGACCGACGGGGAGTAAAACTAACGCTGCCACGTGGCATCACGTGGGCCCGCCCTGGAAAGGGTTAAGCTTAAAACCGCGAGCCACGTCGGCACGCGGGACCGTCCCGCACGACCTCCCCGACACACGGCTCGGCGAATTAAGGTCGAATCGACCTTCTCCCGCAAGAGAAGGGGGCTGCGACTCGCACGACCTTCCCGTTCTCGAAGAGGAAGCACGAGGAGGCCCGCCTTGCGCGACCTTCGGTCTCGTCGACCGAGCAAGCTCGAGTGAGCCGACGGCATTAACTCCGCCCACCTTGCCGAAAGGCGCGCCCGCACGCTACGGTGATAAATGCTTCGGATCGTCCTCGCCCGTCCCGATGAACGCGGCCACCCGCCCTGTCGGACGGGTCGATGGGACGCGCCGACCACCGTAGCCCCGCCAACTCCCGCCGAGGCATGCTCGATGGGACGTGCTGCCACCGTAACTTCACCAACTCCCGCCGAGGCGCGTCGGATGGGACGCGCTGTCCCTGTGCGTCCGACAAAAGGACGCAGCCATCATTACGGAGCCGGCGATAATCATCGTACGGCACGTTACGGGCCGAGCCTCAAGCTCGAGCTCGAGCTTGACTTCGCCCGAACGACCTTCCGTGGCAACCTCGACCTCAACCTTGAAAGCGCTCGACGGAAAGGACAAGGCCGGTGCGAGTCGTCTCCTCCGTGTGACCACTCCGTCGTCGCCCAATCGTACGAAGGCATGCCATCGCCCCCGGCCAAAGCATGGGATACGCGATGCCCATACATCATCGACGGGACCGGCAACGATGATGATGGGACGGATGGGGAAATACGACCGGCTGGAGCTCGAAGAAAGGCCCACACCGGGTAGGCGGCCGGCACACGTTTTCTCTCTCTCTATCTATCTATCATGTAAGACAGGTTCGACCTCCGCACGTATAAAGGGGGCGAGCCGGTCCAAATCAAAAAACAAGTCCACACGAGGTATTCACGCCATACGCAACACGCACACACTCATCCGAGGGACTTGGAGCTCTCTCCTCTCCCACATCCATTGTAATTCACACCATTGACGCAAGGAACACGAGCCGCGACCCACCCCCGCTGGACGTAGGGAGCTCTCCCGAACCAGCCTAAATTCTTGTGTCTTTCCCTTGCGTACCATCCGGCCTAAAACGCGCATACCCGGACAAAATTCTACTAGCCGGTGGTCCGAACACCGACGGTTGGCGCGCTAGGTAGGAGTACCGTTGTGCGTTTCGATTCATCTTCCTTTCCACGGTTCGGATGGAGACCTCCGCATCTTCCTTCCGGGCTCCCGGCGCCACGGTCCGCTCGGGGCTCGGAGTTCATCGCCACGGCCAATCGGTCGGCCGGCGCGTGTCGTGGCACCGGCGCCGTCGGCCCGACGGCCGCGGGCGTCGCCGCCGAGGCAACGGCCCGGCGGCACGGCCCCGAACGACGAGTTCGTGGGGATGACCGGCTTTGCGACCGAGTCTTTCTTTGACCTCCTTGACCAGGAGGCGGGGAGGACTCGGATCAAGATAGCGGAGACGGGGACCGTTACCTCGCTCGCACGTGCAATATGGTGCACATCACCACGGTGGAAGCCCGAAGCGACAACGGACCGGCACCACCGGAGCCCAATGCTCCGGGAACACCGACGGAGGGACGTGTGCGGTCCGCACCGCTCCCCGCCGATGACCCGCAAGCACGGCTCCGGGCGCGGAAGCCGGAGGCTGGAGGAGGCTCGCCGCGAGCATCGCAGAGGAGGCGGCCGCGGTCGAACGCGAGCTAGAGCTCCAGCGCCGGCGCGCGAGGAGCCGAGGCGCGGCAAAGGGCTCGCTGCGTGAACCAGCGAGATCGCCGATGACGGCATCGTGCCCCGACGACTTCCCGAGGGCTGGGCAAACGTCGCTGCCGCGGCCGTGCTGCTCCAAACCCTTCCCATTCAGCCGACCACGAAGCGCAACGAGCGCAAAGGGAGATGGCGGCGCTCCTGCCAAGGCGGCGGAGCAACGAGCCGAGAGCTCTTGGCGGCGTATAATGCCGTCGGGCGATCACACCGGCGCTAGCCACCGCACCTCCTGTGATCGCACGGGAGGCTCCGGGCATACATCCGCCCGAGCAATCCTCGCTGCCGGACCGATCCGAGTCCGAGCGATCGGTGCATTCTCGAATGGGCACGGGGCGCGATGCCCGTTCGACCCTCGAGCTCGACGGCGCGCCCGCAACGATGCGGCCGGCCCACGCGTCCGCCACCCTCGTCGAGGGGACGGTACGACGATGAAGAAGATCGGAGCCGAGCCCGAGCCGCCGGGTCCCGGGGTCTTTAGCTCCGCCATCCGCGGAGCGACCTTCCCCGCCGCTTCCGCCCTCCGACGACTATCACCAAGTACGCCGGAGAATCAAATCCCGCCCTTTGGTTGGAGGACTACCGCCTCGCTCGCCGAGCGAGCGGCGCGAGCGACGACCTCGCCATCATTCGCAACCTCGCCACCGTACCTCGCCGACTCGGCGCGGACGTGGCCCGAGCATCTCCCCGCGAACATGATTTATTCCCGGGCCGATTTGCGGGAGGTGTTCATCGGAAACTTCCGGGCGACATGCGCTCGCCCGGGTAATCCTCGGGAATTGAAGAAGCTGTCGGCGAAGCCGAATGAGCCGCTCGCGACTACATTCGACGTTTCTCTCGACGCTGCAATGAGTTGCCCCACGTCGTCGACGGACGTATGTAACAACCCTAAGAATCCAAGCACTGCATCACAACATCAAGCATCATGCCAGCATGTCATGTTTCGAAAATCGTTCGATTTTGACGCAAAAAAAAAAAAAAACGCACATGAAATGACGTTCTAACGCACGATCGATGTCGTTTCCGTTTAAAAAGAAAGTCGATAAAACAAATAACCAAAACGATTTGAGGCGTTTAATATTTTCTCCTCGGGTCATACACGAAAAGAAACCTTTTCGAACGTGTTGAATGAAATAAAGTTTAATTGTCGAAAATTAGTATAAAGAAGATCAAAAGAACGTAATTTTTATTTATACCTGATTTTGTACATCGCAATCCTCTTTGAATCTGGACTTCGACCAATAACGAAAAAGGTTTGAAATAGTTTCAAGTACACCCCTGAATTTTCCCAAGTATGTGTTGTAATTTGGGAAGAACAGAGGGGCCTTTTTGCAAAAGAGGCCGAAGTCGGCCGGGCTGAGCGCGCGCGCCGACCGTCCCGCCTCCCGAGGCCGTCGGCCGGCCGCGCGCCTGCGCGCGTGCTCCACGCAGCAGGGAGGCTGTCTGCTTCACCCCGCCTCGGCCGAGATAAAGCCCGGAGCTCGAGTTCCCTCTCCATTTTTCTCTCTGTACGCACGAACACCACCGCCGCCTCCTGCTCGCGCCGCCGGCCGCCTCCGGCTGCACCCCGCCCGAACCACCATCCCAAAGCGTTGCGCATCCACCCCATGGAGCTCCCCTCCCCACCAATCGAGTGCGAGTTCAGTAGCTCGCCGGACCGAGGGCTTCTTCCCCGCGCGCGGTCCAAAGGTGCCGCAACCGCCCCCTCCCCAAATTCGCCCGGGCCGGTTTGTTTCTTGCTCCGATTTCTTGCCCAGTCATGCATTACATGTTGCTCTACCATCTACCGAGCTCACCCCGCGTGTTCCCCCACAGGACTCATCGGATTTTGGAGCTTTCCCCAAGCTAGAACCGCCGCCGCACCCCTACTCCGGTGAGCTCCCCATTGTGGGCCGCCCCAAGCCAGCTCGTGCTCGTGCCGTTGTTGCTTAGGGAGTATAGATGCTCTCCACCCCGGTTCCTCCAAAATCCGAGCTCCCCGGCACGCTTGCGGGCTCGCCGGAGCTTCGCTTCGCTCGCGGCTCGCCGTCGACGTGCTCCCGGCCGACGGCCGGCGAGCTCATCACCACTGCCACATTCCCCAGGCCTCGTAGCACGCGTAGGACCCTCCGCGGCGAGGAACGGTCGACGCCGCCCCGCTCCGGCCACCGCGGGCCGCGGCCGCACCGCGGGCCACACGGCCCGGGATCCCGTGTGGCCACGCGGGATGCGGTGTGGCCGGCTCTGTAGCCCTGCGTGTGGCTCAGTTATTTCCCAAATTTCGAAAATTCATAGAAAAATAAATAAAAATCGGAAAAATGCGAAACCAACTCCGTTAGATTCAGAAAATTATTTTCTATTTGTTTATGAATTTAAATTCTTATTTTGAGAAATTTTAATTATATAGTTTTAATTATTTTCATTCTTTCACATAAGATAATTCGTCATTTTATGTGAGTTTTTAATTGTTTTTAAGAAAATAATTTGTTTAAAAATAGGAGATACTGCAGACGAAAGTTTTTGTCGAGGTCGTTTCCCAAAATTAAGCAAAAACATTGTCATTTCATGTGATCATAGTTTAGCATTGTATGCGACATAACATGTCTTTATCGGAATCCGTAGTCGTTGATTAACGAAAATGTCGTTACAAACATTTCATGCCGTAGCATGCATACTCATGCATTCATATTGCTAAGTCGTATTTGTTCGATGATCATCATAGGAGCTGAGGTCGTTGACGTTCCGAGCGAGGGCAATCCCGGAGACGTGAACGTCAACGTCGACTTCGACCCGTCGATCGAAGGCGATAACATCGACATGATTCGAGGCAAGCCCCGGTGCATCCTACCTATGTTTTAAAGTATTTCCTTTCTATCACGGTAGTTAGGTGATGATTGTGCATTAAGTGGTAAGGAATGATTGATGCCCTAGATGCATGAGTTAGGTTTCCGTTATTCGTGATATACTTGGTACGAGTAGCTCGATAGAGGCTATGCTTAATCACTAGTCACAACGGTAGTTGGTGGTTTGGACTTAAAGCATGGAGGCTTTAAGCATTTGTGGTTGTGTCGGTAAGTTGAAAACGTGTGTTAATGAAGTCGAGACCGGACGGGCCCCGTAGGGAAAGTGCAAAGACGAGGTCTTGCAAGGTGGTAGCCCCGTCTCGTGTCGGTCAAGGACCGTACCGTTGTCGGCTTAGTTGAACAAGTTTGAATGTACCGTACTACATGCTCGGAGTAATGGGCCCAGACAAGTCGATGTACCCTACCACCCCGAGAGATGTGACGTAGCCAATTCTCTTTTCTCTGGTCGTTAGTGAGATGGGAGTCTCACGGGAGGGAAACGGGTCGCTCACGAATGACGGCGGGGAATGTATCGCGTGGGGTCTCCGTATTCCCGGGAGAGTTGGAAACGGCTATTCTGCTGTCGGTGTTGGCGGGAAAGGTTGTCGTATACGACCGGTGTGGGGCGTATACGTCGTGTAGTCGGGTTTTGCCAGCTGGTATGAAATCGATTCGAATCGCTGTCCCTCGCGATAATGAGTACCGCTTGTTTAGCTCGTCGCATCGTAGTTTAATCAAGAGAACTAAGAGAGAAAGGGAAAAGAAGAGATGGAGTTGGCAAGATAAATCTTTTGCTTGAAATCTTGGTTGAAGTAGATGTCGGCTGCAAATGATAGTTCTTAATAAACCTAATCTTGAGCTAAAGCTGGAAAGTAAGGATTCACTTCTAGTGCTGTTTTCGCAAGAAAAGAGACCCACGACGGAAGGCCTTGGCATGTTAGGCGTCGGCCTTAGCGTGCCGGTTGACGGGTCGGTCTTGCCGAGTATTAGCATACTCGGGGTTTCGACCCTCGTGGTTTCAGGTCGGGAGTCGTTCTACCAGGAGCCGATGGGTAGTTTCCGGAGGAAGGGCGATATCCCGAGGGTGGTTCCCTACGGTGGGAACGCATCCCAACCCCTTGAAGGACGAAGATCTTGGTGTATGACGGGCTCGAGTACACCATGATAGAATGTTTAAAAGGTTTTGTTGTAAAAATGACTTCCGTTGTTAGAACTCTTTTAAGATCTTAAGACCTTGTTGTTGTAATAAGTTTCCATTGTACGATGCTTGTATTTTAAAAACCTGGTTGTATTATACCATGATGTATATATTACGGCTGGTATGGAATGATGTTCGTTGTAACTCGCTTCGTCGAGTGTCCCCCTGTACCGACTCCTGGGTGTCCCGAGGTGGGACGTCACGACTGGTATCGGAGCGGTTCGGGGCAACAGATTCGTTGTTCGCAAGCTTGTTTTCAAAACTTCACCTATTTTTGAGTACAAAAGAGTACGGAGCCCATAGGAATGCGGAACGGTTAACCGTTCGACGTTTTGAGTCTCGTCGGGTAGCCGTTAGCTATCCGTATTAGTTCGTACTTCTTCGTAGTCCTGTCTCGGCTTCGTTGGCTAGAACATGCATCATGTCATTTGAGTGCTCTAATGTAAGATTGTGGGAGTAGATATATATATATATATATATATATATATATATATATAGTATTGTAGTACTTCTATAGTTCGTTTCTTTTGTTTGGTTTTACTTGTGGGAATAAGTGTTTAACCGGTTTAAACATTTTTCTTGCGAGATGCCGTCATCACGGGTTAGGAAGCGCGTTTGTGCAGAGGAGGACGCTCGAGCCGCCCGTACCACGGAGCTTGAGCGGCGTGTCCACGTCTTGGAGGCTCGGGTTCAAAGTCAGGACCGACGGATCATCGCTTGGAAGAACCGCTTCCGTGAGGACTGTCGGGAGAGGCGCGAGAACCGAGCACGGATTGCGAGTTGGAGGAGCAGCTCGTTGAGGTTACGGAGGACCGTGACGGGTTTCACGGGATGGCGATCGCCCCGGACGAGCAGCTGGCTACTGTTACTACCCAGCGAGACGAGGCTCTTGAGGCTGATGCAACACACCGAGCTGAGCTGGCGGGGATGACCGCGCAGCGTAACCACGCTGTGGAGACCTTGCTGGCAGCGAGAGAACCAGCTGGACGAGCTTGCTTTGCTGTACGACGCACCGATCGGTGCACACCACGACTTGCTACACGAGCACGAGGAGCTGCTCGACCAGCACGAGCGGTTGGAGCAGCGAGATGCGGCGAGATGCAGCCACCCGCCGCAGGAGCCGACGACGGCGAGGAGGTGTCGGGTGTCGACTACGAGCCACCGCCCATTTCGTCGAGAGGAGGAGGACGCAGAGTCGGACGCCGACAGTCACGCACCCTCGGCTTAGATAGTATAGCATAGTACTGATGTAGGATAGTCGGTTGACGAATGGGATAGTAGCCATATTTTGCTGACGTAGGTCGGACCGTAGCATAGGGTAACGAGAGATCGGGATGGTGACGGTTGTACTTGTAAGAATGGGCCAAATATGTACTACAACTAAACTATGTTATATGTATACTATATGGATAGTTGGTAGTGTAACCCATGGAGTATGTTTGAATATATGGAGTAAAAGTTTGTTCTAATGGACGCCTAATGTGCTATCCGCGAGAGATGGACGAGTGACGGAAATATCGTCGGTGACGCGGAAGGGAAAGCCGGCGATGCACGCATGGCTCGGTTAGAGCTGCTATTAAAAGAGAAAGATGAGCTGTTAGCGATCAAGGAAACACAAGCGATGGACCAAGAAAACCAGCTCCGGGTCAAAGACCAACGAGATCCGAGATGATGGAGCAGACAACTCGTAGCTGCCAATGCCACGATTCACCGGCTAGAAGCTGATTTGATCCGAGCGCATAATGCACTACTGAATGAGGAACTTGCTCAGCAGTCGCATGCGGACGAAGTTGAAATACCGGAAGGAGAGTCGGAGGAAGAGGAGGAGGATCCTGAAGAGATAATGGATGTGGACTCGGTACTAAGTTCCACGGAAATTCCACGCCTGGAAGATGAAGGGTCCGAGGCAGGAAGCCTCAAAAGTCAAGAAGTGACGTCGAAATTTCGTAGGGAGGAATAGTGCTATAGTTAATAGTGAAGGAAGATAGTATCATGTAATATAGGGATCCAGTGTAGTGGTGAGCATGGGGTAACCATGAATGTGCCGTAGTAGAACTCGTTGTAAACTTCAACGATCAGCTATGTGTATATTGCTTTGGTGGTTGTTTAATAAAGCTGATGTTTATGTAACATCTCATCTTGGAATTTTGCATCTTGTTATTCCCTGTTCCTTCCATAATTGTGTTAGAATGAAGATGTCTAACGTGAATTTTTCTTGGACAGAATGGTTGGAACAAGGAGATGGGATGATCGGGAGAGTTCTCATCGGGGCGGGAACGCCACCCCCACCCCTACCCTAGCACAGGCCATCGCGGCCGTGTTGGATTCTCGTGCGGAGCAGCAGGAATTATTGGAGCAGTTGGTCCGGAACACCGCCCCGCAAGGAGGTCCACAAGGTCGTCGTGCCCCGGAGGAACGGGTGACCTTCTCCGACTTCGCATCCGTTCGACCCCGGTCTTTTCGGATGCGGGTGAACCGCTGAAGTCGATCACCGGCTTCGCACCATTGAGTCCAAGCTGGAGCTGTTCCCATGTACGGATCATCGAAGACTCTGTTTACTTCCCAAGCAATCGCAAGGTATTGCAGGAGCTTGGTAGGCAAACTTCAAGGCAATGTTCCCTCCAGGACATCGTATTTCATGGGCTGAGTTTACCAAGGCATTCGGGGAGCACCACATCCCGGAAGGCTTAATGAACGAAAAGAAGAAGGAGTTTCGTCATTGAAGCGGGCGACATGACGGTACATGCCTACTCCAAGGTATTCAACCGCCTTGCTCAATACGCTCCAGAACATGTGGATACGGATGCTAAGAAGAAGACTCTGTTCAAGGAAGGCCCGACCACCAAGCTACGATCCGGGCTTGTTCTTAACAAGACCGATAGTTTTACTCGATTTTGTCGGTGATGCTATATCCCTCGAGGACTCGATTCGCATCCACCAGGCCGAGAAGAACAAGAAAAGGCCAGCAGCTGGACAAGGAGGTGGAGGACCATCAAAGTATAGGCTGGTATATACTTCACCATCGGGTCAACGTTACCAGCATATGCCTCCCCGTCCAAATTACTATCGCCGACCACGAGCAGCAGCAACAACCTCAGCAACGGCGATCGACTCAATATCGTCCGCCATATCAGCGAGCAGGGTGCACCGGTTCCACGACCGGCAAACCGGGCTCCACGGCGAGAATGTACCTTCCTGCTACGGTTGTGGTCGCCGGGACACTACTCTCGCAATCTGTCCCTATGCGCGAAGACCGCAAATGCACCACGTCCACAAGGACGAGGGACGGACTCAGCGAGAGGAACCAGCCCAAAAGCACCCAAGTGAAGACCGGCCGTGCTAAGCGCACCACGGTCGAGGATCTACCGGAAGGAGGACCAATTCTAGCGGGTATGTTCTCTATAGCTGATCATCCTGCTATGGTTTTATTTGATTCGGGAGCAACACATAATTTCATCGACCAAGCATACGTGCACAAGCATCATATCATACCATCTAAGTTATTATGTGCACATCTTATTTCAACACACTGGGGTAAAATTCTTGCAAGCTGAAGCCGCTGCAAACATGCCATTAAAGTTGGGTAGTAAGATTTATCCCACATCTCTCATTATCTTGGAAAAGCAAGGGTTAGATGCCATTATTGGTATGCGGTGGATGAGTTTTCATAAGGCGAGTTCTTGATATATCTTCTCGTACTTGTCTATCTGAATTCTCCTATTCATGGCCAAGATTGTGTGAGCTTAACGTATCCTCAATCTCTCTTGCCCATGGTTAATAAGATCATGAGTAAAAGTTTGGAAGATATACCGATGAGTCCGTGAGTATCCGGACGTCTTCCCGGATGATTTACCAGTGTCCGCCACCGGATAGGGCCGTAGAGTTTAAGATAGAGTTGCAACACTGGAACGGCACCAATATCAAGGAGGCCATACCGAATGCCACCAAATGAACTAGCGAGTTGAAAGTGCAACTATAGGAATTACTTGGACAAGGAGTGCATTTGCCCAAGTTCTTCACCTTAGGGATGTCCGACTTTGTTTGTTAAGAAGAAGGATAAGACGT
This sequence comes from Chloris gayana, assembly GCA_031894775.1. Lineage (NCBI taxonomy): Eukaryota > Viridiplantae > Streptophyta > Magnoliopsida > Poales > Poaceae > Chloris > Chloris gayana. The sequence continues at coordinate 82,971 of JAUNZO010004727.1, forward strand.
TGAGGCTATGTGTGGATTATAGACCCTTAAATGCAGTCACTATTAAGAATAAGTATCCACTTCCTCGGATAGATATCCTGTTTGATCGGTTGATGGGAGCCAAGGTATTTTCCAAGATAGATCTTCGCTCGGGATATCATCGGATTAAGATTAGAGCAGAAGATATACCGAAGACGACATTCTCCACCGGATATGGACTTTATGAGTACCTGGTGATGTCTTTTGGATTAACTAATGCACCGGCGCACTTCATGTACCTCATGAACTCGGTATTCATGCCCGAGTTGGACAAGTTTGTCGTGGTCTTCATAGACGACATTCTTATCTACTCCAAGTCGGATAAGGAACATGCCGAACACTTGAGAGTTGTACTACAGCGTCTAAGAGACCATCGAGTTATATGCCAAGTTCAGCAAATGTGAATTTTGGCTGGAGGAAGTGCCATTTTTAGGTCACGTAATATCGGCAGAAGGAGTAGCCGTTGATCCCGGCAAAGTTAAGGAGGTGTTGGATTGGAAGCCACCTAAATCGGTTACTCGGATCCGAAGTTTCTTAGGATTGGCTGGTTACTACGGAAGATTTATCCCCAACTTCTCAAGGATTGCCAAGCCAATGACCAAGTTGCTCGAGAAGGATAAGAAGTATGAATGGAGCAATGAGTGTGAAGAAGCTTTTCGGACACCGAAAATGTTGCTTACAACCGCACCGGTATTAGCTCAACCCGATCCGACCAAACCTTTTGATGTATATTGTGATGCATCGGGGACAGGACTGGGATGTGTTCTCATGCAAGAAGGTCGAGTAATTGCCTATGCCTCTCGACAGCTCGAGGCGTCATGAGGAGCATTATCCAACGCATGATCCGGAACTAGCGACGATCGTCCTAGCATTGAAAAGCTGGAGACACTATCTCTTGGGAAGTCCGGTACACTTATACACGGACCACAAGAGTTTCAAGTACATCTTCACCCAATCAGATCCGAACATGCGTCGGCGAAGATGGTTAGAGCTGATCAAGGATTACGAAATAGAGATCCATTATCACCCTGGCAAGGCAAATGTCGTAGCTGATGCTCCGAGTCGGAAAGCTCATTGCAATAACCTCATAGCCCGACTATCGACGGAAACCTCTAAGAAAGAGGACGGTGAACCTAGTCTTCGGGTTCTACCATATGGAGCATTGAACAATTTGGCCCTTATTCCTACCATTCGTGAAGAAGTGGTAGCAGCTCAACAAAAGGATCTTGGTATGGAGCACATCAAAAGACGACTTAAGCAAGGTGATGTCAAGTGTTTCCGAGAAGATGACGAAGGTGTTATCTCGGTTCAAGAATAGGCTAGTAGTGCCTAAGAACTTGGAACTTCGCAAGAAAATCATGGATGAGGCTCATACATCTAAGTATTCAATCCATCCTGGAACGAATAAGATGTATCAGGATTTAAAGCGAAGATTTTGGTGGACAAGAATGAAGCGGGAAATTGCAAGATATGTAAATGAATGTGATACACTGTCGACGCGTCAAAGCAGAGCATTTAAAACAAGCGAGGTTCGCTTGACCTTTAAGCATTCCCGAATGGAAATGGGAAGACATTAGTATGGACTTTATAGTCGGATTACCATTGAGTCCCCGAAGCATGACTCGATATGGGTTATTGTTGATCGGTTAACCAAATCAGCTCACTTCATACCGGTACACATCGGATATACCGCAGAGAAATATGTCGAGTTATATATCTCTCGTATTCTATGTTTGCATGGAGTACCTAAGACGATCATCTCCGATCGAGGAACACAGTTTGTCTCTAGATTTTGGGAGCAATTACATGAGATACTGGGAACAAAGTTGATTCGAAGCTCGGCGTATCACCCACAAACGGACGGACGGACCGAGAGGATAAATCGAGTACCTTGAGGATGTGCTTCGAGCATGTGTCTTAACTTATAGTAAGAATTGGGAGAAATGTTTACCACTGGCGAGTTTTCATACAACAACGACTACCAAGAAAGCGTCGGAATGTCACCATTTCAAGCTTTGTATGGGCGTAGCTGTCGTACACCCTTAAATTGGTCCGAGAGTGGAGAAAGAGTAATCTTTGGACCCGATCTTGTAAGAGATGCGGAAGAGCAAGTACGCCTTATTCAACAGAATCTCAAAAGAGCAAAGTCTCGACGAGATCGGTTATACGGACAAAAGACGTCGAGAATTAGTATTTCATGTTGGAGACCAAGTTTATCTTCGGGTATCTCCTACCAAAGATGTTCAACGATTTGGAATAAAAGGAAAGTTAGCTCCACGATACATCGGGCCATTTGTGATTCAAGAAAGATGTGGAGCGATCGCATATCGTTTGGAGTTACCGGCACACTTAGCGAGGATTCACAATGTATTCCATGTGTCCCAACCGAAGAAGTGTTTGAAGCCACCGAGTGGATGTACCTCTAACCGATGTGGTACAATTACAACCAGATCCGACTTATGATGAGCACCCTGTCAAGGTTCTCGATACAAAGGACCGAGTAACGCGGCATCGAACCATCAAATTCTACAAAGTTCAATGGAGTAATCACTCGGAAGCTGAAGCTACTTGGGAACAAGAAGACTTTCTTCGATCCAGCTACCCCGACTTCGTTAGCACTCTTGTATAGCCGTTCTCTTTTAGAATCTCGGGACGAGATTCCTATAAGGGGAGGGCTGTAACAACCCTAAGAATCCAAGCACCGCATCACAACATCAAGCATCATGCCAGCATGTCATGTTTCGAAAATCGTTCGATTTTGACGCAAAAAAAAAAAAACGCACATGAAATGACGTTCTAACGCACGATCGATGTCGTTTCCGTTTAAAAAGAAAGTCGATAAAACAAATAACCAAAACGATTTGAGGCGTTTAATATTTTCTCCTCGGGTCATACACGAAAAGAAACCTTTTCGAACGTGTTGAATGAAATAAAGTTTAATTGTCGAAAATTAGTATAAAGAAGATCAAAAGAACGTAATTTTTATTTATACCTGATTTTGTACATCGCAATCCTCTTTGAATCTGGACTTCGACCAATAACGAAAAAGGTTTGAAATAGTTTCAAGTACACCCCTGAATTTTCCCAAGTATGTGTTGTAATTTGGGAAGAACAGAGGGGCCTTTTTGCAAAAGAGGCCGAAGTCGGCCGGGCTGAGCGCGCGCGCCGACCGTCCCGCCTCCCGAGGCCGTCGGCCGGCCGCGCGCCTGCGCGCGCGTGCTCCACGCAGCAGGGAGGCTGTCCGCTTCACCCCGCCTCGGCGGAGATAAAGCCCGGAGCTCGAGTTCCCTCTCCATTTTTCTCTCTGTACGCACGAACACCACCGCCGCCTCCTGCTCGCGCCGCCAGCCGCCTCCGGCTGCACCCCGCCCGAACCACCACCCCAAAGCGTTGCGCATCCACCCCCTGGAGCTGCCCTCCCCACCAATCGAGTGCGAGTTCAGTAGCTCGCCGGACCGAGGGCTTCTTCCCCGCGCGCGGTCCAAAGGTGCCACAACCGCCCCCTCCCCAAATTCGCCCGGGCCGGTTTGTTTCTTGCTCCGATTTCTTGCCCAGTCATGCATTACATGTTGCTCTACCATCTACCGAGCTCACCCCGCGTGTTCCCCCACAGGACTCGTCGGATTTTGGAGCTTTCCCCAAGCTACAACCGCCGCCGCACCCCTACTCCGGTGAGCTCCCCATTGTGGGCCGCCCCAAGCCAGCTCGTGCTCGTGCCGTTGTTGCTTAGGGAGTATAGATGCTCTCCACCCCGGTTCCTCCAAAATCCGAGCTCCCCGGCACGCTTGCGGGCTCGCCGGAGCTCCGCTCCGCTCGCGGCTCGCCGCCGACGTGCTCCCGGCCGACGGCCGGCGAGCTCATCACCACTGCCACATTCCCCAGGCCTCGTAGCACGCGTAGGACCCTCCGCGGCGAGGAACGGTCGACGCGCGCCGCCGCTCCGGCCACCGCGGGCCGCGGCCGCACCGCGGGCCACACGGCCCGGGATCCCGTGTGGCCACGCGGGATGCGGTGTGGCCGGCTCTGTAGCCCTGCGTGTGGCTCAGTTATTTCCCAAATTTCGAAAATTCATAGAAAAATAAATAAAAATCGGAAAAATGCGAAACCAACTCCGTTAGATTTAGAAAATTATTTTCTATTTGTTTATGAATTTAAATTCTTATTTTGAGAAATTTTAATTATATAGTTTTAATTATTTTCATTCTTTCACATAAGATAATTCGTCATTTTATGTGAGTTTTTAATTGTTTTTAAGAAAATAATTTGTTTAAAAATAGGAGATACTGCAGACGAAAGTTTTTGTCGAGGTCGTTTCCCAAAATTGAGCAAAAACATTGTCATTTCATGTGATCATAGTTTAGCATTGTATGCGACATAACAGGTAGCTCGATAGAGGCTATGCTTAATCACTAGTCACAACGGTAGTTGGTGGTTTGGACTTAAAGCATGGAGGCTTTAAGCATTTGTGGTTGTGTCGATAAGTTGAAAACGTGTGTTAATGAAGCCGAGACCGGACGGGCCCCGTAGGGAAAAGTGCAAAGACGAGGTCTTGCAAGGTGGTAGCCCCGTCTATGTCGGTCAAGGACCGTACCGTTGTCGGCTTAGTTGAACAAGTTTGAATGTACCGTACTACATGCTTGGAGTAATGGGCCCAGACAAGCTGATGTACCCTACCACCCCGAGAGATGTGACGTAGCCAATTCTCTTTTGTCTGGCTGTTAGTGAGATGGGAGTCTCACGGGAGGGAAACGGGTCGCTCACGAATGACGGCGGGGAATGTATCGCGTGGGGTCTCCGTATTCCGGGAGAGTTGGAAACGGCTATTCTGCTGTCGGTGTTGGCGGGAAAGGTTGTCGTATACGACCGGTGTGGGGCGTATACGTCGTGTAGTCGGGTTTTGCTAGCTGGTATGAAATCGATTCGAATCGCTGTCCCTCGCGAGTAATGAGTACCGCTTGTTTAGCTCGTCACATCGTAGTTTAATCAAGAGAACTAAGAGAGAAAGGGAAAAGAAGAGATGGAGTTGGCAAGATAAATCTTTTGCTTGAAATCTTGGTTGAAGTAGATGTCGGCTGCAAATGATAGTTCTTAATAAACCTAATCTTGAGCTAAAGCTGGAAAGTAAGGATTCACTTCTAGTGCTGTTTTCGCAAGAAAAGAGACCCACGACCGGAAGGCCTTGGCATGTTAGGCGTCGGCCTTAGCGTGCTTGGTTGACTGGAGTCGATCTTGCTGAGTATTAGCATACTCGGGGTTTCGACCCTCGTGGTTTCGAGTCGGAGTCGTTCTACCAGGAGCCGATGGGTAGTTTCCGGAGGAAGGGCGAGTATCCCGAGGGTGGTTCCCTACGGTGGGAACGCATCCCAACCCCTTGAAGGACGAAGATCTTGGTGTATGACGGGCTCGATACACCATGATAGAATGTTTAAAAGGTTTTGTTGTAAAAATGACTTCCGTTGTTAGAACTCTTTTAAGATCTTAAGACCTTGTTATTGTAATAAGTTTCCACTTGTACGATGCTTGTATTTTAAAAACTTGGTTGTATTATACCATGATGTATATATTCAGGTCGGTATGGAATGATGTTCGTTGTAACTCGCTTCGTCGAGTGTCCCCCTGTACCGATTTCTAGGTGTCCCGAGGTGGGACGTCACAACGTCGTGGGCGCATTTCTCTGCGGGACAACGTGCGAGGCTCTCGTCCATGAGCTGGGCGCAGCTGCCCTCGAACAGCTCGCGAGCTCCTCGACATTGCCACGAGTCACGCCTCGGGCGAAGAGGCGGTTGGAGCTTTGCTTCGCCGCACGACCCTCGAAAAGGGGAAGGGAAAACGGATCGAAGGCAGCACCGGTGGGGCGCCTTCAACTCCAAGCCCAAGAAGAAGAACAAGTCGCGGCCTAGCGGCGACCCGCCGGTAGCGGCGGCCGACAAGAAAACCACCAAGCAGCCCGCCAAGGAAGTGCCGAACCACTTTGAGAAGAAGTGGAATGGGCCGTGCCCCAACCACGAGTTCCCCGTTAAGCACTCGATGAAAGATTGCTCACTTATGAGGAAGTTCGTCACGCAGCGGGCAGGAAGGGCCCACCACCGCCGGAGCGAGAGCAAGCCGCCGGGACCGACGGCGACGCCGACGGCGAGGAAGGCGATGGCTACCCCCATGCGGAAGGCTGTTTGATGATCTTCGCGGGCTCGAAGCTCGCGCTAGCCGACGCCGTGCGAAGGTCGAGCGCCGCGACGTCTTCGCCGCGGAACCCGCGACTCCGGCCTTTCTCCGGTGGTCGGAGTTACCGATCACCTTCGATCGTGCGAGATCATCCCGCTCGGGTGCCGCGACCGGGCGGTACCCGCTCGTGGTTGACCCCATTGTTTCAAAACGCGCCTGACGAAGGTGTCGATGGACGGAGGCGGTGGCCTCAACATCCTATACGCCGACGTCCTCGACGCCATGGGGATCGAGCGTTCGCGTATTCGCCGGATGGCTCGCCGTTTCACGGCGTCGTGCCGAGGACGCGAGCCGTCCCCATCGGGCGGATCGACCCGCCCGTCACTTTCGGGACTCCATCGAACTTCCGGACCGAGACCCTCACGTTCGAGGTAGTCGGATTCCCGGGGGTTTACCATGCCATCCTCGGGCGGCCGTGCTATGCGAAGTTCATGGCCGTCCCGAACTATACCTACCTCAAGCTCAAGCTGCCCGGGCGAAGGGGGTAATCACCGTGGGCACGTCCTTCCAGCACGCCTACCGGTGCGATGTCGACAACTGCGACCTCGCCTCCGCCACCTTAGCCTCGACCACAGAGCTGGCGGTGATTAAGGAGCAGAGTTGCCGAAGACGCTCCGGAGGCCAGCCGCAAGGCCGCCTCGTTCGAGCCGACGAGAGAGCACCAAGGAGGTCGCTCTCGACCTTGCCGACGATGAGGGAAAGAAGGTGCGCATCGGCACCTCGCTCTCCCTCAAATAGGAAAACGCGCTCGTCGATTTCCTCCGCGCGAACGCCGATGTCTTCGCGTGGAAGCCCTCGGACATGCCGGGCATACCGAGAGAAGTCGTCGAGCACTCCTCGCACATCGGGCCGGGCTCTAAGCCGGTCAAGCAACGCCTGCGCCGCTTTGACGAGGAGAAGCGCAGGGCAATCGGAGAAGAAATCGTGAAGCCGCTTGCGGTCGGGTTTATCGGGGAGGTGTATCACCCGGAATGCCTAGCTAATCCCGTTCTTGTACGCAAAAAGAGTGGGAAATGGAGAATGTGTGTTGATTATACCGGCCTAAACAAGGCATGTCCCAAAGATCCATTCCCTCTCCCGCGCATCGACCGGATCGTCGACTCGACCTCCGGGAGCGAAACCCTTTGCTTTCTCGATGCGTACTCCGGTACCATCAAATCGCGCCGAAAGAGTCCGATCAGCTCGCGACCTCCTTCATCACGCCGTTCGGCTCGTACTCGCTATACTACGATGCCGTTCGGCCTTAAGAACGCCGGAGCCACCTACCGGCGGTGCATGCGAAGTGCTTCGATTATCTCATCGGCGATGTGGTTGAAGCCTACGTGGACGACATCGTCGTCAAGTCCAGGAAGGCCGATCGACTCGTCGCCGACCTCGAGCGTACGTTCGCCAAGCTACGTGAGAACGGGGTCAAGCCGAACCCCGAGAAATGCGTTTCGGGGTCCCAAAGGGGATGCTCCTCGGGTTCATCGTCTCCGAGCGCGGCATCGAGGCCAACCCGGAAAAGATCTCCGCCGTTGAGCGGATGGGCCCGATCCAAAACATCAAGGGGTGCAGCGACTCACGGGGTGCTTGGCGGCTCTAAGCCGATTCATTTCGCGCCTCGGCGAAAGGGTCCTCCCTCTCTACAAGCTGCTCAAAAAGTCCGAGCGCTTTGAGTGGACACCCGAGGCCCGGGCTGCGCTCGACGACGTCAAGCACGTCCCGAGTAACCCTCCGATCTTGGCTCCACCGCTTCGGGCGAGCCACTCCTCCTCTATGTCGCGGCAACGACTCGGGTCGTTAGCGCCATCCTCGTGGTCGAGCGCGAAAAGGAAGGACACGCGCTCAAGGTGCAGCATCCGGTCTACTACATCGGCGAAGTGCTCTCGGACTCGAAGACGCGGTACCCGCAAGTCCTCAAGATCCTCTATGCTTGTGATGGCCGCGAGGCACAAGTTGCGCCACTACTTCGACGCACACCTCATCACCGTGGTAAGCTCGTTTCCTTTGCGAGAAATAATCCAGAATAAAGACTC
>JAUNZO010004728.1:0-370693 GCA_031894775.1 Chloris gayana
CACCCCTATCCCGAAAGATAGTTAAGTGTGGTACGGATCGCCTTGGGAGATAATTGACGAAGCAACCATACATAGCATCACATTAACAAACATACACGATTTGCAAGGTTACATAATTAAGTCTTGATTACAACATAGAGTTCGAATAAAAGATACATTAGGTTCGAAATTAAGTCTTACATAACCATGATCTTTGTTCGAATTTAAAGTGCGGAAGCGAAATACATAACTCGACGATACATAGATAACTTAAAGGAACCATGCCGGCCTAGGCCATGGCTCACTCATCATGGGTCGGAGAGCTAGGGACCCATTCAATGGTCCACTCTTTGGGCTCTTCTCCGTCCCAAACCACCTTACCACAACAATCACAAAAACCGGCTTGCAGGAAACACTGTAAATCAACATGAAGTGGCAAAGCCTGAGTATCTAACATACTCCGCAAGTCTTACCCGATCAAATTGGCCATCTAAGACCGACTCCTAGATGCATGGGGCTTGACCGGTTTAACTTGGCCTTTTTGCATAAATAGCACCTATGCTAATTAGGTTGGCAATTTTATTACTTAGCCAAATTAATAGGGTTGTTGCATAAAAGAAACTTTAGTGAGCATGCTAACAATACAAGAGTTTGCAATACAATTTAATATCAATATAAACCAGCAAGCTATTCAATCTCCTTCCATTACTACACATTGCGAACTGCTCGAATCAAGTGGTACTCATTAACCGAGAGGAAACGGCGATAATTATCGAATTATTAATCCTGCAGGAAAGAACCCACATGCACGACATACGCATCATTTAAGAACACGTATGGCCACCGTTCGCGAGTTCATCGTAAAGTAAAGCACGGGGCCACCGACCCGAGTACACGTCCCCCTTGCGACCGTTCAACAACGCGCCCAAGGCTTAACCCATGTACTCTCCAACGGTCCTCAACCCGTGCAACCACCGTGCCAAACACATCACCTGCGGGTCGGTGAGATATCCGGCTCACTTTACAACTTACAAGCTACATAGGTTTACCAATCCCCATAAGAAAGGTATGCAAGTGGTACACAACTCAAACTTGTTTGCGGAGCCACAATGGGGTGTTCTCAATTTTAACCACATTCATCATGTTCAAGTTTAATCATAAACCATAGGTGAGATTCCCCATTCTATCGTTGACTCCATAAATCTAGCATAGCAATTCTAACGAGGATATGACACATAAGCGACATAGGATATATAGGAATTTATGCATGTGGATTTCCAATCAACGCCTAAGAACTTAAATGCACATTCATCATCCTTAATATAGTGATAAAAGAAAGACATTTCAAATAATAGGAATGCACCGGGGCTTGCCTTGAGAGTGATCGAAGTTAGCACTAGCCTCACAAGCGTTGAGCGTGGCGATAGCTTCTTCCGGCGGGATCAATTCGGCGTCGTCACCTAAGGAATGAAATGCAATGCGTAAGTCATATGAATACAAGGTCGATGATGAGAGTAATGCATGTGTGCTGTTTTGTAAAGATCCAAATGAGTATGTAATTCAAAAGTTTGTTTGTTCGAACCCTAATAAGCATGACATGTCTCTTGTTTTCTTTTACGGATCCCAATTACATGAGCAAGCATAACCATACCATCATAAAGAGTAATGACTTGGTGGCATAGACACGAGTGCTGTGGTTAGTGTGGGTTGAGCACTAATATTTTAGCAAGTTTTTATAGTGCAATATGAAGATATCTAGGCTTAGGTGTTTTTGACATCACATGCGATGACGATTCCCTTTTAGAATCGGAATTTGATTTCAAAATTCATACATAGGTGAAATACATGAAACCTTTTGACTAAACCTGCCATGAGGTGCTAAAGGACATAATGAACAGTAGAACTTACATAAACATGCATGATCATGATTCTTAATGACATAAAACTAATTATGCTTGTGCTGAAAATGACCCTTTTGAAATTGAGATCTAGGGTTTGCAAAAATCATTACTTAACATGCTCCAAATTTACAATGGGATTTTCTACATATGCACAGTACCAAAAGGAAATTAATTGCCAAGTTTCATGCAAAAATAATTTATACAGAATTAATTAAAAATTAAATACAGGGAATGCAAGAAATGCAATAACTTGAAAAATATGAAATGAAATGCAGATCTTCCAGTGCCAAAAATTCATGTGTGCCAGGGTGAAGACTTTGGCCAAGTGGCATTTAATTTGGATTTATATTTTTAAAGTTATGACTTAGTTAAGTTTTCAGGGGTTGACTTTTGTCATTTTTGTAAAAATATGAAAATGACCAGATCTGATGAGTTCATGTTACTTTTATGAAAGTACAGGTCTTCTAGTTTCCAAAACATTTTAGTTTGTGATTTTTGGACGATTCAAACGCTAGATATGAATTTTTCAAACTCAAACGAAGTTCGGATCTATTTACGAAAATGCCACCGAGTAATTTCAAACGAGAGGGGTGGCGCGCGCTCCGGCGGACGGCGGCCGGCGCCGGCGAGCTCGCTCGCGGCGGCGCTGCGCTGGAGCTCATGCTCCGGCCTTAAGGGAAATGGTGCGCGTGCGACGGGGAACACGATGGTGGGGTCCACGGGGGCCGCGGTGGCGGAGCACCGGTGACCACGACGCGGCGGCGGGCGGCACTCGGCATCGTCGTGCACAGCGCACGGAGGACGAGAGGGGTGGAGTTTGGGCGCAAAAGCTCCGCCTTACCTTGGAGAAGGGCGGCGGGGGCTTGGACGGTGACGAGGAGGGCTCGAGGTGGGGGCTCGACGGGGAGGTGGCGCAACCGGCGGCGGCGGCGGTCTGCTTTCTCCAAAAATTCCGGTGGCCGGCTGCAGGGAAAGGGGAGCTGGTCGGGGGGAGAAGGGGAGGCTCTCGCGTGCAACTTGGCGGAAAAACTAGGGGCGCGCGTCTCGCCTAGCTTGCGCGCGACGCGGCGGCGTCCATAGCGGCCGAACGGAGGCGGCGACGGCTTTTCTCCTCGCGTGCGAGCTGCGAGTGGGGAGGAAGCGGAGCGGCGGTGCAGCGAGGTGCGAAGGGTGTTGGGCGAGCGCTTTGTGGCGAAGGAGGGGCGAGGAGGCCCGGCGTCCGTGCCAGTTATCGGAGAGAGACGGCGGCGGGGGTAGCGAGCGGTCGGGGGCGCGGCTTCAGCTCGCGGTGCTCCCTGTTGGTCGGCGGGTACGCCGGTGGTTGGGGAGCTGGCCGAGAGGGCGCTGCGGACGGGACGGGTCCGGGCGCGTGCCTGGGGCAGGCGCGGGAGGCGGCGGACCGGCGGGCACGGCGCCATTGCCCGTCGGTCATCGTAGCTCGAGTTCAAATTTTGGATTTGAATCTACAGTTTGGAACTTTGACGAAATTTCATAGTTCTAGGGCTCCAAAAATAAAACCAAAGATATGGGAAGATTCAGGATGATGTGCTCTAATTTTCATCTTTTAGTTCGAAGTTCTAAACTTGCTTCCAAAAATTCCTACAAAATTCACAAATGACAGTGTTCCAGATTTGAATTTGAATTTTTGGGCATTCAAAACCTTGTTCAAAAATTTGGTAAAAATATTGTAAATTCTTCTTTTTACATGAGCAATCCAGTGGTGCAAAAATATGTGGGTAGTGTTTTTATAATTTTTGTATTTTGGTTAGGGCTAGGGTTTAGGAGTAGGTTTTTCCTTTTTCTTTTTTTTTTTTATCTTTCTTCTTTTCCTTTGGGTGATTAGCATTAGTACTTCATTAGTGAGGTGATTAGGGTACTAACTACGGGATTAGCCTTAATCGTGACATGGGATGTCACAGCCCTCCCCCTTAAAGAAATTCTCGTCCCGAGAATCGCTACGAATTAAGGAGAGGGAGTGCGAAAATTTACCGATTTGTGTGACGCGAGGAACTCGGGAAAATTCTTCTCTAGAAAATCCTCTTGTTCCCAAGTTGCTTCTTCTTCGGTGTGGTTACTCCATTGCACTTTGTAGAAGGTGATGGTGCGATTGCGAGTTACTCGGTCGCTTTGATCGATAATCCGGACGGGATATTCGGGGTAGGAGAGATCTTCTTCTAGTTGATCGGTGTCGGAAATGACCACATCTATCGGAGGCTTCAAACATTTCTTGAGTTGAGATACGTGGAACACGTTGTGCACTCGAGCAAGACTTTCCGGCAGTTGCAATCGGTAAGCAACCGCGCTATGCTTTTCCACAATCGGATAGGGTCCGATATAGCGGGGTGCTAACTTTCCTTTAATTCCAAACCGAGATACGCCCTTATTCGGAGAGACACGAAGATAAACGTGGTCTCCCTTCTCAAATTCCAAGGGGCGTCTCCTCTTGTTAGCGTAACTCACTTGACGAGATTGTGCGGCTTTCATGTTGGCTTGAATTTGTCGAACCTTCTCTTCGGCTTGGGTGACAAGATCGGGACCAAAAGTAGTTCTCTCTCCCGCTTCCGACCAATTTAAAGGTGTACGACAAGAGTGACCATACAACGCTTCAAACGGTGACATTCCCGAACTCTCCTGATAGCTATTGTTGTACGAGAATTCGGCGAATGGAAGGCAATCATCCCAATTTCCTCTATTTTCCATAGCACATGCCCTCAAGATATCCTCCAAATATTGATTCAATCTTTCGGTTTGTCCATCCGTTTGAGGGTGATATGTGGAGCTTCTAATGAGGGTGGTACCAAGACAAGAATGCAATTGCTCCCAAAAGCGAGATACAAATTGCGGACCTCGATCGGAAACAATAGTTTTAGGTACTCCATGCAAACACAACACTCTTGAGATGTATAACTCGGCATACTTCTTGGTATTGTAGGTAGTATGGACGGGGATGAAATGTGCGGACTTAGTTAACCTATCAACAATAACCCAAATTGAATCATGCTTCTTTGATGTGAGAGGCAATCCAACGATAAAATCCATAGCAATGTCCTCCCACTTCCACACGGGAATCTTCAATGGGTTCAATAATCCGGCCTTTCTCAAGTGGTCGGCTTTCACTCGTTGACAAGTATCACACTCGGCCACATACCGTGCAATCTCACGCTTCATGCGTGTCCACCAAAACTTTTCTCTTAGGCCGCGGTACATCTTGTTGCTACCGGGGTGTATGGAGTATTTAGACAAATGTGCCTCGTCCATTATTTTCTTCCGTAATTCCATATCCTTCGGAACAACGAGACGTTGGTTGAACCATAATACACCATTGTCATCTTGTCGGAAACATGTAGCTTCATCTTTCTCAATCCTTTGCCGAATAAATTCCATACCTTCGTCCTTCTTTTGCGCCTCAATAATTTCCTCGCGAAGGGTAGGAATAAGAGCTAGATTATATAGCGAACCATAGGGAATGACTCGAAGACTCGGTTCACTAGAATCTGAAATTTCCGAGTTTTCCTTAGAACAACCGGTAATATGATTGCATTGATCCTTGCGACTCAAAGCGTCGGCAACCACGTTAGCCTTACCCGGATGATAATGGATTTCCAACTCATAATCCTTGATTAATTCCAACCATCTTCGTTGCCTCATATTCAACTCTTGTTGGGTGAAGATATATTTGAGACTCTTATGATCGGTGTAAAGATTGACAAGATTTCCAAGTAGATAATGCCTCCAAGTTTTCAAAGCAAGGACAACCGAGGCTAGCTCCAAATCATGAGTGGGGTAATGTTGTTCATGCTTGCGAAGTTGACGAGAAGCATAAGCAATGACACGACCTTCTTGCATCAACACACATCCTAGACCGGTGCTGGACGCATCACAATACACGTCGAACGGCTTGGTGATGTCGGCTTGTGCTAACACCGGAGCGGATGTTAAATGCTTTTTGAGAGTTTGGAAGGCTTCTTCGCATTCACGGCTCCATTTAAACTTAGCATCTTTCTCCAACAATTTTGTCATAGGCTTGGCTACGCTTGAGAAATTGGGAATGAATTTCCGATAGTAGCCGGCAAGACCTAGAAAACTCCGGATTTGTCTCACCGACCTTGGGGACTTCCAAGCAAGCACGTCTCCCACCTTACTTGGGTCAACGGCGACACCTTCCGCGGAAATAATGTGACCCAAGAAAGGCACTTGCTTCAACCAAAATTCACATTTGCTAAACTTGGCATACAATTGATGATCACGAAGTCGTTGGAGAACAATGCGAAGGTGTTCGGCATGCTCTTCTTCGGACTTCGAATAAATAAGAATGTCGTCAATGAAGACCACGACAAACTTATCCAACTCGGGCATAAATACCGAATTCATCAAGTACATAAAATGAGCCGGGGCGTTCGTGAGCCCAAAAGACATGACGAGATACTCAAAGAGACCATACCGTGTAGAGAATGCGGTTTTTGGAATATCTTCGGCTCGGATCTTGATTTGATGGTAACCGGATCGGAGATCAATCTTAGAGAAAACCTTAGCACCAACTAATTGATCAAAGAGAATATCAATTCGAGGGAGCGGGTATTTATTCTTGATAGTCACCGCATTGAGAGGGCGGTAATCCACACATAGACGTAGCGTCTTGTCTTTCTTTTTCACAAAGAGAGCGGGACATCCCCACGGAGAAGAACTAGGGCGAATATATCCTTTATCCATAAGCTCACTCAATTGCTCTTTTAAGATTGCTAGCTCATTGGGAGCCATCTTGTACGGCCTACGGGAAATTGGTGCCGTGCCGGGTTGGAGCTCAATCTTAAACTCGACATCCCGATCGGGTGGCATGCCCGGTAAGTCATCCGGAAAAACATCGGGAAACTCACATACCACGGGAATATCCTCAATCCGTTTTCCCTCAAGATGGTAAATTTTTGAAGTGGAGAATTTTGGATGGGGTAACCTGGAGAATAGACGAACCATGGAGTGGGGAGTTTAGGTGAACTTCACGAGAATCGATATGTAGAACGGCTTTATGGAGTTTCATCCACCTCATACCTAGAATTATATCTATTCCTTGCCCACACAAAACTATGAGAGATGAGGGGTATATTTTTCTTTCTAGGTGTAGTGGGACTTGCCTCAACTCTAGGTTTGTTTTTATCTTTCCACCGGGTGATGTGATGATATAGGGAATATCCAAAACGGTAGGAGTGAGTTGTAGGGTTTTTGCACATGCTTGACTAATGAAATCATGAGTTGCACCCGAATCAAAAAGAACCAAAGTGGAGTGGTTGTTGACCGAAAACATACCCGAAAGTACCGGTTCTCCCGCTTGAATCTCTTCGGCCGTGGTATAGTTGACTCGGCCATTCTTAGCATTTGGAGTGGAGGATTGATTGCGATTCCCATTCCCATTATTCCCATTGCGGTTTTGGTTGTTGTTGCCGCTTCGGAACCATTGTTGTTGTTGTTGTTGCCGGGTTGCGTGTCGGAACACGGCAATCCTTTGCGAAATGACCGGACGTCCACAATTAAAGCACGGACCTTGAGGACCGGGCCTAGCACCTTGGTATTGCTGCTGTGGAGGGCGGAACGAGGTGGTATGCTGCTGATTTCCACCGTGGGAGTGGTGGTGCTGCTGCGGCACAAGCGACGTGAGCCCCGTCGGCGGCAATGCGGCCGAAACTTCGTCCGGTCGGGGAAGTGATAGCTAGCTTGTACTTGGGCGGAGCGGAGCCGGATGGATTTCCTACGGCACGCTTCCTCTTCTTGTCCTCTTGGTGAGCACGGATAGCATCTTCTTGCACAATTGCGGCACTCATCAAGTCATTGAACGTGCCGGTAGTGACTTGAGCCAAGCGATCTTGTAACTTTGGGCTTAGCCCCGAACGAAAGCAATCCTTCTTCTTGTCATCCGTGTCGGCATGATAGGATGCATATTGAGCCAAGTAGTTGAACTTCCGTGCATACTCTTGCACGGTTCCGGCACCTTGCTTCAAACTAAGGAACTCTTGCAACTTGCGCTTCATGAGACCGGCGGGAATGTGATGCGCGCGAAATGCGGTGCAAAAGTCCGGCCAATTCACTTGAGTACCGGCGGGAAGTGCGGCGGTGAAACTTGCCCACCATGCACTAGCGGAGCCACGAAGTTGCTCGAGCCGCAAAGAGAACCTTTTGCTCCGATGTGCAATTGAGGAGAGCAAACTTCGACTCGATGATGCGGAGAAAATTATCCGCCTCCAACGGATCGGTAGTAGCTTCACCAAACTTGGGCGGCTGAGTGGCCCAAAAGTCGGCATAGGTGGAATTCCTCGGCCCTTGGGGTGGCGGTCCTTGGCCTTGTCCTTGATTGGCTTGACTTGCAAAGAACAAGCGGAACATCTCGTTTTGGTTGGACACGAGTTGTTCCAACGGCGTGAGGGGTGGAGGGTTGGGGAGTTGCTCTTCCCTCGCACCATGCCCACTTCCGGAAGCTTCACCACGGCGGGTATTCACCATCTGTCATGCATGAAAAATTTTCTCACGTTAGCTCATTAGACCAAGAGCTAAAATAGCAAGAACACATGACATTGGGCATAAAGGACCAAAAATTTCGGATTGCATGTACGAAGAAAATATTGATGAAATAAGCATAATGCATTGGCAACACACATATTCCATAGATTCCAACATAGTAGCAACATGACAGAAATTTTTGATACACGGGAAACCACGAATCCGATACAACACGGTCTTAGGTTACATCACATGTGACCCACAAACAAACACAAATCTCGGAGAGCTTAATTAACAACACGCGGATCGTTTTCCAACACGGTTACATGCCTCACGAGATTACAAATCCTACACACATAGAGCTACGACCACCGGTCGTGACAACTACTCGTCGTCATCGCCGTAGTAGTCGGCGTCATCCCTCATGGGAGAGGGTGGTGCTCCATCCTCGACGTCGGAAACATCCTCGCCATCACTCATCTCCACATCCTCCTCGGGTGGGATGATCTCAAGCGGCTCGGGAGGTCCGCCATTAAGGATGGCGTGCAGGGCGTTGTTGGCGGCTTGGAGATGCTTAATGGTAGCGTTGTTATGCGCTATGGTCGCTCGGGCGTTACGGAGGTCTCCCTCCAAAGCATCCCTAGCGCCCCGAGCCTCCGGGAGAGTAACATCCAACTCATCCTTCTCCTCGAGAAGGGCATCCACCTGGCCGGAGAGGACGTAGTTTTCCTCATTCGCGGCGGCGAGCTGGGCATCACGCTCATCAAGCGTGGCCTGGAGAGCGGCGGCTCCATTGCCCTCAAGGGCAAGGTGGGCGTCGTGGAGCTGCTCGAAGAAGTTCCAACGCTCCGTCTCGCTATACTCGAGCTGCGTACGGAGGGTATCCACCTCGGTAGTGCGCTCGGCTAGCTCGGCGGTGCGGGCAGCAAGCTCGGCGTCGCGAGCAGCGAGCTCGGCGTCGCGGGTGGTAAGCTCGGCGTCGCGGGTGGCGAGGGTGGCCTGCAGGGCAGCACGCTCCTGCTCCAACTCGAGCACCCGCCTCGCGAGGTTCTCACGGTCCAACATGAGCTTGCCGGGGCCATCTGTCGGAGAATTTTGAAACACAAGTCAAAACTCAAGATCCAACAACAAAACATGCTAAATGAGTAAAGCATGAATGATGGAATGGCACCAACTTAGCAAAAGAATGCGACAAAACTTTTTGCACAAACCTAACACGGTTCCATTTTTCTGGACAGAATTGACACGATACTGAAACTCGATGATTACTCCTGTTTCTGGGCTGAATCAAACCTTTATTTTGTTACGAAAGTTTTAGACAATTTCTTAAGCTTTCCAACGCATCCTAGAACAGCTCAATCCGACTTGTCGTTTGAAAGTTATGCACGATCTACGACAGGGACAGAACCGGAGCACATTCTGAAATTCCAGAACAGCTCTCTGTAATGGGCAATTCTAGCTACGTTCCAGATTTTTGCAAGACCTGAGACTAGAATATTGTTGTAGTGTATAATACAAGCTTTCCAGAAAGTCCTTATTTGCCTTATTTGGATGAGTAACTTGAAAGTTATGCTCATTTTCATGGAAGTTAAGAAATCTGCCACGTTTTTGTTTCCGGTTTTCAAACTTTTGTGAGAATGAAGCTATGTGTCCAAATTTTTGGTGATGATTTCGTTTAGATAAGTTCACATGCATATGTTTGACATGATGACATGATATGCAAAGATGATGGATGCTCAATATGTCGTTCCGTACGTCCTTACGAAAGTAAAAGACCGCGCCCGCCGATACGAGTATCGGACAAGCGCACCGGTGGCACACACACCTCTCGCACGATACTATACGATCTAAAGCGTTGTTATGTACCTGCAAGAGATGGATTCCAGAAACATTACATCAAATTCAAAAGAAACAAGCCAAAAATAAATCCATGTCACCTCGCCTCACATGGAGAGCTCTCGAATAAGAGTGTATTCGAGTCACACCAATAATATCATGCGAAAATTGACAACACTCAATCACATACCTTTGCTCAAGCCGTAGTTGCAAAATATTTAACAAGCATAACACGGGGTTAGTTTTGCCACCATTCTATATAGTCCTTATTTTGGCCTTTCTACCTAGACTCGTGCCTCACCGTGACTCAAAAACGTGTTTTAAGATGTTTAGAATGAGTGTTAGCGTGACGCAAATCCCAAGTCGGCTCGATACCACGTGTCACACCCCTATCCCGAAAGATAGTTAAGTGTGGTACGGATCGCCTTGGGAGATGATTGACGAAGCAACCATACATAGCATCACATTAACAAACATACACGATTTGCAAGGTTACATAATTAAGTCTTGATTACAACATAGAGTTCGAATAAAAGATACATTAGGTTCGAAATTAAGTCTTACATAACCATGATCTTTGTTCGAATTTAAAGTGCGGAAGCGAAATACATAACTCGACGATACATAGATAACTTAAAGGAACCATGCCGGCCTAGGCCATGGCTCACTCATCATGGGTCGGAGAGCTAGGGACCCATTCAATGGTCCACTCTTTGGGCTCTTCTCCGTCCCAAACCACCTTACCACAACAATCACAAAAACCGGCTTACGGGAAACCTGTAAATCAACATGAAGTGGCAAAGCCCGAGTATCTAACATACTCCGCAAGTCTTACCCGTCAAATTGGCCATCTAAGACCGACTCCTAGATGCATGGGGCTTGACCGGTTTAACTTGGCCTTTTGCATAAATAGCACATATGCTAATTAGGTTGGCAATTTTATTACTTAGCCAAATTAATAGGGTTGTTGCATAAAAGAAACTTTAGTGAGCATGCTAACAATACAAGAGTTTGCAATACAATTTAATATCAATATAAACCAGCAAGCTATTCAATCTCCTTCCATTACTACACATTGCGAACTGCTCGAATCAAGTGGTACTCATTAACCGAGAGGAAACGGCGATAATTATCGAATTATTAATCCTGCAGGAAAGAACCCACATGCACGACATACGCATCATTTAAGAACACGTATGGCCACCGTTCGCGAGTTCATCGTAAAGTAAAGCACGGGGCCACCGACCCCGAGTACACGTCCCCTTGCGACCGTTCAACAACGCGCCCAAGGCTTAACCCATGTACTCTCCAACGGTCCTCAACCCGTGCAACCACCGTGCCAAACACATCACCTCCGGGTCGGTGAGATATCCGGCTCACTTTACAACTTACAAGCTACATAGGTTTACCAATCCCCATAAGAAAGGTATGCAAGTGGTACACAACTCAAACTTGTTTGCGGAGCCACAATGGGGTGTTCTCAATTTTAACCACATTCATCATGTTCAAGTTTAATCATAAACCATAGGTGAGATTCCCCATTCTATCGTTGACTCCATAAATCTAGCATAGCAATTCTAACGAGGATATGACACATAAGCGACATAGGATATATAGGAATTTATGCATGTGGATTTCCAATCAACGCCTAAGAACTTAAATGCACATTCATCATCCTTAATATAGTGATAAAAGAAAGACATTTCAAATAATAGGAATGCACCGGGGCTTGCCTTGAGAGTGATCGAAGTTAGCACTAGCCTCACAAGCGTTGAGCGTGGCGATAGCTTCTTCCGGCGGGATCAATTCGGCGTCGTCACCTAAGGAATGAAATGCAATGCGTAAGTCATATGAATACAAGGTCGATGATGAGAGTAATGCATGTGTGCTGTTTTGTAAAGATCCAAATGAGTATGTAATTCAAAAGTTTGTTTGTTCGAACCCTAATAAGCATGACATGTCTCTTGTTTTCTTTTACGGATCCCAATTACATGAGCAAGCATAACCATACCATCATAAAGAGTAATGACTTGGTGGCATAGACACGAGTGCTGTGGTTAGTGTGGGTTGAGCACTAATATTTTAGCAAGTTTTTATAGTGCAATATGAAGATATCTAGGCTTAGGTGTTTTTGACATCACATGCGATGACGATTCCCTTTTAGAATCGGAATTTGATTTCAAAATTCATACATAGGTGAAATACATGAAACCTTTTGACTAAACCTGCCATGAGGTGCTAAAGGACATAATGAACAGTAGAACTTACATAAACATGCATGATCATGATTCTTAATGACATAAAACTAATTATGCTTGTGCTGAAAATGACCCTTTTGAAATTGAGATCTAGGGTTTGCAAAAATCATTACTTAACATGCTCCAAATTTACAATGGGATTTTCTACATATGGACAGTACCAAAAGGAAATTAATTGCCAAGTTTCATGCAAAAATAATTTATACAGAATTAATTAAAAATTAAATACAGGGAATGCAAGAAATGCAATAACTTGAAAAATATGAAATGAAATGCAGATCTTCCCGTGCCAAAAATTCATGTGTGCCAGGGTGAAGACTTTGGCCAAGTGGCATTTAATTTGGATTTATATTTTTAAAGTTATGACTTAGTTAAGTTTTCAGGGGTTGACTTTTGTCATTTTTGTAAAAATATGAAAATGACCAGATCTGATGAGTTCATGTTACTTTTATGAAAGTACAGGTCTTCTAGTTTCCAAAACATTTTAGTTTGTGATTTTTGGACGATTCAAACGCTAGATATGAATTTTTCAAACTCAAACGAAGTTCGGATCTATTTACGAAAATGCCACCGAGTAATTTCAAACGAGAGGGGTGGCGCGCGCTCCGGCGGACGGCGGCCGGCGCCGGCGAGCTCGCTCGCGGCGGCGCTGCGCTGGAGCTCATGCTCCGGCCTTAAGGGGAAATGGTGCGCGTGCGACGGGGAACACGATGGTGGGGTCCACGGGGGCCCGCGGTGGCGGAGCACCGGTGACCACGACACGGCGGCGGGGCGGCACTTCGGCATCGTCGTGCGCAGCGCACGGAGGACGAGAGGGGTGGAGTTTGGGCGCAAAAGCTCCGCCTTACCTTGGAGAAGGGCGGCGGGGGCTTGGACGGTGACGAGGAGGGCTCGAGGTGGGGGCTCGACGGGGAGGTGGCGCAACCGGCGGCGGCGGCGGTCCGCTTTCTCCAAAAATTCCGGTGGCCGGCTGCAGGGAAAGGGAGCTGGTCGGGGGGAGAAGGGGAGGCTCTCGCGTGCAACTTGGCGGAAAAACTAGGGGCGCGCGTCTCGCCTAGCTTGCGCGCGACGCGGCGGCGTCCATGGCGGCCGAACGGAGGCGGCGACGGCTTTCTCCTCGCGTGCGAGCTGCGAGTGGGGAGGAAGCAGAGCGGCGGTGCAGCGAGGTGCGAAGGGTGTTGGGCGAGCGCTTTGTGGCGAAGGAGGGGCGAGGAGGCCCGGCGTCCGTGCCAATTATCGGAGAGAGACGGCGGCCGGGGGTAGCGAGCGGGCGGGGCGCGGCTTCAACTCGCGGTGCTCCCTGTTGGTCGGCGGGTACGCCCGGTGGTTGGGGAGCTGGCCGGAGGGCGCTGCGGACGGGACGGGTCCGGGCGCGTGCCTGGGGCAGGCGCGGAGGCGGCGGACCGGCGGGCACGGCGCCATTGCCCGTCGGTCACTCGTAGCTCGAGTTCAAATTTTGGATTTGAATCTATAGTTTGGAACTTTGACGAAATTTCATAGTTCTTGGGCTCCAAAAATAAAACCAAAGATATGGGAAGATTCAGGATGATGTGCTCTAATTTTCATCTTTTAGTTCGAAGTTCTAAACTTGCTTCCAAAAATTCCTACAAAATTCACAAATGACAGTGTTCCAGATTTGAATTTGAATTTTTGGGCATTCAAAACCTTGTTCAAAAATTTGGTAAAAATATTGTAAATTCTTCTTTTTACATGAGCAATCCAGTGGTGCAAAAATATGTGGGTAGTGTTTTTATAATTTTTGTATTTTGGTTAGGGCTAGGGTTTAGGAGTAGGTTTTTCCTTTTTCTTTTTTTTTTATCTTTCTTCTTTTCCTTTGGGTGATTAGCATTAGTACTTCATTAGTGAGGTGATTAGGGTACTAACTACAGGATTAGCCTTAATCGTGACATGGGATGTCACAGTTCTTTATGCTGTTGGTGAGCTTAGGGATGAAATGATAAAGCATTCAGGCAATGAGACACCACTAAAGATCGGAAATAGCACAAGGTGGTACCCATATTTTAAGGTAATATTAATTAAAGAAGTAAATAGCATTTAAATAGCACAAGGTAGCATCTATATGTAATATGCATCTTTTGGTATTATGTAGGACTGTATTGGTGCTATAGATGGGACACATATGACTGCTAGGGTTCCAGCAAAGATTGCTGCAGCATTTAGGGGTAGAAAGCATTGCACTACACAAAATGTGCTTGCTGCTGTTGATTTTGACCTCAAGTTCACCTATGTGCTAGCTGGGTGGGAGGGCGGTGCACATGATGCCCTTATTTTAGCTGATGCATTAGAGAGAGATGATGGGTTAAGGGTTCCACCAGGTACTAATCCATGATAAGTTGCATGTTCCATACTTAATTTGCATTGAAAAGTAGTAGAACTAATTAACATAACACTATTTTAGGTAAATACTACCTAGTTGATGCTTGGATATGCATGTCGACCTGGATTTCTGCCCCTTACCGCAGCACTAGGTACCACTTGCAAGAGTATGGTGGCAGAAACTACCCAACAACTGCTAAAGAATTATTCAACTTGAGGCATTCTAGTTTAAGGACATCAGTTGAGAGGGCATTTGCAGCATTGAAAGGTCGTTTTCGTACTTGTGTTTGAGTGATTTGGTGGTGTATTCTGTTTCAAGTCCTGTTAGGTTTTACCTATGCTTACTACCATTCAGGTGCCTCCGAATGATGTACTTGATCGATCAGTTACATTGCCTATGATGTGTAATATTGAACTAAGCAGAACTACTTTGCCAATGATGTTATCAGTTCATTCTAGCATGATCTGAGCACAACTACTTTGCCTATGATGTCATATTTTCATTCTTTTATTGTCCGAGCACAACTCAATTGCCTATGATGTCATCTTTTCATTCTAGTATTGTCTGAGCACAACTCTATTTGCCTTTGATTTATTGTAGCATTATCCGAGCACAAGGCAATTGTCAATGATGTTTTATTACTAATCTTGCACTTGTTACTTTTAGGATTCTAATTATGAAATGGTATGTTGTTCACTCCGATCGCAAGCCCGGAGTCTATTCCAACCGAAAAGAATGTCATGCTCAGGTCAATGGTTTTGCCGGTGCTTGCTACCAAGGCTTCAACACGGAGGTAGAAGATGTTTCTGCCTTCAAACAGGAGGCCATTGATCTTCAACCAGATTGCAAAGCACTCAAAGGCAAGGAGGAGCTTATCTCATGGAAGGACATAATTATAGTTGTTCAATTTATCATCATTTTAGTTCGGTTAGCATGATTCTGTAGTTAGTTTCTAGTAAAATGACAATTTGTTGCTGCTGTTTTTGTATGAAGAACTTATAACCCAGGTGGTAACCTCACCATTCCTAGTATGCAAGGTATTCAAACTCTGTTGCATGCAGCCAACCAAACACATGAATGTGTATCTCTTGTGCAAGTTTTGTGTCGGATGCAGCCAACCAATCAGCTGCTCTACTCAGCCTGTATGCCATAGTGCGATTAACCAAACAAGACCATGTTACATCTCTAAAGTCCGGCTCAGCTGAGCCTGGATGCTATATGCGAGCCAGGCTGCCGAGAGAAGACAACCAATCACGCCCATGGATGCGCGCAGATGCTCGCATGCACCCACCCGATCCAACCGAGCTTGATGAGTGATGACGTTCGATCCGGATCGTCCGATATGCATGCTCGTACTACCCTTCCCATGACGTTGCCAAAAAAAAGGATCGCCCACTTTCTCTCGCTCCCATCAAGGAAAGTCTTTTTTTTCTTTCGAAAGACCCCATAAGGAAAGTCATGGTGGCGGGTCTGGCGGCGATGACGGCCCGGCCACATCGCCTTGGTGCTCCTACCGGATGATTAGTTGTCGGTTTTCGAAAAAAGAAGATGATCGGTTGTCGGGAAAACATGGCACGCCCACGATAATAGACGGGACAAGCGATGAAGTATAATAAGAATGCACGTACGGTTCCAAGATGGAACCGTCCAGGAATAAGTGTCACTTATTTTGACTTTTGAAGGCACTTTATTTGAAAAGGTAGTGTCGTCGACAGCGGTGGGGATAAACCCAAATTAGCTACTAGCTGAACTATGAACCAGTAGCTATATACGAGAGATCCGAAGAAGGACGAGAAAATAAGGGCATGTTTGGCGGGGCTCCTAGAGCAGCTCTTGGACAGGATTCTACTCCTAGATCAAGAATCTGTCCAAACACTTTCATTCAAAACGGATTCTGCTCCTAAAATTAAGAAATACTTCTCCAAAATGAATTAGGAGCCAAAAGCTTCAAAAACATAGCTCCTACAGCTTCTCAATCATTTCTAGAATCTAGCTCCTCAATCATTTCTAGAATCTATTTTGGTTCTCAAAGGCTTGAGAATCTGTTTTGCCAAACACCCCAAGAATCCGTTTTGATAGAGAATTCGTTTTGATAAAGGAGCCGTTTTCTAGATGAGCTATTTTGGTAGAGGAGCTGTTTTAGAGGAGTCATGCCAAAGAGGCCCTAAGCTAGTACACGTGGTGAGGTCAACAATTGTCTCCCTCTCAAGAAGACATTATGAATTCTGTTGCCAAACATCAAAACGCCGGGTCCTGGCTAGCTGCAGTGTTGTCGGCGTACTCACGTTAGAACGGTACAAGCATGCATGCACAACTCGTATTTTGAAGCTATGACCAGCTCCGGGATTATTGCGACGTTGGAATTCGTCGTTGATCAAATGATTGCGCTGTTGTCGCCCGTCGACGCATGGAGCAATAATATCCAAATCCAGACCTACAGTACTGTAATATGTCTTGAGTGCGCGCATGTTGGTTCCACAATGCATGAGTCAGAGATCAAATTAAACGGAGTCACAATGAGCAAGCAGCCAGCCCAGACGGGTCCCGGACCGGACATGCGTATTGAGTCCCACCGGAGCACGGCGGCTTTACACTGTGGCACAGTAACAGTAATAGTGAATCCGGGCATCCTGCCGGCAACACACATGGCAATGGCATGCATGCTCTCATTTTCTCATCTCCTGGCATCGCACTCAAAGCATCAGCAAGCAGAGTAGGGCGGTCACGATCCTATATGTTGCCGCAGCGCGCTTGCGTGCTCTACTGGATCCATATCAGCGATTTTTTAATCTTTTACAACTAAAAAATTGATCAAAATCTAATTCCGAGTATTATAATTTTATTTTCTAGATCTGACCTCCTTAAGTCAAAACAGAGTGATTAGCATGGCCAAATATGATCCCAGTCAATACTGACGTGTCACAACAAACAACTTGATGTGACATAACATATCAGATTTTGAAAATATAGAGTATGAGTGGTCTTTTAAAAAAAATTGTTAAATGAGAGTTACAAATGTGAAAAGAAAAACGCCCACGTATCAGGTTGTGTGCATTCATGCCCCTGGCTTTCTCAGGTTTTGTCATCAGGCATGTCGCATGCAAGCACTCCGGCGGCGTTCAGCTCCGTTCTCGGAAGAATTGTTGCTATACCTGATGCTATATGACTATGCTATAGTCTTTAATTTGCCAACCTTGTTAATGCGCCATTGTGGTGGTACGTACAGTAGCTCTGTGCCCACGTCCGGTGACCTCCGGGGGGACCTCCTCGCCGACGCTGCCGCCGGCCTGCACGCGCGCTTCCAACGGCTTACCACTAAACTATGCTGTTGGCCCTCCGTCTGATGTCATTCTCTGACGTAAACCCTCATATACGCTCTTTTCTTACTATTTACCTATCTCCAAAGTATTCCCTCCGTCTCAAAATGTAACAATTTGATCATTTGTCTTATTTAAAATATTTACACAGATACAAAAAATAATTATTAATATTTAAAATATATTCAATGATAAAACAAAACATAAAAATAAATAATATTTTTATAACAAATTGAATAAGATGAGTGGTCAAATCTAAAGTCTGAAAATCAATAAATACTTACATTTTTAGACGGAGGTACTAAGTTACAACAGAGTAGTATCATACACACCGGATGCACCTAGTACGTACACTCGTAGTTAGGAATTACAAGGTGAACGTTCATGATCCCTCAGCTCCTAGTACGTACCTTAATCGTGTGGCACAAATCATAATACTAATAACGACATAATAACATTAGAGTAACCACAATGTGTTCCAAAAGCAGTTCATGATGAATAAAATATATTAATTGGTATCTGCTCATATTGTGAAAATAGTCCATATAGTAGTCCATAACACAAGCTATCCATATGCTTAGGACAACCACAATGTTACAGTCAAGAGTAGTCTATATAAATGGGTCCCACAACAGATAGTCTATAATTAGAGATAGGTTCACAATGTCTAAATCAAAAGGAGTCAATAGATTAAGAGAGAAGTGCGAGTGATAAAATATTTTTTATTCATTACGAGCTAGTCCATAAGCATATGGATAGCTGGCACTGCCTAGTGGCCATTGAGCACACTCATCTTGACTCGGAGCGCGAAGCCGTGCAGCCGCCTCCTCCTCCACCTCCTTTGGCCCCCTCCTTTCCTCCCTCCGGCGATCCGTCGAGGGTCGAAGGGAGTGGGGTCCCATCTCTCCAATAATTTAGTCTAGATCGAGTCTTAAATTAGGGTTGAGTGCTTCCCATGTCAAGAATTTTGGTATTGGAGATTTGTTTCCTCCTCTTCTTCTCCGACGACGGCGAAGATGAAGGGTGGATTTGGTCTCTCCATGGCGGCTCCGATGAAGGTGGTGGCGGCGACGTCAACGACTTCATGACGACGTGGAGAATTAGGTTTCCGGACGGTGACATGTAGGGGGATGATGTCGCCGCCGTGGAAGAAAATTCTCCGGATCCTTCTCCGTTTTGTCGTGATTAGATCCAATCACGATGGAGGCCTAGTGAGAACTTTGGATCTAGTTTCTCTTCTTCTTCGGTGGCGTAAGCAAGAAGGAGGGAGACTTGAGAAAGAAGATGATACTTAATTTCACCTACATGAATGTTATTGCCATTCATTGGACTCGTAGCACTACTTCAGGCTGAGCCGTCTATGATACACGAAGTCCACTTGCCTCGTGCAATCATCCATACCAACCATCACACAAGTTTAGAATTGAGTTTTGGAGCACATGTTGAGTGCTATCGGTTGTAATCTCTTTGATTTACAGAGTGCTTGTAATTTGAGTATGTACTCAACTTTATATTAATATAATTCTTCTTTCGACTAAAAAAAGATATGGATAGCTTTTGTTATTAACCGATAGACTTGTTGCGTAATATTTCGAGACAGTCAATAGTGACTTATCTATTACTTATTGACCACTTTACATCCACATTGTGGTTGCTCTTATAAGACTACACATGGTGAATAAAACAAATATTTATCTCCATCTCTCGTAGTCTTTCGTCTTCACTTCTCACATATTATTGGAGCTCGACTAGACATGATCTTATGATCTATCGTTGTGACAATATCAATAGACCAGGTCCATGTGGTTGCCCTTAGTAAGACTATCTGCACTCGTGATACTCTATTTTCATCCTTAAAAGAAATATTCTATCCTAGTCGGTAAGATTTTCTCCTCTATATTCAGTTTTACTACACCCGTTCATACTCTATATCCATCCTCTATATCAACTACCTAATATTTTATTCAACCATCTCTAACTACATCTCTTTTCATCTCTCCTCCTCTTTTCTTTTTTACTTCTTTTCATTTGTTTAGCAATCAATTGTTTAGTTAAACAATATTTTTTATTTTGTCTCTTTTCTTTTTATTTCTTTTTCCTCCACCTTTTTTCTCTATTTCCTTCTTCTCCCTCCCCTCTCCCTCTTTCGTGCTTCTCTCCCCCCCCTTCCCACGTGCCTCCAACTCCTCCCCCGCGTGCATCGTCGCCCGTCGCCGCCCCGCGCGCATCGCCGCCCGGCCCTGCCTTCCCGCCACCCGGCCTCGCCCCGTCACCGAGCCCGCCTCACCCGAGCGCGCCATCGTGGCCCTCTGCCTTCCCTGCGCGCGTCGCTAGCTCGTGGCCTCCTCCTCCCGTCTGCGGCGGGATCCAAATGGCAGGTGCACCAATGCTTGGATCCGGCGGCGGGGAAGCCGGGGCAGCGGACCCAGCTAGCGGAGGGGTGGAGGGGTGCGGATCTGGCGGCGGTCGGCAACTGCCCCTCCGGCGCGACTCGCGGAGAGAGGGGATGGCGCCTGCGGCGGACATGGCGGGTGCCGAGCTGGCTCCTCCTCCTCGTCCCTCTCCGGCGAGCTCCATGCGATGGTTGGTTGGCGCCTGGCTGCGTGGGCCCCCTACCACATCGACGTGTCCCGGAGGTCCTGGACCGCGCCAGATTTGACTCGTGGGAGGCCGTCCAGAAGCGTAGCGATCGCCTCCCAATACTTTTTAGGCTAGCCGGGTACCGGAGGATCGGATCAGTAGCCCGGTGCGAGTAGTTAGTGTCGACGCCCGTGCAGACTAGTAGGAGGACAACCTGGGACGAAGCTATTTACACCTATTTGTCCTCGACAGGCAGCAATCGCTTCTGTCATATGTCCTGTTTTCTGAGACTCTGTCTGGCTGCTATGTCCTGTGCAATGGTTGAACATCACAGTACGGCCGTAACGGAAAGAACAGAGCCTCTATCATTGACTAGGGAAATTCGTACAGGCATTTCACGAAATAAACATAGAGGTAAAAAGTGTCCGTAGCGGAAGTGAAAGTGACGCGGGCATGCCAACAAGACCAGTGATAGCAAGAGCAAGTCGGCCGACGGGGATGGTCACGCGCGGTTTGCTCAGTCGTCCATCTCTGAAAAACACGAGGGTTGCAAAGTGGAAATTTCAGAAACAAACATGCCAGATAATTAACCTAGAGCTAACTATCTTTGCACCATCTCTGTCGCCGGTGGTTCCACGGCAGCCGTAGTATGAACTGATCGGAACGCGCAGCGCAGGAAAAATGAAGCGAAATATGGAGCTCAGCCGGATTGACCGCCAGGCTCTGAATGCTTTCAATTGTCTAAATCGGACGAACAGAGCAAATCATCCTCAGATACCCCCCAACACACACAGACAGAGCTCCAATACAAGTTCTAGTATCTGCCAAATGTGGCCAAGTTTTGGTTTGCGCCATTTTCAAAAATCGTTGATTCTTTTGCGGGAGGAAATATGAACAATCGCTAATTCCGTTCCATGAAACCACCTGCAAACTGGAATTACGGAAGTCATCTGATCATAGCGCGTGCATCAATTACCTAACCCACTGTCCCTCTCATTGTTCTGCGCGCTCGCATCCAAAACGCCGAATTATTCTATGGTTCTGAAAGGAACATGTGTGCCGTGCTTCGCTGTGGGCAGAGCTTTAGTGTGTACTAAGCACTAACCAACAACAGCAGATCGATGTTTATCTTGCAGCCTCAACAAAAGAAAAAGGGAAAGAGGAAAAATTTCGCATTTTGGAGAACCGCCGCGTTGGCGAGAATCTGTCGCGCACTTCCCCCTTCTCGCTTCTCCCCCCTGCGTCCTCACGTGTTCATCCTTCTCACACTCGGTGTTCTCCCCCTCCCGCTCTCCCTCCGTCAATCAGTAGCATCCGCGCAGCGCTTTGTTTATCGCAAACGAACAATAAATTAGTGAGTGGTTCAACTAATCAGTGGCAGCACTGCCACTCGGCGACTTGGCCTTGACTCGCAAGCGAGAACACAGGTCTCCAATCTATATCCCAGCCAGTTGGAGTTGTGGCCAGCAAGATTCTCGGTTACTCGCTGGATCCGCTGGGAGGCGCGCGTTCCTCGGCCAGCGCGATGCAGCAGCAAGGTAAGGCCGGATCCCTTGACGCGTTTTTCAAATTTGCAATCTTTCGATGCTTTAGAATGATCCCCGGGTGTGATTTTGGGCTTGAAGAACCCCCAGTAGGACGGGGGGATTGCGGCCGGCAGGTTGAAAGGAAATGGAAGTGATTATTAGTTTTAGATTTTTCTGATGCTGTTACTACGGGATGATACGAGTCCCTCCCTGCAGGGTTGTTTGCGAGTAATTGTTTTGAGAAGATGGTTATTGATTAAGTGAGACAATTGATGGGCGACTGGGGATACTTCACTCGTCATATGGTCATTAGAGAGATGAAATAAGAATTTTACTCTGATAGTTCAACTCTTTAGATAGGCGACTGGGGATACTTCACTCTCGTCTGAATAATTCGATAGTATATTGCCGAGTTATTACTAGCAGTCCTTAATGACCCATACAAAGCACTTTAAGTCATGGCCTTTTCCCATATCTATTTAGTAAAGAAGATTGCCGTCTATTGTTTTAACCGTTTCAGGCTTCGACATACAGAAGCTACAACAGGAAGTGAAGACCCGCTGGCTAAGGCCTAAAGAAGTTATTCAGATATTGCAGAATCATGAGTGGTTCACAATCACACATAAGCCCGTCCATAAGCCACCGAGTAATAAACAGACTCTGGCGATATCTGATTGGAAGCTTCATATTACATAATTTAAGGCCCAAATGTGATTCACCAAGGCACTTCTGAAAATGCAGGTGGTTCATGGTTCCTTTACAATCGTAGGGTACTTCGATACTTCAGAAATGATGGATACACATGGCAAAAGAAGAAAAATGGGAAGGCCAGTAATGAAGCCCATGAGCGCCTTAAGGTCTGATTATTTAACTTTTAGTTGAACTGTCATGTTCACATCATAAGTTAATAGATTTTATTTGTTGATCAGCATACATTTGGGGGTGACTTAATTTAGCTATCAAGATGTTCCCTCTTAGAACTAAATTATTTGAAGTAGATAGCAAATTGCATGTCAAAATTCCTAGCTAATAGCAATTATGTTTTGACGCTTGAAATTTCAGGTTGATAACGTGAAAGCACTAAGTTGTTACTATGCTCATGGAGACCAAAATCCTACATTCCAGAGGCGGATATATTGGATGCTTGATCCGTAAGAATTCTTTACGTGTTTTATATTCTTTAAATCTTGAAAATTTCCATACAAATATCTGTCAGGCTCTTGGTCTTTTCAGTCAATGACTTTCACCTTCATCTCCATAGAGTATCTTTATTCTTGTTGCAGCTTATTCATCTCCATGGAGTATCTTTATCCTTTAGATGCATATCTAGGCTCTAGGTCTTATTGCAAAAGAATGTTTGCACTGATTCATATTTACAAGCAATCTATGTGGATAATTTAGTGCACTTGTGTTATTTAGGGCCTGTTTGGTCATGATCTGCTGTTACTACCTCCATCCATAAATACAAGTATTCATGGGTTTGGATAACCTGTTTAACTTTGACTGTCAAAAGCATAAAATTCATAGGGATTGACAATGAAAAATATTGTTGCTAGATTCATCTGAATCCATCTATTACATAATTTTTATAAATATTGTTGGTCATTTTTTTAAAAAATGATGAGTATTTTATTTTTCTGCAACTCATTGGTCATTATATAAACCAGTTGCCTCATGATGAACAACTCGTCTCTGCAGGGCTTATGACCACATCGTTTTTGTCCACTATAGAGATGTTCTAGAGGTTTGTTTGTCTCCTTTATCTGATCTTTTATTAGCCAGACATGTTTCCAGATTGATGGTCATCAATCTTATAGGACAAGAGTCTTGATGTCACCAAGCGCCAGTTCTGATCAGTTTACTCACCTGTCAAGCTAATGCACACAGTGATACAGTCACTGAAGCCACAACATTAACTTTTTCTTGTATCTCACCTTTACATGTCCAATGCTTACAGGGCAGCATTTCAGTATCAGCACAAAACGATTCATCGACATCAAATCAGAATGGCGGTGCTAGCAGAGCTGAAGTACACAGTTCACCTGGCTGGACTAGTGAGCTAACTGCACCATGTCCCAATTCATGCAGTCCAGGATCTATAGAAGAAGTTAGTTCCCGTACCGTGGCCATAAACAACAAAACAAATAATGCTAGTCCATCTGACTGGATGCATGAGAAAGCAGCTTTGCGAAAGCTCAAAATGCAGCTGAGTCTGGAAGACAAAGACGGTTATGATGTCAACACTGAGGATGTGCCATCAAATAACGAGCCTATTCTGATGAATGGCGTTCAGAATGGCGAGCCTGTGGATTGTACAAATCTTGACGATATATTTAACATACTGGACTTTAGTGAAAATCATACTAAAGAGTCTGGAACCCGCTCTGTTCCCAGTGCTATCGATGTGCTGAAAAGTTCAGGTAATGCATCTCATATCCTAGCAAACACCATGTATTGCAATCTTCTTTCTTGCTAACCACTGGTGGCTTCATGATCAGACACTTGGTTGGAGGAGGATCAACTTGAAGCTATTTTGCATTCCACTTCAATGACAGTGACTGAAAGCCAGTGGTTCCGTATTGATGAGGTTTCTCCAGAATGGGGATTTCATTATGAAAGTATAAAGGTACTGTACAAAGCTAGAAGCTACTATTCTCGATTAAATTACTGCATCATGCCATCATCGTTGCTTTCTTCATTTCTATTAAGAATATATTGGATAAATGAGCAATGCCGTATTCGGTATTTGCATAATACTATATAATAATAAGGTAAATGACTCAAAGGTGTGTATGCCTGAGTTCATCTGTTGCTACAATGTCACAATAAAGAATTTATCAATTACAAGTATTGATTGGAGACCTATTAAAATGCAATGCAGGTTATTATTGTTGGAGACTTCCTTTCCGATCCTTCCGACACTTCTTGTGCAATGATGTTTGGTGATGTTAATGTGCCTGTGCAAACTGTTAAAAAAGGTGTCATCCGCTGCCATACTCCATGCCTTGATGCTGGAAAAGTGAAAATGTACATGGTTGACGTAAACGGGAAACCCTGCAGTGAAGAACGAGAGTTTGAATTCCTTGAGAAGCCTACCAAGAGCATGGTTGATAGAAATGGGAAACCTTGCTGTGAAGAACGAGATT
Organism: Chloris gayana; assembly: GCA_031894775.1. Classification (NCBI taxonomy): domain Eukaryota; kingdom Viridiplantae; phylum Streptophyta; class Magnoliopsida; order Poales; family Poaceae; genus Chloris; species Chloris gayana. The sequence goes on from JAUNZO010004728.1 coordinate 25,368, forward strand.
TTGTCTGTCAGAAACCTGCCAAAAGTAGTGATGAGCTGCTGCTGCTGCTCAATTATGTGCAGGTGCTTTTTAATGGTCATGGTTGTGAACTGTTTACAAAATTCAATTTGCTACTGCCAAATCATGAGTCTGGATTCCAAGTTAACCAAATGGATATTGTTAAGAATACAATTGAACCGCTGGACCATGAGAGCTCAGCAAATCGTGTGATGGAAGTACTGCTTAACGACAAGTTTGAGCAATGGCTATCATCCAAAGTTGAACAGAGCAGTAGTGGAGATCATTTGCTTCCTAAGCAATACCACAGTGTTATACATATGATTGCAGCTTTGGGATATGAATGGGCTTTGAAGCCACTGCTTAGATCTGGAGTGCCTATAAACTACCGTGATGCAAGTGGATGGACTGCTCTTCACTGGGCTGCACGATTTGGCAGGTATGCGTTAATTGTAAGTGGATTTTAACGGACCTCCGTTTTACCATTCTCTGATAATGACTGGCAGGAGCCTTCTTATTGTCGCATCTAAACATAAATGTTCTCTTATCTAATGGCTGGCTCTAATCTGTGTTTACCCCCACTTTGGTCTTAATAAAAAAAATGACAACAGGGAAGGGATGGTGGCTGCTCTTCTTGCTGCTGGTGCTGCAGCTGGTGCACTTTCACATCCGACATCGGAAGACCCTGCTGCCAATACACCTGCTTCAATAGCTTCTGCCTATGGTTTCGGTGGCCTTTCAGCATTCCTTTCAGAAGCACAATTAATAACTCATCTTGACTCTATTGAATCAAAAGAAAATGCAAACCAAAAAGATGGTGTTAGTGGAGGTGGAATACTTCGTGCCATGGACAGAATATGGGACAAGTGTACCCATGTGTCCGGTGGAACTCATGATCAGCTTGCGCTTAAGGATTCCCTAGGAGGCATACGAAATGCTGTTCAAGCTGCAGCACGGATACAAGCTGCCTTTCGAGTGTTCTCCTTTAGGAAAAAGCAAGAAATGACTTTTCAGAATAGAAATGACTTAGATACAGTTTCACATGGTATACTTGAGAAAGCTGTATTATCCATTCAGAAGAATTTCAGGTGCTGGAAGAAACGTAGAGAGTTCCTGAAGACGCGGAAAAATATCATCAGGATACAGGTAAGCTTGCAAAATATGTGCCTTTGTAAAGTAATCACAAAGTAATAAATGTATTTGACACATGTAAAGTAGCCACCATCCATGTAGTAAATAGTGCATTCTTTGGCAAAATCTGAAGGTTCTTTTTCTGCTTTTTGCACCCCTGACATCCAGTTTTTCTCTTGCTCCTGATAGGCACGGGTGAGAGCTCATCAAGAAAGAAAGAAGTACAGGGACTTACTGTGCAGTGTTGGCATCCTTGAGAAGGTGATGCTACGATGGCACAGAAAAGGTGTTGGTTTGCGAGGATTTAGTTCTGCGGTGATGCCAATAGACGAAGAAGTGGAAGAAGATGTTGTCAAGGTTTTTCGGAAGCAAACAGTGGAAACAGCTATTAATGAAGCTGTTTCCAGAGTATCATCTATTATTGATGATCCTATTGCAAGGCAGCAGTACCGAAGGATGCTCGAAATATACCAACAAGCAAAGGTGAATATCTTGTATTGAAGTTTGAATTCCACTGACTGATGGTTTGAATCTCACAAACTGAATAATTTGATTTCTATGGCAAAAATCACTTTGCGCTAGGTGAACATTATAAGGGTAATACTTTCTCCGTTCGAAATTATGAGACACTTTTGACTTTTGACTTTCCGATGTTATGTTTGACCTTTCGTCTTATTAAAAAATTAATGCAAATATCATTTATTTTCTTATAGTTTGTTTTATCATTAGAGACACTTTAAGTATGCCATATTTGTTTTTATATTTGCATAAAATTTTTGAATAAGACGGATGGTCAAACGTGATGTCTAAAAGTAAAAAACGTCTTATAATTCAGAACGGAGGGAGGGAGTATTATCTATCTAGATTGCTCACTTAAAACTAATATAAAACGTTTTTGTCGTCGCAGGATGACTCTGAAAAGTAGCAGAACACGGGTCTTGTTTTTATGTCACCAATGAAGAACAAAGCGTAAATCCAACTATTATTCATTTACCTTGTAAATGGTCAAAGCCTTGGCGATGGAATGGTTCAGTGGATCCTGACTCCTGAATAAAACACAAGATTTTCTCGAGTCATCCAGTACAAGATGTGATTCATGCCGTAAAGTGATTCGAGTGTACATATCAACTAGAGCTGACTTTTGCCGTAGTATGTATGTAGCGTAGATGAACGGCAAGTAACGCCGTAATTTCCATTCCAGATTCATGTCGTATGTATCATCATTGTAGGTTTGTACTAGTAACTAGTATATGGTAATAAATTGTTAACGAAAGTCGGGTGCCATTTGCTAGTTAGGAATACCAACTTTTAGATAAGCGATAAGATGACGAGTGATCATAAATTGCACTTTTCTCTTTTACATTTTCCTTACTACAGAGAATAGAATTATAGAACTCAAGAATTAACCAGGTGAGCTCCAATCTTCTTTGCCTCTTCAAGACAGTGACGTTCCAACAGTTTAGCCCCAGTGCTTTCAAACTTTAGGCCTCAGCCACTGATCGAACAACGATCAACAAAGCCTCATCACATTAAACTTCTTCCGTGATCACTATTCAGATGGAGCAAATAATAGCCAACGGAGTAAACAAACATGTTGGATGTGAGCCACCGGCTGAAGCACCGGCCGGACAAACACAAGGCGACTGAGGCCATTGCTGGCTCCAGAACCAGATCTCCAGAACCAGATGATTAGGCCTTTGTAACCACTAGTTTTAGTTTAAGCAACAATCAAGTGCATCACTTTGGACCTTGGGTCCGATTAAACATAATCATAAGTTAGGTGCCATCGCATTATGCTCCAGGCCACACATTAAACAAGCCGTGACATCAGGCAAAGCCCTTTCATGAGATAGAGACACCACAAAAGCCATTCCAAAAGGCACGAGAAAAATCAGCTGGATGAGAGAGAACCATCAACAGGAGTGAACTCGGGACAACTGGAGAGCCAACGATGGCGATGTTTTTATCGAACAAAACTTCCGCCTTTGAAAGTGTCATTTACAACTTCTTCCCATTCATTTTGCTAATGAAATGCATACAAAAATGCCTGCACAACAACCAACACCTACTATGTACAACTGTAAGTTCCCCATGGGGCAAGTGGAAGATAACCTCTCCCCCTACATCTATATTACAGTGGCAGAGGACATTTGCAGTTAGTGAAAGCAGCTGAGCTCTCACATGCCTTGACTTTGGAGTAAATTGCTGCTGCACTTGCATCGGGTTTCAAGAAATTCAACACTATGTTCTGTTTATGCAGCTCAGTCAGATGGTGCCATGCTTCTGCCTGAAAGAATGAGAAAATCATGACATCAGACTTGAAGGATCCCACAATCTTTTTAATAATGAACTCAAAATATCGACATCAGAGCTTGCTTTAAGATAAGAAAGGTCATAGAACCACTACCAACAACTTCAAAAGAAAAAAAAAGAGCTAAGATAATATTAAATTTTCCAGATTTTATGATTGTCTAGCTCCACTATGTTGATTCTTAAGTCGAGAAAGCCATATCTTTGCTTAGTATACACCTATGTCTGAAGAGGAGCTATTTCAAATAGGTTTACCTAACTGCAGCTCACATTTCTGCATTATTAGCATTTACCACAGGAGCCTGAATTCTGCAATATTACAAATGCAAAGAACTCTTGACAGACTATGCAGTGCACCAGAAACTATGGCCAATAAGTAATGCTAATCAAATTACATTTTACTATTCAGTATTTCAGTGCCTATATAATATAAAGTGATATAGTGGAGAAAAGGCACTCTTGACAGACTATAATAATTTTCTGGCAAAGTAACAGAAATTATACATGGTACAAGCAAAAAGGAAACTAGAATAAATGAACTCCAAGGCATAAGAGAACTCGAGCACTTACTCTTGTGTACGCAGAAGCTTCAACAAAATTCTTTGGTCCTCGACCAGTAAACCGTTTGGCAATATCCTCCACTATTTTACACCATATAAACCTACCTACTCGACTGGGTCATGATTTTGGAAAAAACGAGCTACTTCTCTGTACAACTGCTCCCCTTCAAATGGCTTTGAAACATAGCCATCCATTTCGCTTTTCAGGCATTCTTCATGGGTTGCCTGGATAACATCGGCTGTCATGGCCAATATCGGAGTTCGCCATCGCCGAATGTTCGAACATTCTGGTGGAACTTCTCCACGTCCTATTCGCTCATTTAGATCTCTTTCCATCACTCTAATCCTCTTTGTAGCTTCAAATCTGCAACAAGTACCAAATGCATGATAAGATGGTTGCACCAGAAAAAATTTTTTGCAATCTACGACAAGACCATGTAATCGGTATCACCATTTATAGTTACAGAAACTATTCAATTTGTGATGCAAGAAAGAACAAAGTAGGATGAGATGAAAAATAGCTAAAGACTAGACTCACCCATCCATTTCAGGCATCTGTATGTCCATGAAACAAGCATCAAAACTGTGAGGGGGCTTTAGCAAAGTGATTGCTCTCTTTCCACTGTCAGCACAAGTTACTTCGGCACCATATTTCTTCAGAGCCCCCGCAGCAACTTTGAGATTTACAATATTGTCATCAACCACTAGGATTTGCTTCTTGTGAAGGAGACTTCCTAATGTATTGCTAATTACTCCATTCTTGCAATGCACTTTATCTACCCCACCCATTGCTCTTCGTAGCGAGACCTGAAGCATACTTGCACGAAGCGGCTTCATAATTACAATCAAGTTATGTTCCCTGGAGATATGCGAACTGCTCCTGATGGAACTTGTAGGGTTTTCCAAAAGGAACAACTTTGGATTGTCCGGCTGATCTTTGTTCCTCAGTTTTCCAACCAAAAGAGGCATGGAGTGGGATTCCTTCAGCCAAGTTTCTTTGTCAATGAGCACAAGCTTAGCAATCCGTGATCCACAGCTTACTTTAGAAATATACTGATCTAGGTCTGTTGTCAGTTCGGCTCGAATTCCCAGTCTCCGCAAATGGTACTTGGTAACCTTAGCACGAACCAATCTATGATCAACCACCAATGCATTAACATCTTTAAAATCAGATGATTTGTTCTCACTGCCACTCGAGCGAGCCCTTGCAAGCACTGCAGTGAAGGTGAATGTAGAGCCAACATTGGGTTTACTTGCAAATCCAATCTCTCCCTTCATGAGACCAACTAAACACTTGCTGATGCTTAACCCAATGCCGGTGCCCCCATGGATGCGGGCAATGGATGGGCCTACTTGCATGAAAGGGGTGAAGACACGGGACTGAGCTTCAAATGGTATGCCAACACCTGTATCTTCAACTGATATTATCAAGCTTATAGAATCAGATCCAATGGGTGCAGATGGCGTCTCAGATGAGTGTAACTCCCTATTAAAAACTCGAAAGTTTTCCCAGCTACGCCTCCTGTTCGCAACTGGGTAGCCACTTAACGTATTTGTGTACGGAGTTCCAGTCTCAACCTCTAAACAACTCGTGACCTCTTCAACGAGGTGAACTGTCAAGTAGATATGACCTCTCTCTGTGAACTGCAAAAACAAAGAGTAAAAAGAAAATTCCTATCAGCCAACAAAGAGCAAATGCATATTTCCATACGCTACCAATGTACAGAAATACTCTTACTTTTATAGAGTTTCCCACAAGATTTGTAATAATTTGCCTTATTCTGCCAGGGTCACCAACAAGTGTCTGTGGAACTTGGTCAGAGACATACACTGCCAACTGCTCTCATAGTATACCATAACAAAAACCGATAAAGAAAACAAAGTCAGTGGGCTGTAACATAAGACAGGAAAACTGTAGTGAGTACTGAAACACTTTCATTACCTCCAATCCTTTCTCCTGAACTTTCCCGCAAAACAGAGACAAAATGTCATCACAAACTGTTCTAAGATCAAAGGGCACTGCCTCAAGCTCAAGTTTTCCAGACTCGATCTTTGCCTGATCAAGAACCTCGTTAATGAGAGATACCAAAGCTTTTCCACTTGCTTGTGCGGTTCGAACATAGTCTTGTTGTGTTGTGTCCAAATCAGTATCCATGAGCATTTGGAGCATCCCTGAAAAAGTCGGGAATGAATCAGAACCCTGAAAAGTACATTACGACGTAGTTAACATAGCAACTCACCTAGAACACCGTTCATTGGAGTTCTGATCTCATGTGAAACGGTAGCCAAGAACTGCACGAGAAAATGGCACGGGATTCAAGAAGTGACACTTGAACTTATCTGAGTGATTATCAGCAATTATGCTAGTTACCTGTGACTTTGCAACATCTGCATCCTCAGCACGCTTCTTGAGCTCTGTCATCTCTTTGTAATCGTCTTCAACTTTGGCAATCCGTTTGACAGTGGCGTAAAATATGTAGCCAATCAATAACGCAATAATAAGAGTTCCAACCGATGATGTTATTGCCAGCCATGGCAAAGGAGGCTTTTGCATGAACCTGTTTTCATATAATAAACAAATCACATGAGGTTAGCACATTCAATTGCAGGATGCACAGAAGTTACAAGGGGTAGGTGATAAATCACCTGCAGTGCATCTCATGCTTCCTTGATGGGTCGCCAAAGTTGAGTGCACTGACATGAAACATGCCACTGCCTGTGTCATTGGAGCCATACATACTGATTGGACTCTCGTTGGTTGTATCGTACACATTCACCATGATGGATTGCTTGCCAGCGAGCTGGTGAAGCAACTTGTCAACGAGTGCTTCTATGTCAAATATGCCGCCTAAATAGCTGTTTGCAGCAAAAAAAACGGTAATAACTGAGCTGTGCGATCCCTTATACAGAGCCACAGAGGTAGTAGGAGAACACAAGAAAGAAAACCTTACCCAATAGCAGCCTGGATGCGCTCGTGCTGCCTCGCATTTGGAGGAAGCTCATGCTTGTACACGGTGTAGGTCGAGATCACTCCGAGGCGATTATTGAGCAGCTTGAAGGGAGCAGTGAGAACGCCCTTCCCAGATGCTCTAGCGCGCAGTATGTTGTCACGGTCCTCCTGTAATGCAATTTTACCATTGGTAATTCTGTGCGAGCGAGCAGAAAGAAAAGAAAATATCTGTGGTGAAAACGCTTGAGCGATGAGCACATGGCGAACACCAAAGATTGGAGCTTCCTTTTACGGCCCGGGCCTGGGCTGTCGGAAAGGTGAAAGAGAGTGTGTGTGTGTGTGTGTGTGCTCACTTTTCCGGAGAGCATGTCGAAGGACACGACATGCTTGTACGTGTCCTGCGCGAAGATGACCGGCGCGTACTCCTCGGCGGGCTCTCGGATCTCCGACGAGGCGGCGTCCCCGGGCCCGGGTGACGACGACTTCTTGGAGGAGTACATCTTCTTGATGCTCCATCCCTGCTGGCGCTCGAACTCCTCGCGCTCGGCGTGCGTGACCTTGACGGCGTACGCGACGCCGCTGGTGAGCGGCCGCTCGAAGGCCGTCCTCTCGGCGTACCTCGCGAACGTGGGCTGCAGAGAAGAAATCGATTCATCCCCCGCGCGTGGAGAGAACTTGGCTTGAAATCAAACCGTTTACCTGGTCGATTGCGGATGGGTTCTTGGAGTGGTGGAAGGTGGAGACGAGTATGGCGAGCGCCTGCAGGTGGTTCATGCTGACGTTGAACTGGTCCTGGAGCATGCGCGCGCGCTCGTCGCACATGCTGCCGAGCGCCTCCCTGCGCTTCTCCACGAACTGCGAGCTCATGTAGTGGAGGATCCCGAAGGAGACGACGATCCAGCAGAGGAGCCAGAGCAGGAGCAACCAGCGCCAGCACATGAGCACCTTGAAGGACCCGATGTAGTGGCTGAAGAGGTGGCTCGGCACCGTTCTGGCCAGCAGCCCCTTGCCCCCGGCAGCAGCTTCCCCGGCTCCAGCAGCCGCATCCTGTCCAGGCCCAGGAAGCCCAGCCCCGCCGCCGCCGCGACCTTCTCCTCCATCTGCCGCCCGCGAGATGTCCCGGTCATTGTTTCCTCCGCGCAGCTACATCCTTCTTCTTCTGCGGCGGCGGCCGCAGCCTGACCTTCGCATGCGCCGCAGGGCGTCCGCGTGATCGATGAGGAGTCGATGTCGATCGGGAGACGACGAGGAGGAGGACGCCCAACACCGCGCTGCGACCAATTTAATGGAGCGATGTTGCCTGCAATTAATTTCCCGATTCGTCTTCCTTCTTCTGCTTGCCGCTCGTCTCGCTTCTCTTCTCGGATACTGTAGCACAGCACCACCGTATTTCTCTTCTCTTCTGCTTCTCGCTTCTGCTTGCTTGTGTGTTGCTCTTGCAGCTCAGGAAGGAGCAAGGCACTTTGACCAGAGGAGAGGGGGAGAGAGAGAAGGGGACGGGAATCCTACTAGCTAGCTAGGTGAGGTGAGGTGAAGAGGAGAAGAGAAGGGAACAGCAACCACAGGTGAATCGGAAGCAGAACAGGAAGCTAAGCTGGGAGAAGATGGAGGTGGTGGATTGGGTGAGGAGAGATTGAGGAGGGGTTGATTGGAGAAAAGCAGGTGAGAGAGAGAAAAAGGAGAAAAAAGGAGCAGCAGCCGAGGAACAGAGCAGAGCAGAAGAGAGAGAGGTGGCACCAGTCACAACAGTGGGAGACGCCAGCACGCAAGTGGCTCCCTCTCTTCGCTGTGGGCCCTCCCTACTTTGGCTTTATGAGCCTATCTATCCGCTCCCTCCCCTCCTAATCCATTTTCACTAGCTACGGATGACACCACCCTAATAATAACAAAAGGTTAATAAGGGGACCGGGCAATAAGACTTCCCTTCTCGTTATAGCTAACCTTTAGCAAACTATAGATTCTCGATAACAAATTACTTTACATTCTTCGAGTCCATTAAAGATTTTACGGAAAGGATTCTCATTCATTAAATTAAATCTATCTTCACGCTAAATTTGAAAGTGGTGGATTTTATGCTACAACAAAGCCCGGTGTCTGTTATTAGCTGTTGAAGAGGATTTGGCTTCAATGGTTTGGCAGCATCAATCGAACAAGGGATATTCAAAATAAACCAATTGCTTATATGGTTTTCTATGTTTTATTCATCTCTATAAAACTATTGATGTAAAGGATCTACACTCATTTATATATAAATATAATCTCCGGCATTTTTTAAAAAATAGCAATGTTTCAAATGCTAAGATTCAGCAGAAAACATAATACCTTATTTTTTTGTCACGTGAATTTCTGAAAAAGAACTCTTTAAGTGATTTTTGTATTATTTATTAAAGCAAACACGATTAAGGATCTATTAAATATGTTGCTCGGCATTTCTACAATATTAAATCCTACTATCTCAGTTTTATTCATGCATACACCTTAACAAAAACGTGTATTGTGTCATCACCGATAAAATCACCGGCGGATCTAAGGGAGCAGATCTTATGCTCGGATAAAAGAGTGACACAAAGCATCCATAATACGTGAGGTTTATTTATTGACTCCGTCACAAGTGAAAAGCTTCACTCCTTGATTTTTTTCATATTTGTTCATGATTCTCCCGGTGGAGTGATTATGTGATGTTTCTTTGATTTTCTATGATAAATTCTTAGAATAAGGACACAGGATCATTCCCGGTTGAGAAGCAGGAGAAACTATTTTTTTTCAACTCATAACACCATAGTTTGTTTCGTAAGGTCACTTATCAGAATTAGAGAATCGCTATTCAAAATAAGAACATTTGATTTTTCTCATATCCGTAGAGCTCTAGTAAAAGGAGCAATACAATTTTTTTACACGACCAAAAACAGAAGGTTGTGGCGTCATTATTTTTTATTTAGCACATGCCTAGAGGCTACGGCATCATATATATTATTCTTTGTTAGAATAACCTTTTGAAAGACCTTGCGTTGCATCTATGTTGTCCCATTATTGCTTTTCACAAAACGAGTGTACATAGATGTCAGTTTTTTTAGGAGGGAAATTGATGCGGTAAAAGTAAAATTATTGTTCCTCCTCCGGGGCTTCCTCTTCACGTTGATTGAAAAGATAAAACATTAGTTGGTCTCCTTACATTCAATTCAATCGTCATTCCCCTTTTAATTTACAGTCCTAATAAAATCATGGAGCAGGGATGAAAGGGAGAAGAGAAGGGGGTCCTCGGTGCCGGGGGTGATCAAGGAAGAATTGTTATACGGGGTGTAGAGCGTGTTGGTGGGCGGAGCTTTGAGGGCAGCAGGAAGGGGACGAGACGACCGTGGAGGGGACGATAAGGCGCCGGTGGGCCCCGCATAAAGGCCGCCACCATTGGGGACAAGTTGTTGTCTTCCTCGCTCGCTGAGGCAGGCGGAGACGGCGATCATCCGCTAGCTGTTGCTCGCGCCTGCTCTGTGCGCTCGCACTGCCACCGCACTCTCTCTCTCATCCTCCCTCTCCTCTGCCGGCGCGGCGCTAGGGCTCCGTCGGACGAGCTCCCTTTGTAACCTAGCTAAAGCACACCCGTTTGGACGCTACCCCATCTCCAATTATATGAGAGAGAGGGAGAGATGAACTGGGTGAAAGGGAAAGGCAGCCAGCCACAAGTGTCCCTAGCTCGGAGATGAGATTCAGACGGTAAACTGGATGATGAGCTCACCAATGATCTACTGCGAGCGTGCGTGCGTGTCCCTCTCGTCTGCTGATGACGAGGAAAAAAAGGATGCTAGTGCGCACAGTTCGGCGGCTGGCTGACTCCATTGCGATGGCAGCAGGCGCCGGACCGTGACATGTGCGGACAAACACACGCAGCTTTGCTTGCACAATCTCACACAAACTACCCAACGCAGCAACGGTGAAAATTCTACTGCTAGTAGTAGTATTTATATTCAAATAAAAAACGGTTCAAATGTGCTCTTTTCTTAAACAATCTAAAGGTGTTTTTTTCTCCCGAGGAACAAACAATTCGAGTAGGAATTTGAAACTGCCTCATCGGATTGGAGAGCCAAATGCCAGCTTGAACGGTCAAGACGAGTTGAAGACCTAGTAGTACCACCTCACTGTTGAGCTGAGCACCAGCAGATCTGTGTGTAGTACACACGGCTTAACGATACGTCAAATCTCATGCCCAGAATGGTAATGGCACCTAAGTCGCAATTAACCCCGCGTCTTAAATTCTTGTGTTCCCCTTGATGGAACTGCACGATGCTACAGTAGTAAAGGCATGTGGCGCGACAACAAATCACTCTCCTGTGCATGTGCATGATGTGCATCACAGGAGGGGCCGACGCCGGTGCCAAAAACATTTTTTTCCCCTTTTCCTGCATCACAGGAGGAGGGGTAATTTGCAGTACTTTTTTTAAGGCTCATTAACCACGAGGTGACCAGAAAACTCTCCCTCATGAGTCGTAAACAGGGACAGAGCTAGGGGTAGTGGTACGTGTGCTCCCTCCACGCATTGCATCCCAGTTACTCCGTCACAGTGAAGCCGTGTGTGCCTTTTGCAGGAGACGCTGCCTAAAGCTGACCGCGTATTATGCCTAGGAAAGATCCATTTGGATATGTTCTTCATCAATGCCATGTACTACTAATGCAAGGTGGTGATGACCCAACAGGGTTATTATCTGTTCATTTTGGTGTCTGTCCAAAGGTTAACTTCAAACATGCCGTGACAAGAACAGGAGCCGTATTTAAATCCACACCAAGTACGCTGCATATGCTGGGGTATGGAACTACTGCTACCTGTTTTGTACGTCGTGTACGTAGTTATATACTTGATGAACGACTGTGCTTTTACGCACATGCTCCAACAGTCAACGCTGTTTGGATTATTTTAGCCCCTGATTTCGGGCGTGCTTTGCTTGTCTTTTCTCTGTTCAGGTGCCATCACACTTGTCGAGCGCGTGATTTCGGAGAGCCACGTGTGTCGTGTGGAAGCTATACAGTAGTACTCCCTCCGTTCGAAATTATAAGACATTTTGACTTTCGAGATGTTATGTTTGACCTTTCGTCTTATTTAAAAAAATTTATGTAAATATCATTTGTTTTGTTATAGTTTGTTTTATCACTAGAGATACTTTAAGTATGACATGTTAGTTTTTATATTTGCATAAAAATTTTGAATAAGACGGATGGTCAAACGTGATGTCCAAAAGTCAAAAACGTCTTATAATTCCGAACAGAGGGGTAGCTGTGTTGGAGTTGATGATCTGTTCCCGAATTAAAAAAATGCAGGTGATACAGTGTTGTCCATATATGGCTCGCTGATTTTTTTTGTTTCAGTGACATGCATGAATTAATATGTTTTATGCACAAATAATTCAAATGCAAAAAAAAGGAAGAAAAATATATGCAAAAAAAAGGAAGAGAAATGGCGGACCATTGATTGATCCAGTGGTCAAACAGCTCGATCCGCATTATCTGACGGCCTGTAAACCGCAGAGCCGATCCGAGCCTGTGACTGGGCAGCGGCGTTTGAGTAGGACACCCTCCTGCTGGCTGTTCAAAGGACCGGCACTGTTGCATTAACCATGATCCGTTAACAATAGTACGAGTTCCAGCTCGCTCCTTTGACACGAACACGACCGGCTGGAAATTACTGCCCCCTGTAACCCAGATCAAAATACGGTCACTCGCCAAGATCCGGTGAGAAAAAGGCTACCACTGCTTGGAATTCACTGCGAGCTCCTACTCTCCTGCACGGTAATTAACTCGGGGTTTACTTTACCATTAATACTACCCGGCCTTCTTCGCTGGCCGGAGTGCACGAAGGAGGCATTGAAAAGCACATGTGGAGAAAGGCTGCGCGGTAAATACTAGTACTCCAGTAATTTGATCCCTTGCCCTCAAAAAATATAGTATATAGCAATTTGATGTGAGACCGATGATGCTGGCCAGTGAGAGTGGAGTGCAGTAATTTTGCTACAAGTACTACTAGTAGTGTTAATTAATTTACTTCTGCACTAGAAGATCAACCAGGTGAATTAATCACGACTGTTTCAAAGTGATACTTGCAAATAAATGAATCGGTTCAATGCGGGATTAAAGAAACTGGAGAGACCAATAATTAAAGCAGTGTGAGTGGAATAATCATGGGTGCGTTCTTTCTGTACGTGGAGCAAGGCTTTGCCTCGCTCCCCAAATGAGATGAGATGAGATGAGATGCATTATCCTGTTTGTTTCCAAGGGAGAGGATATGTGTAGTCGCTTGCATGCCTCTCCTTTTCATCGCATGGCATGGCCCCTTTTGGCCGGACCAAGTGGCAGTACTAATTTGCACACACTTCCTCAGCATGATAGCTCTGCCTCTGCCTTGCACAACTCTTTTGAGCCTATCTCTTCACTTCTGGCAAGGAACGGGGACTGATGGATGGATAGATGCTCGCTCCCGCTTTTCATTTCTTTTGCCCAGGAACCGCTTTAATATCGTCTTTGTTTGATGTGCTTTAAAAACTACTAGTAGTACTTGAATTGCACGGCTGGATTTTAGAGCTGGTATATATTCACTCCATTTGTATCACAGCATCTCAACACAAAAAAAAATGCTTTTAATAATTATGCCATGGTGCAATATGGAAATAAAAATCGCATGCCACAAATGTGAATGATTGATCTGAGAGACAAAAAGAATAAAAACTGCAGATGCCCATGCCTACACATTTTCTGCTACTAACACACGTGGCACATATGTTAAGCAAAGGAAATACTAGATCCGTGGTGGACGAACATTCCAAGCATGAATAGAATTAGCAATGGGAACAAACAAGCAAACATTAAAGCCGGCCCGATGGCTCCGCCGCGTTCATTTAAAATTGTATATACAAGACAGTTCAATACCATAACATGCGCCTCAAATTCTCTGGTCGTACGTACGAACATTATAGTAGGAGCATGATTTATGGCGTGCATGGACGAAACGGAAGCTCTACGCCAGTTCATTGCTGGCTCGCTAATATTCAAAAGAGAATCTCAGCAGCATGGTAAACTCAGAGGAACCACCTCGGAGTCGTTATCGCCTTATCCTATTTGGACATGTCTGTTTTTCTTTGAAAAAACTAGTTATTGCTATTTCATTGTGACATGCTATGTTCTTCTAAACCAATTCGATAATGACTTGATTAACGCCCGGAAGCAGAAAGTCAACGGCAGATGATGTACGCACTTCATTGCGTAGTTTCAAAGCTGGATCAGCGTCGGTTATGTACGTTTATTTTAGTAGCTTATTTTTATGTTTGAAATGAACTCGTGCGGTCATGCTGGATCAGCAGTGTCGGTTTAAGATGAGAAAGAGTCAGATAATCGACGTCACTAGAGTAGCTTATTTTTATGTTTGAAACAAACTAAGAAGCACGAGTAGTTTTTTTGGTCCAAACCTCTATCGTAAGAATAATAAGGAACACATCATTAACATAATAAATAAATAAAATTTCTTTTCTTGTTTATATTATCAGATCAATATTTTAGAATAAAAAACTATTCTGAAAAAAGCAGCGGCATCTTTCTTGACCGCGGTCAAAAATCTACGGGGGGCGGCAGAGCCGTCTTGTTGTGCATTTGGTTTTTCCTCGGCTTGGCGCGAACAAGAAAGACAAGGGCAAAAGAGTCCGAGCTGTGGCACTGTGTCATGTGCGCCACAGTAGCCTCTAGAGGCTAGCTAGAGCTGCCCTGCTGCTGCTCGGGGATGTGAGCATTTGGGGGCGACGAGGGGCAGGAAGGTAAAATATGGTCTTAGCCAGGGGTAAGAAGGTAACTGGGCAAAGGCAACCAGCCACGGGGGTCCCGGGCCGCATGGCGCATGTGTGATGTGTAGGCCTGCAATTGCGTGGCCTCGGCCTTGCAATGGCCGTGCCGGAATAGTCAGGTCGTTTTCAGCGCTTGCGCAGAGGACATGCGTTGTTCCTCCTCCTCCTCTTGCCTTTTCTCAACGTGTATATGCCTGACCTCCTGGTGCATGGCACGGCCGGCCCGGGGAAAAGCGAAAAAAAAAGTCTTTATTTTTTTTCGTCGACATGATGCGTGCAGCAAAGCGACGAGACCTTTGCACACACAGTAGTAGTAGGGTTCGCCAAGTTCTGCGCCAGCCATTGGATGGGGCTGTCGGCCGGCCGGGATCTTCCGGCAGATTCCGCCGTGATGGTTTCGACTCACGCCGTCAGAATCCGGCGACGCACGTGTCCACTAGATGGCCAACAGGTGGATGCGACTCAGGATTCCGTCCTCCAGTTCTTGTTGCTGGATAATCCTTTTCCTTATAAAAGAAAAAAGAAAGGAAAGTCCTTGCTGGATAGAAAGGTTGGTGGTCGTTGCCTGCTGGGTGCAAAGAGCAAGCGCGAACATTTAATCCTCAGTCACAAGCAGTATCACCCCATGTAACTTTCTCCCATGCAAAATTCACGTTACTACAAAATTGTCTGTTGGTGGAGAGAACGGCTCTGATGGCATAGTGAATGAATTCTTACAGAGAAAATGACATGATGGATGATGACTGTGTGAAGCTCTCCTGCATAAAATCGCTCAACCAACGCATGCATAAACCTTTCCAAAAAGCCTCTCTTTTTAGGTTTCTTATTAATGTTGGATGGTCCTGCTTGATGATTAGCTCATCACCAACCCTCCTCTCTTGTTATCAAAAAAAAAAAAAAAAAAAACTCCTCTCCTCCCATCCCAATCCATCGACGGCCAGGACAGCGACTCCCTGGACGGCCGCAGATGCCTCCACGCGCGCCAGGAAATCGACCACTCGCCTCGCGACGCGTGGCGCCCCCACCACACAGGTGGGCCCACCGATCCCGTCCGGAGTGCTGTGCTCGACCAGCATCACCGTGTGGCGGCCTTGGCAAGGACAGGGACAGCAATGTGTGCTTATCTATCTCCTCTCCTCCAAGTGGCTGGTTCAAGCTGCCTTCTCTTTCGTCTCTGTCCCCTCGTCATCAGAATCTGAATCCACCGTTGGAGGAAGCTCTCAATGAGCAAGGAAAGAACAATCTATCTGCATAATGGCGCGCGATCCAAGCTTTCCCGCCAATTGCTCCCGTGTGATGATGGAGTTCCTTCCAAGGCATTTTACTTTGACAACAGGAGGGGGATGATGTGAACTGTTTCCATATGCCGCGGGAAGAATCTGTCAAATTGATGTTTGTGCTTGTTCTGCCTATGACCAATTCCATCATCAGTTTATTTCCCTTTATGCCCAGACACGCGCCTTTTCCACGATGCCGATGTGCTATGTTTTTCTTTCGAGATTTCGACTAAAATATGATTCTGGGAGGTGGTATTTTTTTACTACTAAAAAGATGACCACGAACAAGAATTTCACTTTGTTTCTTTTACCACCAAATCATGCTTTTGTTTTGCTTCCTTTATCCCTAGCTGTTACTAGGAGCAGTTAATTTGCTAGAATTAATGTTTGTGGTTCTTTTTGTTCCTCCGTAATTAATCGATGACGATGGTGCACCTGCCTTTGTTTTGTTCCCAGAAAGATGTTGTGCAAACATTTTTTTCTCGCTCCTCTTTTCCCCTTCTAGAACAAGGCTTGATTTTTAGAGAAAAGGTGAAAAAAGAAACTATGTATACTCTTCGATTTTATTATATGTAGCTTGTTGTAAGCTTGGACTTTATTCCGCCGGTACTAAACTAATGTGCCTCCAATAGAAGAGGCTACACCAGTTTATGCGCCCTCTTTTCCTCCATCATCCAAGTAGTGGTGTTTGGAGCTTTATTGCCTCTGTAGGGCCTCGCGGTTTGGTGTGTTGGAACCAAATTTCACAAGGAAGCAACAATAAAGTGTGTGGAAACTATGTTTTTAACTTGGAAAAACTCGGGCCATTCATGATGCTTACTTGCCGATTAGGCCTAGCTAACATATTTAGTGTTGAATTAATAACCTGTTTATTTATTGGTCCAACCCCTTTGTCCTTTAAGAGGGTTTTGATGCTAAAGTTAGGGACCTCACTTCCAAGAAGCCCCCATTAATTAGTGTTGATCATGTCGTTAATTATCCCTAAAGCCCCATACTTGTTGCTTTCACAAGCATCAATGAGGATACGAAGCTACTTTGATCCGGCCGCAATCAAGACGACGGACCAGCAGTATACATCCAACCTAAGAAGGACAGTGCTTCTTTATTTACAATTCTTTTTTTAAAAAAATAAACAACACGAGGCAAGTACTTCCTAGAATTTTTTTCAAACCTACCCACACCTTTGCATTGGCTTCCAATGGACATCTACACATCTGCAACCCAGCAGCTCTTATTGTCCTAAAACCTGTAGCATCGAATAATAATATAGGTGGAATTGTTCGAGACCTACATAGTTTGTACTAGTATACTATGTAGCATCATTTGCTTTTGGGTGATGGTGTTTGGATATAAAATGCTCTAGTCATTGGGTTCGTGGAATCCATTCGACAGCAAGCATTCGAGTACACACACGTCATGAGGGAGGTTGGATTAAGTACGTCGTGTCTTAATGCCCAAGTGACAATGGAGATGTAAAGCGCACTTTAGCGTGAGCGTCCGACTTGGGTTATGACACGTGGTCACGGACGATTACTTGCATTACCTTCCCACTACAATAGAATTAAAGAATATTCCTCCTTCGATTAGTACCTAACTTGCCATAAACTATATACTACTGCAGAGCATTAGTGCATTTTCTTAAAATAAGTTTTGCTCCTCAAGTTAGGCTTACTTTCATGGCATGATGTGATGTTCTAAAGATAAATAGTGTGAAAGTAACACGAGAGACGGCACCAAGGGACTGGTTTGGGTCATTGTGATGACTAACCCACAAAACAAACAAATCATTCCGCTGTTCTGCAAGTCGTCTGTCTCCAATACTATATTATTAGCTCTTGTCAAAAGCATTGGATTGAAAATAGAATAACCGGAGAGGATTAGACGAGAGGGAGCTCCTCCACATGCGGATAAGAAGGATTGCATGCGGCACGATTACAGTGACAACATCAGTATTAATTAGGTGAAACACGGAGGAAGAAAAGGGAGCGATGAATCATTACTCTATCCATTCTGTTCCTTTTTACGTGTCGTCCTAGTAAAAGGCGTGGAAAGAGTTACTACGTTGTAGCTCGTCGTTGGATAGCCGATGGAAGGAGCATGCGAAGCACATGTTCAGTTATGTGAAGGCGATCAGATAAAGCAGCCCATGGACACAGGCTGGTGCATGAATTGCTCCATCTCTAGGTCCTCCTTCCCCATGGTCTGATGGTCTCCATGGCAAGAACTTTTAATTTGATCTCAGTTTCTATGCACAGGTTCATGCAATGGTGGTAATAATGCTGAGAAGGAAAGAGAAGAAAGGCAGGGGTCCCTCCACTCAGCTCATTGCTCGCTTGGCCTTTTTTATCATGTGTGCGAACAGAGACAAGCCACCTAAAGATGGGGGGAGGCGCCCGGAGATGGACCATTTAGGTCAGGAGCCATCCAACTAGCAGCAGCTGCATTTGTGCAACCTCTTATCTCTCTGCTTCACAACCGAAAAAGCCAGAGAGAAATTAACAAGAAAATGCTTCGTCCTCCTCCGAGGCAATGATGGCAAGGACCAAACAGGCGTAACCACAAACTACTGCTCCTGAGTGGGCAGCTTTCCAACTAGTAGTAGCTAATTGGGCTACATGTCCTGCTCAAACTGGAAGCAGTGTGGCATGATGTTCCAGCCCCGAACATATGCGTTACCCTGAATGCAGCTTAGCTTACGAGCACTAGTACTCAAAAGGAAGGATGGATGACCTGCTTGTGGAATCCAACCAGAAGTGTCAAACGCGCATATAAGAAGACTCCTTATCTCGATCCAACTAATAAAAGCCCCAAGGACGACACAGCTAGATGCGCAGATTAGAAAGACTGCAAGCACTTGCAGATATGTTTGATTAAGCTAATTGAGAGCTCTGTCACTCCATACGTAATGGTGACATTACTGCGAAGATAATTAAGCTCGCGGCAACTCCTGTCGAACAATAAAGAAGTAGGGTGGACACGCGCATTTGGATTTGGCTGCTCGAGAGATAATCTGGTCAAATTGCCTCCCCTATTTCAGGCGGCTGCTTGGAGCGCGGAAGATTCCTCTTCGTCATCATCACACATGTAAATTTGTCAGTTTTCTTACCAAACAGATGACCAACCAACCATCTGAATCTAAACCCGCGCATTAGGGAAGCCTGCATGCTGTGTGTTGCATTCTGCTTAGCTGGCCAATGGACTGAAGGTACTGCGTGCTAGTACAACTGGAGCCACGTACGTTAATCCGCTTAATTGTCTCGCGAATGGAGACAGACAAACCCAAACGACTAAACGAGATAGGTTAAAACAAATTATGTCATGCAACTCCCTCGCGTAATCGAGCTAGATTTTGGATACTAGATTGTTGTTGGGTCGACCGAAACTGATACCAGAACTCCGTGGGCTATATCTATCTACCGGCAGCAGGTATGGCGCGTGCTATAAGTAGCACTACACTTACTCCGCACTGGCAGGCCGGAGACACAAAGGAAGAGTACTGATGATTCATCACACCTTGGTGGAGATAGGATCTGCCAAAATAACTTGATATACGGAACAGGAGATATCATCTTGGATCAGAGAGATCAGAGAGACGATGCAGTGCAGTGAGAAATAATTAGTGTACATCTTCTCCCGTTTGTTGAAATTAGAGGCAATATTCTACTATATTTAATCCACAAAATAACGGCATAAAACATAAGCATGACTAGAGGTACGGATCGATCATAAGAAACTAGCAAAGACATCATCATGTCTTGTTTATCAATTGAGAACAAAAGGAACAAGAGGAAAGAAGTGAGAACATACGGAGTTGGAGCGGCGAGAGGAATTGCATTTAGCACACCATCTCCATTTGGGATAGTCATCCGGAGTTAGTTGATGTGGTTGTTCTCTTGATGTAGCGAGAAGTAGTCGTTCGCTTGTTGTAGACGAACACCACCACCGGAGAGCTATCGACGTACGTGATGTAGATGAACACAAACGAGCAGTCGCGACGTGCGCTCCCCAAAAACCTTATCGCCCTCCTATCCCGGTACAAGAACGCAAGAGGGACGAAGTTTCGGAGGCCTGCTCTCCCAACACTTGTGTACGCAAATGTCGGGACGAGGATGCTCACTTTGCAGCTATAGAAGTGAAATGACTTGGGTGTGATATCTTTGGTGAGAGCCTTGGGTCTCTTTTTATAGTGATCACATGAGAGCACTAGAGAGGTGAAGCAAAAGAGTTACTCACGGGAGTAACTCACGGGAGTTACGTGCATGAAGTAACTCACAGGAGTTACGTGCATGAAGTAACTCACGGGAGTTACGTTTCATGAAGTAACTCAAAGGAGTTACCATGTACCATGATGAGGCTCTTTGATTAAGCAATTGCTAATGGAATATGAAGAGAGAGGGTCACCACTTTACATGCATGTATGCGTTACTCTCCCTTCTCTCCTCATCTCTTTAATATTTCATTCACCTCCCAATATTCATCAATTAAATAGGCTTTTGGAATTTCTAATTTAAATGAGTCATTACTCATTTATTCCAACAATCCCCACCAAATTTCAAAAGACATATTTGAAATTTATCCCACTTCCTATTTTGATATACCAGTGTTTTGGTGGAGACCTAATAAGGTTGAACATCCACCTAGAACATAAGTTACGTCGATCCACAACCGCACAATGGACTAAGCCTTGAATTGACAGTTTTGTGCGGAATGATTTCACTCAAGTCCTTTATCGATACTAGGCTGCTATGAGCATCCTCTTGGTTTGGAGCATATAGGTCGAACTCCTTGCCTTTTCATGAGCTTTCTAGAGATCACCCTCATCTCATAGACTGTGACCAGCAGTCATGCTCATATAGGTATGTTCCTTTAAGATGTTCTGTAGGACAACATCTATGCTAACCAAGCCACTTGGAACACATTAAGATAAAAATCAGCCTGCCATACGGATCGGGAGAGTTTTGCATCTTCGTAGAGAGGGTTAATAAATAATATACTCTCCTCTTCGTTAACCACCAGCTTGTTTCGCCAATCCTAATTCACGGGATCTCCGATCACATAGGATGGGTTACCGCTGTGGTGTAACTCATGTGGGTCTCATACCCATCTCCCTCGATGCATTGTCAATCACATTTCGTGAAAGACCTTTTGTGAAGGGATCTGCCAAATTTTTAGATGTTTGGATATAATCCAATGCAATAACTCCGGAGTTTCTCATTTTCCTGACAGATTTCAATCTCCTCTTCACATGTCTTGATGACTTCATATTATCTTTAGAACTGTTTACCTTGGTTATCACGATCCGATTGTCACGAGTTCATAAGAATCGCTGGTATTGGTTTCTCAACCACCGGCAAGTCCATCAAGAATTCACGAAGCCAATCTGCTTCTACTCGTAGCTGTATCTAATGCTGTGAGTTCTGCTTCCATTGTTGACCTCGTTAAGATGGTCTCGCTTGCAAGACTTCCATGAAACAGCGCCACCTCCAAGAGTGAATACATATCCACTTGTGGCTTTAATCTCATCAGCGTCGGATATCCAGTTAGAATCACTATATCCCTCCAGTACCCTCGGGTACCCGAATAGTGAATTCCATAAGTCATAGTACCTTTTAAGTAGCGCATCACTCTCTCTAGAGCATCCCAATGATCATCTCCTGGATTTGAAACAAATCGGCTAAGTTTGCTCACAACAAAAGAGATGTCGGGTCGTGTAGCGCCAGACAAGATACATGAGTGAACCAATAATCCGAGAGTACCTCGGTTGATCCTTTGCTATCCTTCGATTCTTTCGTAGCAACACACTAGGATCATAAGGAGTCGGAGCAGGTTTACACTCACTCGAAGCCGAAACGACTCGGAACCTTTTCCACATAGTGGGATTGAACCAATGTCACCCCACCATCATCATCCTTTATTAATTTGATATTCAAGATCACATCGGCTACTCCCGGATCTTTCATCTCAAAATTTTGGGACAAGAACTCCTTAACTTCGTTGATCACATTGAGATTAGTCCCAAAAATTAGTATGTCATCAACATACAAACACATGATAACTCCCTCGCCCCCACCATAGCGATAGTATACACATTTATCCGCTTCGTTCACAACAAAGCCAGCCGAGGTTAAAGTTCTATCAAACTTTTCATGCCATTGCTTCGGAGCTTGCTTGAGGCCATATAAGGATTTTAATAATTTACACACTTTGCCCTCTTGACCTTTCACTATATATCCATCCGGTTGTTCCATGTAAATTTCCTCATCCAACTCCCCATTAAGGAAAGCGGTCTTAACGTCCATTCGATGAACGAGAAGACCTTTTGAGGCAGCCAATGATAGTAGTACTCGAATCGTGGTCAACCGGGCAACAGGTGAGTAAGTGTCAAAGAAATCTTCTCCTTCTTTCCGGGTGTAACCCTTGGCCACAAGCCTTGCCTTGTACTTCTCAATTGTACCATCAGGCCTCGGCTTCTTTTTAAACACCCACTTGCATCCTACAGGTTTGCACCCGTACGGACGATCAACAACTTCCCAAGTTCCATTAGACATTATGGAATCCATCTCATTACGCACCGCTTCCTTCCAACGATCGGCGTCATGAGATGTATATGCCTCTTCAATGGTTTTGGGAGTATCATCTACGAGGTACACAATAAAATCATCACCAAAGGATTTAGGAATCCTCTGTCTCTTGCTCTTTCGAGACATGTCATTGTGTTCCTCCTCATGATGTTCAACAAGTGATTGTTCAACATGTTCTGTCGAAATGGTAGGTTTTGGAATCTGGAATGATTCATAACTTAGCGTTCCACGTGTTTCCTTCATTGGAAAAATGTCCTCAAAGAAAGTGACATCTCTTGATTCCATGATTGTATCAACATACATATCAGGTATCTCAGATTTCACTATCAAAAATCTATAACCAACACTATGGAAAGCATACCCAAGAAGTACACAATCCATTGTTTTAGGTCCAAGTTTGCGCTTTTTGGTGATAGGTACACTTACCTTTGCTAGGCAGCCCCAAGTGCGCAAGTAAGAGAGTGTGAGTCTTTTATTCTCCCATTCCTCAAATGGAGTCTTTTCTTTGTTCTTTATAGGAACACGATTTAGAACATGACAGGCAGTCAATATAGCCTCACCCCACCATTCCCGGGCAAGACCCGAAGTTCCTAACATGGCATTAACCATCTCGGTTAGGGTACGGTTCTTCCTTTCAGCCACACCATTTGACTCGGGAGAGTAGGGAGGCGTTCTCTCATGAATGATGCCATGTTCTTCACAGAATGAGTTAAACTCATTTGAAAAATACTCACCACCACGATCAGACCTAACTCGTTTGATCTTTCTCTCAAGTTGGTTTTCAACCTCGGCTTTATAGATTTTAAAATAGTACAATGCTTCATCTTTGGTTTTAAGGAGATACACGTAGCAATAGCGAGTAGAATCATCGATCAACGTCATAAAGTATCTCTTTTCTCCTCTCGTCAATATGCCATTCATCTCGCTCAAATCCGTATGAACAAGTTCCAACGGTGCCAAGTGTCTTGCCTCAGCAATCTTGTGAGGTTTGCGTGGTTGCTTCGATTGCACGCACACTTGACATTTTGAGCCTTTGACAATTGGAATTGTCGGGATTAAATTCAAATTTGCTAACCGCGTCATACAACCAAAATTAACATGACAAAGACGTGAATGCCAAAATTTGGAATGATCATCATTGCAAACATGATTGATTACATTATTACATGCATTAGACAAAGATAGGCGGAACAAGCCTCCACACTCATAGCCTTTACCAATAAAAGTTCCATACTTTGACAATACAACTTTATTGGACTCAAACACCAACTTAAAACCATCTCTACACAGCAGAGATCCGCTCACAAGATTTTTATTTATTGAGGGAACATGCTGCACATTCTTCGATTGCACGGTCTTTCCCGAAGTGAGCTTCAGATTGACCGTACCAACTCCATGAACAGAAGCATGCGAGCCGTTTCCCATCAACACGGAGGAAGTCCTGGTGAGCTGGTAAGAAGAAAATAAGGAAATATCAGCACACACATGTATATTGGCTCCTGTGTCAATCCACCAATCAGGTAAATGACAAACTGAAAGAACAGTTGGATTACCATACCCGCTTGTTCCCATCTCGGTGTCGCCCATAACAACATTGACGAGACTTGTTGTTAGATTTGTGCTGTTGCTTGTCCTTGCGGTCCTTACAGTCACGAGCCCAATGGTCCGTAGCACCGCAAACATAGCAGTTTCCTTTCTCCTTCTTCTTCTTGAAGTTGGTTGTTTGAGCGGCCTTGTTCTTGCCTTCAAACTTGCCTTTCTGAAAATTCTTTTTCTTATAGAATTGGGAATTCTTCTTTTGCACCATATTTGCATTAGAAGTCTCCGCTTCATGGCCTTTCCCACGTTTATCCTTTGCTCTCGCCTTTTCCTCCACATCAAGAGTCCCAATCAAATCCACCGTTGTGAATTCTTGTTTCTTGTGTTTGAGGATTGTGGCAAAATTCCTCCATGAAGGAGGGAGCTTGGAAATGATACCGCCGGCCACAAACTTATCCGGTAGTACACATGTGAAATTCTCGAGTTCTTTTGCGAGAGATAGTATCTCATGAGCTTGCTCCACCACCGAGCGATCATCTACCATTTTGTAGTCATGATAAAGCTCCATAACATACAACTCACTTCCCGCATCGGAGACTCCATACTTGGCCTCAAGCGCATCCCACAATTCTTTGGCGGTGAAGTAATGCATGTAGGCATCCACAAGATTATCGCCAATCACGCTTATCACAGCACCTCGGAAGAGATTATCGGCAGCCTCAAAAGCTTTGTCCTCCTCAAGACTAAGCTCTCCTTCAGAGCTTCCCTTGTGCCACGTGAAAAACATTCATGGTGGTGAGCCAAAGCACCATCTTTACTCTCCAACGTTTATAGTTCGCACCATCGAACACGTTGGGTTTCAACGCAGCAGCAAAACCACTAGTAGAAATTTGCCTATACATATAAGGTTTTTGGATTGTTGAAATTAGAGGCAATATTCTACTATATTTAATCCACAAAATAACGGCATAAAACATAAGCATGACTAGAGGTACGGATCGATCATAAGAAACTAGCAAAGACATCATCATGTCTTGTTTATCAATTGAGAACAAAAGGAACAAGAGGAAAGAAGTGAGAACATACGGAGTTGGAGCGGCGAGAGGAATTGCATTTAGCACACCATCTCCATTTGGGATAGTCATCCGGAGTTAGTTGATGTGGTTGTTCTCTTGATGTAGCGAGAAGTAGTCGTTCGCTTGTTGTAGACGAACACCACCACCGGAGAGCTATCGACGTACGTGATGTAGATGAACACAAACGAGCAGATCGCGACGTGCGCTCCCCAAAAACCTTATCGCCCTCCTATCCCGGTACAAGAACGCAAGAGGGACGAAGTTTCGGAGGCCTGCTCTCCCAACACTTGTGTACGCAAATGTCGGGACGAGGATGCTCACTTTGCAGCTATAGAAGTGAAATGACTTGGGTGTGATATCTTTGGTGAGAGCCTTGGGTCTCTTTTTATAGTGATCACATGAGAGCACTAGAGAGGTGAAGCAAAAGAGTTACTCACGGGAGTAACTCACGGGAGTTACGTGCATGAAGTAACTCACAGGAGTTACGTGCATGAAGTAACTCACGGGAGTTACGTTTCATGAAGTAACTCAAAGGAGTTACCATGTACCATGATGAGGCTCTTTGATTAAGCAATTGCTAATGGAATATGAAGAGAGAGGGTCACCACTTTACATGCATGTATGCGTTACTCTCCCTTCTCTCCTCATCTCTTTAATATTTCATTCACCTCCCAATATTCATCAATTAAATAGGCTTTTGGAATTTCTAATTTAAATGAGTCATTACTCATTTATTCCAACACCGTTTTAATTGGAAGAATCCGAAAGTCAAGTGGGTACTTGATAGGGTTGCTCTGCATCCTCGTCGTGCATGTTATAATGCTGGAAACTGCTTTGATCTCTCATTTGGCGCTCTGGGACACACGCCTGTTCTGCCGTTGCGTATTCAGCGGTGCCCCCACTTTTCAAGAGGTGGTCACTCTTCTCGGGGCACATCTGCACATGCGAGAGCACTACTGTAGTGTAGTAACTATGCGCTGGCCGTCAGTCTTGTGTGCAAGATGATTGATTGTTGCATTTGAACAAGGAGAAACAGAATGATTAACCCAATTAAAAGCCTCCATTTCAGCCCAGTGCCTCTGGAGTCTGGACTACTGTCTCCATGGCTGGTGCCGGAAATAAATCCTGACGCTGATCACGCCCAGGGAGGATGATCATGCCAGGTTAGTGTAAGCCAAGAAGAAGCCCTTTGGCCTTGTCAAGCGACAAAATCGTTACTCCTCCGGCCTGGCACGTAGCGCCCGGACAGGCAGAGACGATGAGCAGCTAGTAGCACATTTAATTTGCAACAGTGGGAGATCGGGTCGGGTCGTAGTACCACTAGACGACCTGACGACGCAGTGCAGTGCAGGTATACGTAGCGGCCGGAGGAGACGGACAGATTTAGCGGCAGGGATAGCACGCCGTACTACTACCGTGCAGTGATACGGTACGTATCTCGAGGCAGCAGAAGCATGCATGCATCGTAGTGTAGCGATAATTAATCGAGCAGGTGTTTATTTTTTTCATTGAAAAATCATCGGCAGTTTTATTTTTAAAAAGTCAAAAGAAAGATAAAAGGATGCCTGAGCTGAGACCGGCATCCATGCCGCTGAGCCAGCATCCGGCAGTAGCTATAGGGGCTGACTCCCAGAGCTCTCCGCTCACGCCCTGAAGGCTCAGAGGAGCTAGCAGAGCTATATATGGCAGGGCAGCTACCTGGACAAGGGGCGGGGTGTCTCGTACGTAGCCGGCAATGCAAAATGTGTAGGGGTAGTATACGTCGTCGTACCACGTACGATGCCCCGGACGCGAGCGTACGTACACGAGTTAACGTGTGCCCGCGTACACGTACACGCAGATGAGACACTCAGAAGAGAGAAAGAGGAAGAAGCTGGATGATCGTCTCTCACGTGAGCGGCGGGCCATCGTCGCTGGACAGAGGACCGATCGCCATCTGTCGTGTCTCGTGTCGTGCGTGGAGTACCCAGCTAGCTGTGGCGCATAGTGTAACCGTTTTTTTTTTTTTTTTTTTTTGAAGTCGCGTAGTGCAAACTGCTGGAGAATGTAGTGCTCCTACTAGAAGTGACATGTAAATGCATGGAGCGTCCTGGTGGCAACATTGAACCACTGCATATGTACAATGCAGACGACGCTGGTGCGTGCGTGCTTCTGCACCGGTACATTCTCCAGCCGCAGTAGTATCAAATAAAGCTTCGATCGTGCCACGAACGAGGAGAATGAATGGCGAGATCGAGCCTTGCAATGCGCGTGTGTCCGGTCCTTTCTTAGCTACCGGTACCGAGAACTGCCTTGCGGCCGAGAATTTTTTATATGCTTTTTTTCCGGCCAAATTTGACAAATGAATTGAAAATATGACGTAGCACTGTACTCTGTACGGGCCAGCCAGTGACGGGGAGGCTGCCGGCCATTTTGGTGGACAGGTGGTCGTCGCGAGCTGTATGAGACCCGTGCATCGTCCACATCATACACACATGGAGACATGAGTACTTTCAGCAGTAGTATATTTCAGCAGTGTGTTCGGGAAAAAAAAGTATACTATTTCAGCAGCGTTTGACGCACACGCATCAGCACGGAAGAGAGAATGTGCATTTCTCCTTCTTTTTTTGAGAGAGAGAAGAATGTGCATTTATCCATGTCATCCGGCGGGCACAGATGGCCGGCTCTCAAGAGGCCTCATGGGTTGACTAGGTGCGTGTGCGCGTGCAACGTACCGGTATACGCTTTATTTGAGCACGACGTGGGACGAAATTCTTCTCCCGTACTATAACTATACGTGCGCGCGTACGTGCAGGGGCGGCAAGGAGGCCGGAGTACGTATAGGAGTATGCTGTACATTATTCTCGATCGTCACGGATAGGGCTAGGTCAGTATCTAGGTCATGATAATTGAATGATAGGTACCGAGATCAGAGACAATCGATCATCGGGCCGAGCATAATATAGTTTATGCATTTCACAGATACGCGTTCGACAAACGCGCAGAGAGTGCATGGACCATACGTATTTGATTACGCGGCGTACGGGTCGATGGAGATTATGAGAGCTGAGCTGTGGCAGACAGAGGTCTTGCTCTCAGCAGCAAGGGCAATTCAAGTGCGTGCGGTGCGAGCCTCTGCTGCATATGCTGGCATGGCAATGGCATCCTAGAGAGAGAACAGTATACTTAATGATATAATATTGTTCCGTTCCACGTGTGCGGTGAGGATCGGCACGGCAGAGGCGCAGTGGGGTCCCTGGCCGCACGAGCTCAGCGCGGTGGTGGCATGCATGCCCGTACGCACGTAGTAGCGCTCTCCCTCGTTTCTTCGTCTCGCCAAATGCGGCATCTGCACAAATGATCTCGAACGCACGTCCCGGCAGCAGCAGAAACCGACGCCTCGAGTACATACACTCTCATTGGTGGACGATTGATGATGAACTCCCCGTCGCGTCCTGCTGGAACTGGCCGGAACATTGCCGACGATTGGCGCCGCAGGCAGCTCTATAGAAGCAAGGGAACGTGGAGCAACCAGGACGACGACGCTTTTAAATGCAAATGCAGACAGACACGTCTTGTTGAATTGTTGTTGGGTCGGATCGGGTTCTTTACTCACTCGGTTTCAAACTTTCAATTACTAATAATGTTGTTAAAATTGGCAACAAATCTGGCTAAACGCCGTGGCTACCTAGGGTTCTCTTTAATGTACACATATTTAAACGAAATTCGCCAAACCCGTGCCTGCCTCCCCAGACCACATTTCACACCCTCCCACCCAAAACGAAGCCGCCGCGCCTGCTTCAGTTCGGTTCGGGAGGAAATTAAGCGCAAACTAAGCCAAGGTTAGCGCCCTCTATCAGCTTTATGTTTTTGTTGCCTTCAGTCACCACGATTCATTCTTGCCAATAGATTTGTGTTTCACTGGCCTCCATCTGCAATAATCTAGGAAGTTATCATTGGCACCGGCGTGCGGTGTTAGCCTTTTCCCGTGTTTCGTGATGACTTTGGCTTGTACATTTCCAAGTGAAGATGCAGCCAGATACAATACCCCCTTCATTTCCTTTGTTTCTCCTTCGAGCGAACAGAAAAGGGATTTCGTCCAGTCATTTGAGACTCAATGAAGCCCATTTCGTTATGGGGCTATGTACCATAACACTGGCCCAAGAATGCAGCCCATTTATGGGTCAACCTTGGATGGGCTTTGCGTGGGCCTCGTGCTACCTTGCCTCCTTAGCTGCCTTGTTACCCTCGGAAGCCGCGAAAAATGCGATTAGCGCCAAAGCCGCACAGCCTGACTGATGGTGCTTAGCCAAGTTTTCGCGCTACAACCCCTAGGGAACCATTGATTCGCACCTCGTCTGCCTCGGCTTCGAGAGCGGTGCCGAACAGATGCCTTTCGCCTTCCGGTGTTGAGTGATACCTATTTTATACTGCACAAAACAAATTATCAACCAGCAAAATAGTCACTCACATACGTGGTAATCATGTTTTCTTTCAAAACGATTAGGATACAAGTCTCTCGTCTCAAAGTGTGTCCAACATTTGTGCTCGGCTAGTTATGATATGCTAGAGGCCATTAAACACTCACCTCCTGTAATGTAAGTTAGTGTTATATGCGCATGATTATTTTTGTTAACAAAACACAGTAAACAAGTACATCATACTCCATGAGTATGCTGTAAAGATTAGATCCACTGAAATCAAGATTCATGGTATTACTACAAACATGTTAATGAGAAAGACATCTATTCTGAGCCTAAAACTAACTCAGTTGAATAGTTTCCACAGTAAGGAATCTATCTAACTGACTTATACATATTTATAGAGCGTTGCTATACGTGCGACTGGACCATCCGACTCATCCTTCCGACCAGTGGAAAGGGCAAGAGATAATGCAAAGATCACAAATCATGATTAGCATCCTACGGCTAGCGAGCAGTCGGAAGGTTCAGTCGCATCATTCAGTCGGACGTATAGCTATTCCGATATTTATAATAGTTTTGTAATTTTGGATGGTATGTTGAACCAAAAACAAACTGTAAATTACCAAAATGCCATTATATAAATTTTACTTAATAATTCTCCTTGCAAAGTAATTTTGATACTTGCGGTTAAAAATGATCCCTGGCTAGGGTTTACAGATCTTTGTATATATATTGAAGCGCATCTAAAATCGATTCGTCTTCTACTTCTCTGTCCTTTTACCGCACAAGACCAAACTGGCCCTACCGGAGTTGGGAGGTGAAGAGAAAAGGTGAGAGCAGCCATCTCTATCGCCTTGATCTAATTTCGCAAAAACTTTGGGGGCAACACCGGAGAAGGCGGTGTTCGATTACTTCCTCCTCAGTTCATGCTTCATTCTTGCGATTTGGTAACCACCAATCCTTCTTCTCCGATCTCGTCGTAACATAGTTTTTGTCGCCGCTGGCCGCCGGTGTTCTGCAAGTAGGGTTGCACAGGTCCGATTAGGGATCGGAACAGTAAGGAAAACACTTATAATATGATGAGTCCTCGCTGCGCCCTTCCTTCACCACCGTGCTCCTCTCATTGCCGAGGCCCGCGCGCCGCTTCGCCTTAGCTCTCTCCTCCTCGATCACAACGGCGCTCGCCCAAAAGGCACCGCCTTGCCAAAGCAGCTCTGCATTCTGCCGTACAGCAATTTCCTGCATAGGGTGCGCTCTGTTGTGCATATGTGTTACATTTACTGCAATTTTTAGTTCCCTCTGCTTGATTCAGTAATGGGCACACATTTGGCAGGCATGTTTGATTAATCTCGTCATTTCCTTTTTTGGACTTTGCTAGTGTCTCAGAGAGTTGACATTGAAAGTATTTCTCTCATGATCTGCGTGGCCTGAACACTGTTATTTTTTTAGTTGCCATTGAAACTACTACCGTGCAAATTGACTGAATTTGGTTTTAAACCTGACAAGAGCATGATTCATCAACTTGCTTGATGGCATTCAGTGCCGCTTTATTTGGAATTTATTTGAGTTGTTCTAACATAATCTGGCTGAAAGTGTGGAGGCCTTGTAGTGTACTATAAACATGAAGTTCTTCATGGATATTGGATTTCGGTGCCATCAAGATGGTTTTGTTGATGTTCTGAGCATTTTGAAGGCCATGACCTTATTGTCTTTGGGTAAAAGATCATTGAGTTTGAACAAAGTTGCTTAGTTTTTCAGTTTTTTAGTTTCCGGCGAAAAATATGAAATCTGTGCACTTCACCTAAGAAGCATGAGTCTTCTTCAAATGTTGAATTATGTCATCCCCTTAGCAAATGCTATCAACAATTGAAAATGTGGCAACAAAATCTAGTTTAGTGTTGCAATATTGGAGGGATTGGTGAGCTACTTCTATGGTATGTTTTGTTACTAACACTTGTGATTGCTTCTTGTATGGATTTTTTTTCTGGATTCCTTGAGAAGTGTGAAAATCCAATAATGTCTCTTGGTGGAGTTTCTATGGATGTTGGACTGCTGTGTTCCCGACATTTCATCAATCCCCTCGATAAATTGTTTGAATATGTGGTAACCAAACTAATTTGGGTTGTGCACTATATTTAAAGGGAATCTTCTGAAACCAAAAGAAATGGGAATGTTTTTTTGTTATAGACTGCCAAGACCCTCCTAGCGTGACCAGTTAGAGCGGCCCCACTTCGGGAGCATGTGCTCCCGACCCAGGTTCGAGTCACGGCACCTTCTTAAGACGGAAATCAGGAGGACGTCTCTTCCCCTGGTCGATTCTTTTTATTATTATTATAGACTTTTGGAGTTTCCTTAATAGTTTTCCCTGCATTAATATTACTGAATTCCTCCCAATTTTGACCCCTGTAGGTTTACTCTACTTGTTTTATTTGTTTCCTTTGTCCATCTTGTACATCATTTTTTGTATATTCCTGCTTTTTATGAAACAAAGCTCATAAATGTATCTGCAGGTATGGAGTGCAACAAAGATGACGCACTCCGATCAAAGGAAATTGCCGAAAGGAAATTCAGGGAGAATGATATTGCTGGTGCAAAGAAATTTGCTCTTAAAGCAAAGGCTCTTTTTAAGCCACTTGAAGGCATCAATCAGATGATTTCAGCCTTGGATGTCCACATAAGAGGTCAGAGAAAGATTGGAGAGGAAAATGATTGGTATGGAATCTTAGAAGTGTCACCCTTGGCTGATGAAGAGACAATCAAGAAGCAATACAAGAAGTTGGTCCTCCAAATTCACCCTGACAAGAATAGCTCTATTTGTGCTGATGGTGCCTTCAACCTCATCTCAGATGCTTGGACTGTGTTATCCGATACTAGCAAGAGGATGGCATATGACCAGAAGAGGACTATGTGTCGCCTAAAGGTGCATCAGAGTAAGTACAATGCAAGTGTTGATGGCACTTCCAGTTCATCTATGCCCAGTGTGAATGGTTCCTGGCGTCAAAACTCTGGTCGAGGTGCACCTACGAAGGCGCCCCCACTTAGCTCACATAGTGCCAGACACATTCTGGACATACTGCGGGTCATGTTTTGTGAATTTTCAGTACTCCAGGGAATATGTCAACCGGCATCTGAAGTGCCCAGTTTGTAAAGCCGTGTTTGTTGCTGTGGAAGTTCCGCCTCCAACTTCTCCTGTTTGCCCTAACGGGCAAAATCCAATGGCTACGACAGATAATAACATAGGTGGCACTACAGTTCCCGACATGACAAAACCAGGAATACAGGCTGGAGTGGCACCCGGCAATCAAAATTATGATCCAACTGTGCTAAAGCAGTGGTCCTTCCTCAAATCTACAACCTGTTCACACAGCACTAGATGTACAATACAACAAAAGCATGAGAGTGATAGGAAACTGAAGGCAGGCGAAGCTGATACAGCTGCAAATGAAGAATCAAATATTCACATGAAGGTTATGCAGGCTGTAAGGAAACATACGCATGGAGGCTCCTCCCTCAGACGAGCAAATGCAGCAACAAAGGAGCAGGAAGCTGCAAAGGGAAGACGTGTCAATGATGGCAAGCAAGCTTCCTCGCAGATAAGTTCTTGCTGTGATGGTGATTTGCACAAACCAGTGCTCCCAGCTAAAAGAAAACCTCGCACTACAGCTGAAACATCAGGAGCCAAAAAACGCAGAGTGACTTCTGGTGAACGTGTTGGTGAATCTTCAAGTAATATTGGAAGGACCAGCTTTGGCAGAGTGCTCATGCAGTTAGATATCCGTGGTACCCTAATCGAAAACATGAAACTTCAGCTTCAGGAGAAATTAAAAGCGTTCAACATCAAGGACAATGTGAAAAATGAAGAAAAAATACATATTAATAAGAAGAGCAGAGCAAACATTGCATATGACACAGCAGTTGATGTCAATAAAAGCAAGATGAAACAAAGAAGCAATTCAGTTCATAAAAAAGAAGATGATGCCACAGAGCTGATCAGCAAAAGAGTTGATTCATCAGAAGAAAAGCAGATGGAGAAGAGCGGTAAACAGGTTAGTTCACAAGAAAAGGGGAATCTATGCCAGTGGAGGTCACGTGAAGTATACATAGTATACACAAGGAGGAACCGCAAGGAACACAAAAAAGAACAAGGTGATGATACAACTGATGCTAATTCGACAACAGAGCAACATCTTGCCAACAAGCATGGCTGTTTGAACAAGGAACCATCTTCTGATGAAGGCACTAGTGAAATGTCTGTCCCTGATGCAGATTTCTATAAGTTTGGTGATCACCCTGAGAATTCATTTCAGAGTGATCAGGTATGGGCTATGTATGATGAAGAAGATGGTATGCCTCGTTACTATGCTTTGATCAGGAAAGTTCTCTCCACTCACCCTTTTAAAGTTAGACTGGCTTACCTCAAAGCAAATGACTGCAATGAATTTGGAGCTTCCAAGTGGATCTCATGTGGATACTCCAAGACCTGTGGTGAGTTTAAGGCTGGTGTCTCTGAAGATGCTAAGGAACTGAATATATTCTCACACAAGATAAACAATGAGAAAGGTCCAGACAGCATCATCAGAATTTTTCCTAAAAAGGGTGATATCTGGGCTTTGTACCAGAATTGGTCTCATGACTGGGACGAATTTACACCTGATGATACACTGTACAAGTATAAGCTGGTAGAGGTTCTTGATAGTTACAACCCAACTAAAGGGGTTTCTGTAATGCCTATCGAGAAAATTCCTGGATTTGTGGCAGTGTTCAAGCCCCATCACGACAAAACGAAAATATGGAGGATTCCAAAGGAAGAAATACTGCGGTTTTCACACCAAGTGCCATTCCATGTCCTTACTGGAGAAGAAGCCCCTAATGCTCCCAAAGGGTGCTATGAACTGGATCCAGGTTCAACTCCAAAGGAACTTCTTCAAGTAATTCCACCTCACGGTGTTGCTAAACAAATTTGCCTCTGAAGCTAGTGCTTGCTTTGTACTTACAATATTTTCTTCGTAGAATCTGGCATTAGGTAATGTTTGTTTCTTTAA
The DNA here is from genome assembly GCA_031894775.1 of Chloris gayana. Classification (NCBI taxonomy): domain Eukaryota; kingdom Viridiplantae; phylum Streptophyta; class Magnoliopsida; order Poales; family Poaceae; genus Chloris; species Chloris gayana. The sequence continues at coordinate 60,048 of JAUNZO010004728.1, forward strand.
ACTGTACATTACATGCTTCATCTTGTGCTAATGTAGCAGCTTCTTGTGATCCTGTCAAAAACTATGTTTCGTTGCCATTTTTTATGCTTGTATAAATATTTTATTTCCACCACACTTTCTTTTTATTCTGGTATAAATATGTTTCTCCCTATTGACACCTATCTCTTATGATAATAAATCACTTTTTTGTGGGTCGCGCACTTGAACTTGGTAAGAATTTAATGTGAAGAAGCTGATCCAGGGATAATTGCTTTACTAATATCGAACTTGAAACTTAGCAAAACTGGTTAAACGAGTGTAATCCTGCATATCTTCGATTCCATTTTGTACAGTCCTACAAATGTTTGTCCATGAAACCACACGCGCTTCTCTTCAGAATACTGATAAGAATCACCTCCCAATTTATTGCTTCTTGAAGATGCTTGAACTTTGGCATGCAAAGTGTTTATATATTTTAGAAATTATCACTGAATTACTCAGGCATGCAAACAACTTCATCAGATAATAAACAAGTATCAGACAGCCTAAAACAAAAAGCATCAAATTTCCATGGTTACAATGCACCACTAAATTCTGGTTATTCTTTGTATAAATTCAATTCTGGGTAGATGACTCCACATTCAGAAATATTACACACTGAACTAAAATGAGATGATAACCCAACATACATCAAACATCAATACTAAACACAAATCCGCCATTTGAATTTTGATCAATAACTACAGATATCGTAAGATGTTTTAGTCGGCTTGCTCTGTTGATGTAGTACCAATCTAAATTCCCGCAGGTGATAAGCAAACAGTTTGATTTGTTCACTGTGATATAAACCAACCACAAAAGTATGATGGATTGTACATAACATAGAACAGTTGTCACAATAACACGTAACATCAAAGATAGGCCAATGATAGGAAATGGCTAAAACCTCATCCTGCTTTTGGCTGAATGTAAAACAACCTGTCAGGCCAATGCAGAGGGGCATGGGTCAAATGCTGTGCCACATGCTATCCACTGTTTTTGCGGCTGCACGGAAGCATGCAATCCGGAACCTTCTGCCACTCCTTTTTTGAAAGGTTGTAGGTAACAAGACGGTTCATCCGCTTGGCTTTCAAAGAGAGCATGAGCAAGCCACTGTTGCCCAGGCATGTCATCTTCATGTGCTTACCATAAAATTCTAAGCACCAGATATTTGGCATTCTGTCCACCTCCTTCCAGAGGAGAGTCATCTTCTGCAACTCCCATATGCAGACACAGGTTGCTGCATTCTTGCACAGCAGACCCACAAGCATAACCCTTCCCTGGAATGTGGCAAGTGTGTGGTCAGTCAGATGTGGTGGCAGTGGGATGGCAAATTGTTTCCAAATCCCTGTGCTTACATCATACGACAAAACACCATCTGGTTCTGTGCACATGAAGTATAGCGTGCTGCCAACTGCCACAGGCTGTGACCTAAAATTCAGAGCCAGTGGAAGTTTGATGCTTGCAGGAAAAGTTCCCGGGCAATACCACACGTTCTTTGTGGAGTCATAGATTTCGTAGGTCCCATCATTTCCTAACCACATTACTCTATAGCCATCATTAGTATTTCTTCCATTCAACACCATCCCAACTGCAACTCTTGACCATGCCTGAACTGACCTGGGCGGGATCTCCTTCATTGATTGCATAAGAGGGTTACAAATGTAGAAATTCCTGTGGCTGAGATCCAATAAACAAACAAGGCCACCCACAGATGCCACTGGGATAACTATCTTTGTGGGAGCGAGAGGGACAGAAGGGTGATGCCATTTTTTCAGTGAAGGGTCATACATTGCAACATTATTGTTTGCATTCTCGTGGGTGATTGTATATAGCCATGGCAGTCCATGTGGAACTTCAGAGTACTGGTGAGAGAAATTGTTTGAGCCCAAAAGAGAGTTCCATTTTCGGCAAACAGTGCGGAATCGAAAAATTGCAGCAACTGGAAGTCTTGCAATGACAGTTTCAAAAAGATCTTCAGGGAAGTCTCTCCAAATCTCATGTTCCATTACTTGAGTTGGGTTTGAGCAGGGCCCCTTCTCACGGTTGCGATCTCTCCTTGGTCGCTTGCGAGGAGGAGATTGGTTGCTTTCCATGATCTTCAGTAATTCAGAGTTGTATCCAGTCCTTCCTCCACAATAATCATCCTTGATGGAACCATGCTCAAAGTCCAGTAAATACCACCTGTAAGGCATCCATATGCCCAATCAGTCCATCTGATATAATGAGAAAAGTTCTGGATAGGGTACAAACAAAAACTTTGATTGCAATGCGGAAGGTAATAATACAATCTATAAGCTACCCTTCCTGTCAGATTTCATTAACGTTTCATGTATCAAGTCTTATCTAATTGAATGCCAATCCTGTTGTCTCAACGTCAACAAATTACAACTGGAGGGAGAACTATGTTAAGTATGCCTTTCAAATAAGAAATGATCTAACAGTAGGAAGCCTAAACAACTGATGCTTGGAATCGTTTACTCAGGTTGCAGAATGAGAAATAAATCATCAAATAGTCGGCTTTCTATGATGCAGAAGGCTCCTCATCCATTGCACAAATCAACATTGTCCATGGAAATAGATGAACTATAATCAAACCAAGCAGACATCACTATGTAAGCCCATTATACGATTCTAAGTAGGGTCAGAATGTTATCCTGGTAATGACATGTGATGCTCATTATTTTTTAAAAGAAGAAACATGCACTAAAAGCCCTAGATCTTATATGCAGGAGATGAAGCTGGCAGGACAGTCTTTCTGGTCTACTAACAAGCAACACAGTGAGGTGAGTGACGGGGCAGGATCTTGAACCACCATTTCAAACTCATAGTCACAGTTTGGTATGCAATTTTTCGTGCTGTTACAAATCCTTACATTTTGGTATGCAATTGTAGGTACCCACTTAACGACGCATGGTTGGCATTTCTTGGTCTACAGAAATGATAATATATAAAAGAGTGATCACAGTGACATAAGAGGGCAAAGACACGTTAGCATGAGTATTCGTGATTCCTCCCTGTTTCCAGCTAAGCCACCTACGTTTACCGAGTCTGGTTTCAAAAAACATAGGCTACGTTGATTTCCCCGTCTGCTTTTCTTTTTGTTCTTTGCCAACAAAGTTGTACAACCGAGGCGGCCCAGAGTCAACCTGATGAGGATATACTAACATTACGAGTGGTACATACTCTACGATAACCTCGGGTGGCGGGCTCTGAGACTCTCCCGTGCTTAATTCCGTGAATATGCACGGAGAATCTTAGTCCTATACTTGGGCAATATCAAAAGTTGTAACCAACGGGTAAAGAAATTAACAGCATCAAGGATTAAACAAAAGGAAGAAAGGACCACCAAATGGACCACGAGCAAAAGCAAGCTCTGAATTCTTCCATTTCTACGCCGCGTGCCTTGGTTGCTTCTCCGATTAACCCTACAGCTAGAGCTAGTGGGCAAATCTACCAACACGACAAGGCGCCGCAAAAAAGGTGGGGAAATTTGCAACCCGTGTTGGCAACAAGTAACTGAAAACAAAAAGGAGAAAGGGGAAAAAAAAAGGTAAAGCGCTTGCGGCACCAGGAAACGAGACGATGAATCGTGGGAGCTAAATATACCATCCGAAGATCTGGAGAACGGCCTGATTAATTTCCTCACTACCGAAACACGCAGACGACAGACAGATCAATACAAGCTCAGACGCTAATTCCCGCGAGACGGGGCGGCGGGTGAATAAAACGCGGCGGGGAACAGATCCGAGCGAGGCAGGGAAAGAAGGCGAACGCGAGGAGGAAGAGAGGAAAGGTTGGGGGTGCTTGCCTGGGGAGGGGTGGGCGTTGGCGCCGTAGAGGTCCCAGAGCTCCTGGACCTGGCCGACGAGCTGCCGCAGCGCGGCCACCTCCCCATCTCCGGCCGCCGGCGCCGCCAAGCGCCGCCGCCGGCCTTTCTCCTTTCCTTGGTGGGCGGGTCGAGCGGTGGAGTGGCTTCTCTTTTCCGCGGCCGCCTCGCTCACTGCGGCAGCGCGCGGCCTGCCTGTGTTGCGTGCGTGACGGCGTGTTGTGCTATATCGAGAGATCCCCGTGCGTCGCGTGTGCGCGCTCTTCTGGTCGTGTGCGTTGCGGTTGGTCCGGTCGCTGGCTTGCCTTGCTTGGTTGGGTTTTATGCTGGGGTGGGGTGTGGTGCGGTTTAAGTAAGCATCATGCCTTTTTTATTCTCTCTACATAGAGGTATTAGAAATCCAAATGGATTAGTGGTGTTGGGCTGTTGGCCATAGCTTCATATAACAAGGGAGATAGGAGAGAGCTTTTGAGCCTATTGTCATCATCCTCTTTCGAACCATAGTATTATCTGCTCTTTGTTGCTTTGTTCGATCGCATGGACCACAGACTGAGATAATTAATTATGACTCACCTATATTAGGGGGTGAAAAATAAAAATGAATATGATCCGTACTAGCTAACTGTATTGCATTTAAGTATGGTGAAAGCATTCTCATGTGAATAACAATTTTACACTGTTCGTATTTGCGTGATCAATTATGCCAATCAAAGTTAAAACCATCTAGTAGAGTGCTACGAGAAAACAACATTATCATGCAACACATGTTCACTTTTCCTAATGTGTTAGTTTGCACGGAACATCATCCCCCTTCTCCGGCTGGATAGATAGAAAGAGAGAAGAAAAGGGAAATTGTTCTATTTTGAAGGGATGGAATAGAACGGTCAAATTACATGATTATATTCAGCTGGATGGATCGGATGGACACAATGATGGGAAGTGGCAACCCCATGGCGATCTTTCGTTGCGTAGCTTTGAGTGCCTTTCATGAGTAGCACAGATTCGAGTGGCAAATTGTCCCCATCGATTCGGATCCTCCTGCGCCTCCTGCCTAATCAACACCATCAACTCAACAAAGATACTCCTAAATTAGACGCGGCAAAAAAAGTACTAATTCAGTAATAGCTCTTGCTGCCGCTGAACAAACTGATCGCGTTCGATCTCCTAATTTCACCCAGGCAGAGTTTTATTGTAACCAGATTTGGGAGCATCAATCCTAATTCCAGTGGTAATTAAATTAGGACTGACGCTAGTGAAAATAATGCAGATAGGTGGTTGATGGCCAGGTACTATAGTATAGCTTCCAAGTGACCTTTACATGATGAGGAAAGCGGCAGGCATCGCGATTGCGGATGGATTTACTCATTCGCCATCATGGAGCGGATTGAAACCGCGGTGGTAACTTCCCTTCTACCTCAAAGTAATCATCTCCGTCGATGCAGCGAGCAAGCTGCCGCATCATTTGCATCGACACACTATGTACCATAATTAAAGAGAAGGAATCATCAGAGTTGAGGAGATTGATAATCCCTACGTATAATACGAGTCATAATACGTCCACCAATACATGTGCCCGCAAGTACTCAGTACCGTCCAACTACTGCTAGTGTAGTGGTCGTGAAGACACAACATGACATTGCCATCATTCATAATTCATAATCGTTCATCCGATAAAGAGATTTCTTTTGCTCAGTGTATTCAAGTGCAATTGTAATTGTACCTGATGATACTATAATGCATAATGACTTCTAGTTTAATAATATACTATATATAAGTAGGATGTCAGCAGAGAAAGCTTCGCTTTATATAGTGTAGTATCCCGGAGTGAAATTTCCTCCATGAAGTGGCATATGGCTCTTTATTATTTTTTTACATTTTTTATGAGTAACAACAGAAAGAAAAACTGCAGAGAAGAATATAGAGGCGACACAAAGCGAAAGCAAGTCTCACACGAGGGCCCTCGCACGTGTGGAGAGGCCGAGGTGCAATCAGCTTCAGCTAGCTGTGTGTGCATGCAGTGCAGTACGTACGTACGACGAGACCTTTGTTTCCTCGCTTTTTAGTTTATTCTTTTCACACGCGTATTATGCTGGTTGAAGGCTGGTTTCCTTAGTCCCTAACCATGGTTTAATTAACGCTAACTGATCGATCGAGCGAGGCCCTGATCCAAAGATTACTTTCCCTAAAGCCTTCCTCTTTTCGTCGCTGATTCTTTTGCCCCGGAGGACGATAGATCTAACAACACCTTTGGATGGTAGGGATCATTGCAGTGTTGAATCGCTCTCACACTCACTCACTCTCATGCATCGGAATTCTTTGCTTTTTTTCCTGCCCCCTTTAATCTACCACCTCATCTTTGGATGCCTTGGATCATTGCGTTCTTGAAGGTTTGCCCCTGCCCCCGCCCGGCCTTGTGGTAATAATTAGCAATGATAATTCTCATCCTTCCACTAAAGCATACTTACTTATTCACAGGAAATAAGTCTTCATTGCACACTGGAATGACATATAAGCAACCACTTTAATTTATTGGCTGTTGATCAGAACAGGATGGGCCAAATTAAATTTTCTTCCTGAATACCATACATTATATGTTACTACTTTGTACGTATGTTGCAAGGGATAATTACTTAAACTTACCCGTGCAAAATTGTAAGTTCAGTATTATAGTAGCTAATTGTGTATAAAAAATAATTCTAATCACATGTTAATTTCTACCTTTTTGTACAATACAACTTGCTTATAGCTGTATAATTAAACTTACCCGTGCAAAATTGTAAGCTCAGTAATACAGTAGCTAACTGTGTACAGTTGCTCCTAACTTACTTACTGGTGGTGGCTGGTGGCCAGAAAAGTTTGGGCAAAACGCAACCACATAAACAGAAACAGGTAGCTAGTGAGGCAGAGGCAGTGGTTACAACTTACGGGATTCTCCTACTGCTAAGCCATGGATCATGAGTCATGATGGCCAACAAAAGCACTCCCTTCTCTGCCTAGCTTACCAGGACAGCCAACCCAACCAATCCAAACCCAAACCAGAAAGACAAAAACATAAGCGTATAGAGCTGTGGTCTCGATCGGTAGGTAAAATACAGTATGTCATATGGAACAGGTGCTGGTGGCCATCCTTGTCCACTTTTATTTGATTTGGTGGTTAATCGTTGCGTCCAGAAAGAAACATGAGGATTGTGCAAAAAAATATAGAAAGAAACAGGAGACTTGATCCAAAACACCATCCAATCTGCCGCCAACTGCCACTACTATTTCAGAGGGCCAAGCTGTTCCACGTGTGAGAAACACATATGGAAAAAGGCCTGAAAGCTGATTTGTTGCAAAACATAGCATCTATGGATGTGAGATTTCATTTGGTTTGATGAGAAGGTTTAATTGTTGGTAGCTAGCCAGCTACAATGGTATTGATATACATGGGCCGGGCCGGTCGAGACAAAAACAAAATTTGCTTTTCAAAGGAAGGGCCGCTATGAAGGGTTTTTTATTTATCAACGGAATAAAGAAATTAGAACATAGGATTTTGACAAACATATACTACCTTAGTTCTAAAATTGTTATTGCAGTTGACTTTTCCGCTAGAGTTAAGTGCATACTATGCGGTCCTTAAACTTATCTTGTTGTGTTATCTAAGTCCTTATACTCTCAAAATACATTTTTGACTCCTGAACTTAAACTTTGGTTATCATTTAACTCCCTATACTCTTGAAATGCAAATATAGATCCCTAAACTTGGCTTCGAGTGTTATCTATTTCCTACAATATAATGATTATCATAATGGATTAGTCAACCAGGAAAATCTTGTCCAAAAATATTATTCATTGCTACTACATTTGCATTCACATTAGCTCGTCTCTCTCGATGACCAACTTAAAGGCATTACTGCACATCTGGTTCCCTAACTTGGTCAAATATGGCTTTCCATTATGTTTGACCATTCATCTAATTCAAAATATTTATTCAAACATAAAAATGTAGGTTATATTTTAAATTTCATTAGTGATAAAGCATATTCTAATAAAATATAAAATATCTATTTATTGAATAAGACGAATGGTTAAATATAACAAAAGACATCGACTATAATAATTTTGGAACGGAATAGTAAGTGAGAAAACCTATCACCTGTTATCAATATATCGCTTATACGGTACTACCTGTCTTGGTTTCCATGCCGACACACCAAATTGTCCATTAACCGGCATCCCGCGTTGTCAACAGAAAATATCCAAAGCTCGGTGATTAAGACGGACGGGCGATCACATCGATCATCATGGCTGACGACTAATGTCGCGCAAGTAAAGGCTCGTGCAAGCCATCAAGTGTTTACCACACCCTTTTTACCGCCAATTATCTGATTGCCCATCATTCTCAGTTAGACCAAGACCACTCTTTTCCCCCTCCACATCTTTACTCACCTTTTTGACGATAATTGTTCGAACCCGTTACGAAATGCAGATTTTTTTTGGGGCGCCAAGCAACTTCCTGTACAAACAGGGCACTAGTTACTGTTGCTGAAGCTCGAGCGAGAGTCCCCTGCACAAGAGTTGTCGAGATGCGTCGGTGGCCACCCAGCGGGCAGGGAGGGGGCCTGGAGCTTGCCGGCCTCGTTCTGTCGGGCCGTCGCCGGCTAATCGTCAGATCAGCTAATGATGATCACCGGCCGGCGTCACGTCAGATGTGTTGCGCTGTGACCCACTATCACCATCGAGAGTTCGAAACAGAGGACGGTTCTGCTCCGCGGACGCGACAGATGGACGGACAGATTGATTGAGGGACGTGCCGCAGGCAGCGAGCGAGGAGATCTCGATGATGATGGCAGTGACTGAACGATGCATCCCTTGCTTTTCCTTTTTCGATTTTCGTTTAGGGGATGCCTGAAGAAAATTCAGACTAACGTCGCCTGCACCAATTTTGAGTAAATATGTACCATTAAATAAGTTTGTCGACGAGCTAATCTCCGGTAATGACGGGCTTGCTTTACCGAAGGAAGCAAAGCTGTGATCAGTAGCATCACCACATCCACAGGAGAAACGGGAAGAAGGCCATGAGATCGAGCTAGATAGGGGTGGGGCTTGAGCCATGATTATTCCGCTCTAATGCCCGCCACACTTTGGTCAAGGATCTCAATCATGCTCCGCGTCCATGCAAGGAATCGATCCGCCCAGCTTTAATTTGCCCCGAATCCGGTCATGGCCATCATCATAATAATGGTATCGTTCGATGCATCATCAGTGTTCATCCTCTAGCCTGCTTCGTCCCACATGCCGGTGGCCCAAATTCCACTCCTCGTCTTCGCCTTGAATTGAAACTCACCTTCACCTTTCTTGCAAAGAGGCAGATCGCTCTCGTGTGCCTGTAACCATCGATTCCCACAGCACGATCCCATCTTTCAATTCACCTGTCACCTTCGCAATCCTCATGAGTAGTACAGTAGTGTTCGCCTCGCTATAGTTCCTTTTATTAGCTTTTGTGTCTGTGGGTGTGTGCGTCAGTGACAGTGAGTGAGAGAAAGAAAGAGTTATTACAGGGCCCTAAATATGTCCGATTCCATGGGCCTACTCGGCCTTTTGAGCACCGTTCAGCCCATATTTTAGTCTCAGCACATCAGTCAGCCCAAAAGACTTTGAGCCTATTCAAAGCCCATAAACTTCTCCCCTTCCACTCCACTCCTTCGTTATCACCACGCGGCCTCGCCTCATCTCCTGCAACCGCTGCTGCAACTGAACCTTCTCTGCTCGGTAGATGGCGTCCATGGCGTTCGCGCTAGCGGGAGCCTTCCAGGGCTTGTCGCTCTCCTCACCCTCGCGCACCTCCTTCCTCCGCGGAGACCGCTCCTCTCTTTCCGTCGGCGGCGCCGCGGTTGGAGTGCCGGTACCGGCGAGGCGGCTGACCATCCAAATGGCGCACAAGAAGGGGGCCGGAAGCACCAAAAACGGGCGTGACTCCAAGGGACAGCGTCTCGGGGTCAAGATATACGGCGACCAGGTCGCCAAGCCCGGTGCCATCATCATTCGTCAGAGGGGCACCAGGGTCCTCTTCTCCTCTTGCTGTGTTTCGCTTAACGTTTCTTGCTTGTAGTCTGTGCTGGTTACTGGCTTTCGAGCGAGGCAGTTGCATGTAACTTTTAGCTATCGGCGAATTTTGGTAAATTGTTGTATAATTCCTAGGAATTGCAATTTAAACTTGGGTTAACTGCGGATATTTTGAAATTGTTTTAATGTACCTTATCTACACTGTGCATGATAAGAGGCATAGCTCAGCAAAAACATATGGAAGTTGTCCAAATGAGCTCTTCTAAGTAAAAAGAAAATGCATTGAGCTAATGTGACAAATTTTTTTTTGAATACCATGGAATTATATGCAGCTCAATATGTTCCTCAATCCTCATGTAATATGCCTTCTAGTTATGTGGCTTGATATACTTTGTCTTGCTTTTTTTATCCTGAAGATTCAGTGTGCAAGCGCAATTTCTATGCGCATAGCATAACTCTTCAGTTTCGTTCACAATTTATATGAGTATAGAATAACTCTTCAGTTTTGTTGACACTTACGCTGCCAACATTCTATAAGTTCATAATTTATGGCTAGTATAGTTTTTATACCACTGCGCCTTGTATACATTGGTTCTTTATTTTGCTGTATGAACAGACTGTAATTGTACCTATTTATCTTACTTCTTTTCTCATTTGTATTTGCTCTGTACATTTCAGGTCTATCCTGGAAATAATGTTGGGATGGGTAAGGACCATACACTCTTTTCTTTGATTGATGGACTTGTCAAGTTTGAGAAGTATGGACCAGACAAGAAAAAGGTACCTGCATTCTTGGTTATTACTTGTTGTTGAAATTTGGTTTACCTAATTCTAATTGCCTTCCGTTTACAGGTGAGTGTCTACCCATATGAGAAGCAGCCTGAAAACCCAAACAGCTACAGAGCAAGGAAGAGAGAGTACTTCCGCATGCAACGCGAGCGCAAGAAGGCAAGAGCGGAGGGAGCTGTTGAGCCTCAATTGGTATTAGCTGCTGTAGATGAAACTTCCGAGATCAACGCAGACTGCTGATAAGTTTCCTGTGTAGTATTTCTCTCACCCCCTTTTTCCCTGAAACACCCATGTTTGATATTTTCTTGCTGAAATGTAAGACTGCATGATGAAATATAAGATCATATTGCACTTTGTTGTTTAGCTACATTGTTCAGTTGTGTTTTTCCCCCTGAAAGTTTAGCTTTAGAGACATGGTGAGGTCTATTCCATCTTCCTAGGTCACGAAGTCCACATAATGGTGTGTTGGATGTTGTCACAAGCTGATCTGATGCTTGAAATTAGTGGTGTCCAAGATCCCAGTGTTGAAATGCATCAAGCCATCGACTGAACAACATCATCATCAGTGGCTCTTGTGTTCCCTTTGTTTATGTCTCGTCACTGTGGAAAGACATAATGTTGTCTTTTAGAAAGGTACCTTAACTTATAAATGCCTCTTCTTATTTCCTCGGAGTCTCGGACAGAAATGGAAAATACAATGCTTTCTGATACTACCTCTTTATAAAGTAATACAAACAAAATAGAGTGGAACATGAATTCTGCTGAATAGAGGGAATAGTAGCCTTAATTATTAGAGCTAACAGCAAAAAAAACGTCTTTTGTAATGAACATTGTGGATTAGGCACCGATCTCATCTATTTAAAGCAAAGAAATATAAAAGAGGCAATCGAATCCCTATTCTCGTCATGAAGGACATGAGCTAAGTGTTGCCCTTTTTCCAATAAATTGGCCTACCAGAGGGACTCTTTTTTGGCCCTCAACTCTGTTGCAATCAATCTCTTCAAGAAAACAGTGCAGAGTAAAGAAATAGGAAAGAGCAGAATGAAGAAACATGATTCTCGTTTGCTCTCCCTCCTACATGTTGGATCCTATAATTCTGGAGCTGCTAGCACTAATAAGTGATGGTGCCAGGTCAAGCATTATTGAGAGCCCACCTTGTTTATCATCCAGTTTTGTGCAAGTGGAATTGTGCACATGCGCAGAAACTATTCCAGTTACTAGATCATCCTCTTACAATGTTCTCAAGAAGCACATTTGATTTTTTTTTGTGCATACATAATCGTGGAAATAAATCAACATTGGCATCTCATTGTATAAAAGCATAAGTGTTAAAAATATTGTCATGGCTTCTTTTCTGGATGCAGGATTTACCATGCCAATAAAGCTAATCCATTTACAGAATTGTTTTATCATCTAGGTAACCTTTTTTTCTTCCAAATCTCATTATATCAGGATGTTGACACAAGTTGCAGGATAAAATACTGCCCCCATTAACCTTTGTAACAAAGCTCATTTAAAGTAAGAATCAGAAGATGAGACCATACATTTGCTATTTAACTTTGGGAGACAAATAGCTGTAGATGGTTAAGCATGTGCATAATTTCTGAAATAGCTGTCACAGACTCAGCACTTTGTGTCACTTCTCCCCTTCTCATATTTCTAGGAACCTTCCAATCTTTGTCGTGTGAATTCATAGCCATCTGATGCTTTAATGTTATTTATTATGCTAACCTGCTTAGTTGGGTAGAGTATTACTGAGATCTATACTATCATTTTTCTTTCACGAGAGTATCTGGCATGCCTGAATTTTTCTAATTTGTCTGGAAAGAACAACGTTCTCATGAAATGCAGAAGTTGCAAGTTCAAATTGCATAAAAATAATAGATGTAGTCCTGAAACCTTGCACCCAACATCTATTACCATCTTTTAGGTTCAGCTTTTGTGGAGTGAAAGAATGGTAGTAGTATTTTAGAAGAAGTTTGTGAGATCATTTTTTTATAGCTTATTTGTGAGATCATTTTTTTTATAGCTTGTTTGTGAGATCATTAAAGGGATATCTTTTGTTTGAGGAACAGCTTTGCCTCATAAAAAGAGAGTTTCATGTCACTCAGAATGAGTATAACCGACTGTACAAAATAGTGTAAATGAATGGGCAGTGCTAGAAAATCTTTTTCAACAAAGGAACAATGGAATCATCCATTCATCACACCATATGTCACGCTTATCACACATTCTACCTTTTCTTGCAAACAAGATGCAACCACCAACTGCTGACGAAGCCTTTTTATCAAGAGATGTTCTTCCTTTTCTGTTGTCAATTATTAGCCTAAAGCATAGTCTGCTGGTGTAGTATCCATAATTCTACAATCCTTCTTCTCTTGCAATGCATCTCACATTATCATGTCAGGCAAATTGCAGAGACAAGCAAAAACCTTTGTACCCCTGTTCATCATTGACAACTTATACAGTTGGTAGGCACCTCAGTGTCCTCGCTAAAGAGAGAAGCTGGGTCCTTGAGAGAGGTAATGGATACTACTGCACTAGGATTTGTTGGACTGGACTGGACCAAGTTTAACCTTAGTTTCCTTAGCCCCTAAGTCTTTGGTTACTCCATGTAGCAAAGGTTGTGCTCCATGAAATTGTAATATGAATTTACTTTTAGTGTTGGAATATTTTTGAATGCAATTGCCGTATATAAAGAAATCATGTTTGGAATTCAAAGAATATAAGGCCCTTGCCTTCTAAGTATATCCATGATTTGATGTTGAAACGTAGGATTCTAGATCGGGCTTGATTTCCTATGCTATTTTCCCCTTATTTTATACTAGTTTCTTATCAACTGTCTAAAAGTCTATGGATCAGATGCTTCCATTACCTGCACATATTCTGGTCAAAACCATTCAAGACTGTAATTCGTTAATCTTGGCTTATTACTTAGCTTATACCTAAGGTACTTGAAAGCCATGACCCTTTCGTTTAACCTTTTAAGGTAGTAGGAATATAGCTACTGCATCTGACAGCTTGGTACTTCAATTCAAAATGCCTGAGTGTATTCTCAACATTCTGGATTCAAGTGCCAGATTGCAATATCAGTTTAGTAGGGAATGATAGGTCGACCTGAGCACTTGCTCATTTTTGCCTTCGGCTCCTGACATAGAGACCCAGTCAAGAGAATCCAAACCACCTCCAGGTGCGCATTTGCACTGACCGTGGCCGTAGAATGCATACCACATGAACAGAGATAGTCAGTAGGCATGCCAGAATTGTTTGTCATCGTAAGTCTGTAACTACTTTGCCACACTGACATGATTGTCCAACTGTTTGGAAGCATTAGTATGAGACTCCTTTTTAGCAGAGACTACTGATTGTCAGATTAAGAACGTTCTTAGTTTTTTAGCACGTATAGGAACTACTACATTTAAGCTGTAAAATACATGCTATCGCTGTGCTTTGGGGACAATTTGTCGCAGGATCGATTTGTACATCAGCTTCTGCTGCCTACCGACCAACTGGCTACAGACCAAGCGCCATAGTGCTGGGCCTTCCAAGTGGAATCTATAGCTATGTGGAGGCATTCAAATTCCAAAATGCAGACCAGCAAGCCACGGATCAGGATCATAAGAGCAGAGGGACCTAAAGCGACACAGGAAAAGAAAAGGAAGACAACCACGATATCTTTTCTGACAATCAGCTGCCCCCACCCACAACATACACACAAAGTATTATCAAGTCCCAGATGAGATGCCCTCTTGCAAAAGCAGCATGTGTCTGCATTTCATCTCTACCACCAATGGGAGATCTGTATCTGTCTTCCCCCTAACCACAATGATATGACCGCTATTGCATTGGGCATTTAACTGCCCTCCTCTTCTTCCCCTGCCTTTTCATGTTCATGGCCTCGGCCATATATAAAACCCTCTCAGCCCCCTCCTTCCCTTCTCATTCTTGGGCGTCCTCAAGTCTCTGTACATACATTCTAGTATAAGTTTTCTGTATCAATTCTTGTGTTGTCCATTGCAAGAACCTCATCGTTCATCCAGTGATCAAATGGATCCTAGCATCATAGAAAAGATCAATGCCATGAAGAAGTGCAGCAACAGCAGGAAGCAACAGCTGCTGGTCCTTCCTACTCTTGCACTCTACCTGTTGGTTACATCAATCCTCTGCCTGCTGCTCACTAGTCCTGCCTGGTTCCCTAGGCTGTGCTCCCTCCTCAGCTTCTTCCTCCTCACCACCCTCCCTGACCTGGTCACATCCTTCTTACTCAGCCCCAAGTGCCTCTTTGTTGTTGGCAACCTTATCGTCGCTTTCCTTGTCGGCGAGTCTAGATTGGCGCCAAAGAGGGATCAGCCTTCCTTGGTGAATGAGATACACGAGGAGCACTTGAAGAAGAACATGGCATTGATTCCCAAGGCGACGAATGCAGCGGTCGTGGTGGCTGATCAGAGCCCTTTTGTCGGAACAATGGAGGGAGAGGAAGTGAAGGAAGAGGAAGCACCAGAAGAAGAGCTGCACAAGAGAGTGGAGGACTTCATTGCTAGGGTCAAAAAGCAAAGGAAGCTAGAGGCCAAGAGTTTCTTCGATGCTGATCGGTGAATATAGGCACAACTTCCTAGATTTGAAGGATGCAAAGCAATAGAGGATTTGCCATGCTTTGCTCTGTCCTTGATTCTGTCTTGTTAGGTTTATGTCAGATATAAGAACAATCGATTCCACTGTAGGAGGTTGTCATCATAGATGCTGCACCTGTGCAGTGCATCTGAGGTATTACCATGCCCAAGAATTAGGAAGATAAAAGGGAGAGACAAGTAATGTGTGTGATCTTTGAAAAAAGTAAAAGAGGAAAAGTGATGCATGGTGTGTTTCTCTTATCTTGCTTTGTTTCAAGACTCGGTTGGGCATGATGCCATGATGATAGCACTTGTTCACGGGAACAAGGTGAGCCTGTACTCTCAACCTGATGGTACAAAGCTGTCGGGAACAATTTCTCACGACTAAAATGAAAATAAATGGTTTCTAAAGAAATAATTATATGTTACTTGGATGTTGACACACGAATGTACACGCAGATAATGCTTCCAAAAAAAAAAGGATCAAGTGCCATTCTGAACTGCTTGTAATTCGACCAGCCAATGAACTCCTGGAATAATATTGCAGTGATTCCGGCATTAAATCTAGTACAAGGTTGATGCCAGTGCGCATGTACAGTTACTGTGTTGCATTGGTTATATAATTTGATACGTTACTGTACCCTATAAAAATATCAACAAAAAGATGAAAGAGAAGCTTGAATGTGCCATTTTACATAAATCTCAACAAGACGGCTCATGTGTAGACGATATAAAATATGGTCGATCACACGCAATGCTGAATGTTCAGACGCGATATAATAACAGGAAAAGGTGCGCGCACTGCATATGCAGTTATGCACACGCCGTGCTTAGCTTATTCAGATTTGTCGATCGGCATACACGCACAACCACTTATACGCTTTGATTAAACCTAATATACGTACAGCCAAAATTAACTCACTAATTCGAGTGGATTATCACGAGCAATCTGAACCACTTGTCTCTGGACTCGGCTAGCTTTTCCGGCTGCTGAATCAGAGCAGCGTCAGTTGCATGCATGCATGTCATTTCGCGATGCGATGAGATCACATATTCTTTTTCTAAAATGCGCAGCCAGGCACACGACATGACACGAAAAAGGCGCATTATTACACGGGGGCAGTGCTGCAGCTTATGCGAAAAGACTAAAAATAAATTATTTTAGCTAAAGAGAGTGCACGCACGCATGTCCACGGTGAGATGATCGGATTAGTGTACTGTACGTACTTAGAATAATCAAGTGGACTTCTTTTTAACGTGGAAAGTACAGGGTGGGTAGCATTCGATTTTTTCAAAAGGTTGGTTGCACCATAGGTAGTCTATGCTTTACAGGAAGGAATTTGTACCGAATCGTATTCACCGCTCTGACAGAACAGCAAACTGTTGCTAAAACACTTGATTGAGTTACTATGATGATGTATTTGTGTTCTTTGTTTCATGGCAGCTGACATTCGTATACTTGAAAACAAGAACCAATAAGAGATTAGCTCTGCAATCACACAATGACATAATCCCTTTCATGTTTATTAGTAATGAACTAATGACAATGGGATTTTAAATGATTCCATAGTGCTCAGTTTTGAGACTTTGTATATGAATAGCCAAATTTTGTTACACTAAAGGGATAAATGATGTCACTACAAATTCCGTTCCATTGTAACTAATGCAACTTGTGTCGTCCTTTGATCAGTCTTCAGAGTCAGTGTCAGCCCTACCTATCGCCAGAAATCATAAAGAAACCAAACTGACCGGTCAGGTTTTTGAACCGAAAAACCGATCCGGTTAACAAAACTGCTAAAGTGCGTAGCTTCAGGTTTTCTCAGCTAACTGATCGAACCGTTTGACTAGTCCGAACCGGTTTCCTGTTAACCGGGATAACCGGTCGGTTTTGAACGGTTATGTGAACCATGCCTATCGCTGGCTCCGACAGTTTGTTGCAGACATGTCAATCACACAAACAAAAAACCACTAAACCAGGTATATATTTCAGACAACGGAAAAATAGCGTACAATGATGAGCGTCGGGCTTTCTTACTGTCATTTTGTCATTTGACCCTCTACATGGTAACAAGATAGGAGTTTTTCTGGTTCGACTAATGATCATTATTTTTCTTCAACTAATTGCACTAAAAATTGATGAATTTATTATCTGTACATTTTTTTGTTAATTGCAATAAAAATTAGCAAATCCCTATACATAATAAGGAAGTCGCTCGACATCATATTCCACCTTTGTTAACATTTTCACCACATTTCTACTTTTCATGCAGAGAGAAGCACTATTTCTATATCCATCTAGAATTCAGCTAAAGCTGTTTGCTGATGGAAAATACACTAGTGCAGGGGTTCAACTTGTTCTAAATTCGACTAGTGGCTAATTTCCATCAGCTACTCTCATGTTTTGGAATAGTACGTAGGGTAGCAGTGTATCTCGATATGCAGAAGAAGGTCTACATTTTGCATTACTTGCCAAGAATTAGGCCCTGTTCGTTTCCTGCCCTCTAAAATTTAGCACTGTCACATCAAAGAGAATCTTACTATTTAAAAATATTTCGATCAATTTAATGACAAAACCCTATTGACAGATTGGTGCTAATTTTCGAGATGAATCTAATGAGCTTAATTAATTTAGGTTTTGCTAAAGTGATGCTACAATAACCGTCTTCTAATCATGACTTAATTAACCTCATTAGATTCGTCTCGTAAATTAGTCTAGGGGCCTGTAATTTATTTTATAATTAAACTTTATTTACTACTTCTAAATAGTAAGATTCTTTTTGATGTGACAGCTCTAAAGTTTAGACCCAGGAAACGAACACACCCTTAGTGTTCATGATGTGGATCTAAAGCTAAGCTTTCCACGTCGCCGCAAAACAGACCATTTGTGTGACAGCTCAGTGCAACACCTTTCATATTACTATGTAGATGAAAATATATGATCGAATATGAGAAAAGAAAAAAACAGAAATAATAAACATGATAATTGGCAGATGGATTACCATGGCAATTGTTTTATCTAAGGAGTAAGGACTCGCTAACAAGAACGTCAAGTGGATGTTTGCTCCAACCAACAACTTGCACCTGGAAAAACTGTGGGAATAGATATAAGGTACTGTACATCTAAGAATTCAGAAATACAAAACAACAAAGAAAACAAGTAATCATCGTTGCCTTATCATCATGATGTTCAATTGTGACTTCACATTTACGACTGCTAGTCCCATTTCAACAATTTTGTCAGCACTTGTGGCTAGGACATTCCTGGAGTTCGGAGTTAGAAAAATTCATCAGGGGGCAATAAGTGAAGGGAGAGATGGACCATAATTTCAATTGAGTGGGCTTGAGTACTCAATTCATTTCCTTGTTCCATGCAAGGCTAAGCAAAGAACTCGTATATATGGGTTCCCTTGTTTGTTCTTTTGATCCTGCAGGTCAAAACCATGAGGTATATCTGACATTGCCTACATGAATGCCACTTGAACTTCCGTAAAGATAAAAAACCCACTTTAACAGAATTAAAGTCAAATAAAATAAAATGTATTTATGTTCCAAGTCGAGTACATCCAGTAATCAGAACTCATGTGCACTCGCACTTACAAATGAACAGAGGGCCCAAATCTCCGTTCCCACTTGGGTTGGGCTTGGTGCGGAAGTTGCTGGTTGTTGTACTGGGCCGATGGTACTATAGGCCGGAAGTCGTGTGTCGAACAGGCACAGGCCCATGCTACGAGTGTCTGAGACTGAGAGCCTGAGAACCCTGATGACGGTCCTCACCTCACCTAGGGATGGCAGCGGGTAGAAAACCCGCGGGTTCTTCTGTCCCAAACCCGTACCCGACAAGAAAATTTTATACCCGCACCCGCCCCGTACCCGCTCTCGGGTATAAATCTATTCCCATACCCGACCCCGAATGGGTAACGGGTACCCGCGGGTATCCCATACCCGGGTGGAGCGCGACGGGCGACGGTGGGATACTAGGATTTCAGTTAGGGTTTAGAAGTTTTTATATCAATTGCTAATTGGGATGGGCTAAAAACACTATATAATAGGCTATGGTGGGCCAAAATCGGGTATGCGGGTGGGACGGGTTCGGGTTATACCTGCCCATGCCCGAACCCGCCATACCCGATGGGTATAACTTCTTACCCATTTTCATACCCGCGGATAAAAAATTATCCCATACCCGCCCCGAGATAGGGTAATTACCCATCGGGTATCGGGTATCGGGTACCCATTGCCATCCCTCCTCACCGGCACCGGGAGCACAAGCAACCCAAACACAAGCAACCCAAACAAGTCACACTGGCACCAATCGTGCAATTCAAGGTTGGTGTGCTCCGTCAATAATTATAAAATTTGCGTGACATGCTTAACTGTTTAGCCATCCATATTGCATGACTGACTCCATCCTGTTGAGTCATAGCTAGTCCGGGTCACATCAGACCTTAAAAC
This sequence comes from Chloris gayana, assembly GCA_031894775.1. NCBI lineage: Eukaryota > Viridiplantae > Streptophyta > Magnoliopsida > Poales > Poaceae > Chloris > Chloris gayana. Next base: position 79,791 of record JAUNZO010004728.1, read on the forward strand.
CAGGAAAACAGCGAGAAGAATAGTACAGTACGTGCTTGTGATGAAACGTAGACACGGGGATTATGGAGGGCAAGAGACGATGCCCTGGAAAAGTGAAATCTGTCCGTGCAATCCGTATTATCTGTGTGCCGTAGTATTGGACAACAAATTGCAAAGATTCTCAGGGAACTCATGCAGTGAGCAGGCAGACTCTTGGGACCGGATTGATCGAGACGGCCATTTCCTGCAATTTAATTTCTTATCAGAGCGAAAGGAATTGATGATGGTTGCAAGTTTGCAACACGACTTCGATTGATGATGGTTGCAAGTTTGCGAAAGGAATTGACGACTGCAATTTAATTCCGTGAATAACCGGAGTGAGCACGTTTGATGCCATGCCATGGCATGTCCACGACGTCGACTGAGCGTTCACTCCGGCCGGAGACATTACGCTCTACTCCTTTGTCCTAATACACAAGAATGGAATGTCAACTGGAACTGCCAGCATGTTGCAGTTAGGAAAAAGTTTATAATATAAGCATTCTTAGGGATAAAACAAAATCTAGTGGGTGAGTGAGAAATTGATAAGATCGTAGTGTAAAATGAGGAATACTATATGACTTTTCTCAGTTTGACTATTTTTATCTCAAAATTTTAAAAATCCTTATATTGTGGAACTGTGGAAGTATGTACAGTATCAATTTAGTACGCCTACTAGGCACAGTACTAGTTTCAACAACATGAAGAACTCTGCTGACCGAATAATAAAAAAAAAAGAACTTTGCTGACGGAAGTCCCTCAGCAGCTGTTGAGGTCCTTGAGGCTATCTTCAAGGGCCTCCCCAAAAGCCAACCTATATGTAAAATGGGTCTAAAATTACAAAAACATGCCCCCAACGATTCACCCAAACATCCTCCCCATTTTATGCCGTGTACAGTAACCGATGCAAATATGCATCAGTTCCTTCCCAAGCCCAGCTGCTATGTACGCGAAAAAGAAGGAAAGAGCGGGTACGAGGGCGGCGGCGAGCTCCAAGCATCGTCGGCGGAGGCGGGGCGAGCTCCAGGCGGTGGCGGCGCAGGCCGGCGAGCTCCAGACGGTAGCGGGCGCAGACCAGTCGAGGCGGAGGCACGGGAGGAGGTTGCGGCGGTGTGCGAGTCGGCCTCGCGGGAGGCGCTGACAGAGCTCGCGGCGGCGCGAAAGCGGCTGTGCGGGGGCCACGACGGTGTGGGAATCGCGGTGGCGACAGTCAAGGCGGAGGAGCAGCGATGAGGAATAGATTTGGGTTTAGGTTACAGCGGTTGGAGATTGCAATATTTTGATAACCTATTTTCTTTACTGTAGACACCCATTTGGTATTTTAGGTACCACCTTCCGTTGGAGATAGCCCGAGGAGCTGCTAGTGTCCCATCCCATTCCTTATATCTGTGGTGCTGGTTCATTTTTTGTACAATTATTTTTCTAGCGGGTGATCGAGTCAGAGTGATCAAGGCAGCAGGGCATGGTCGCTTTCTAGCTTCACCATCATCCTTGTCACCGCGTACATCTCTGATTGATGCCACTATATATCCCATTTGCTTGCTGTTGGAGTCTGTAGCATCAATGCATTCTGCAAACGTGCTTTAGCGCGAATCTTGGGCAAGGACGGCCGCCGGCTATGGCATAGCGGAATCAACGGAAAACACCAGCTATGGCAGCATGATCAATTAGGCCACCACACTGATAATGGAATGAAGAAGGTAGTAGGTCAATAGTTCATCACTGAAACTGAAAGTGTTGGGGACGGCAAATGGCAGCCGGGTAGTACTCCTGTGCTGGCAGTAATCGTAGTGCCGGCACCAATCCCGTTGTCTCTGTCCGTCGTCCTCCATCAATTAGCCGCGGCGCTTTTCGCTTTTACCTTTTTCTTCCTTTTTTTTCCACTGGTGGCGATGTACTAGCTTACTTGCTTATGATGATGGCTGCTTTCGCTTGCTCTGAAATTCTTTCTCTTGGCCCCGTTCCCGTTACGCTGCTCCTCTTCTTATTAATGCGTCAAAGCCACGGAAAACAACGGATGCCTCCAGAATTCTCGCTGTTAGCTACATGTGGCAATTTTGCCGCTGCATCTTTGGATCTCATCGGAGAAAAGGAGAGAGCAGCAAATACAGAAAGAAGAAAAGGATGGGAAGGAAACGGCGCAGTCCGGTCTCGCGCGTCATCGGCTTTTTTTTTTGGTCCCGGCCGGCAACCAAAGCATGTGTCGCCTGCTCTATCTTGTGCCGTGCCGGCTGCTTGATGATCCATGAGCTCGAACGAGTCCCCACGTCTTTATAATTGCAGTAGCAGGGCATACTACTCCCTCCGTTCAACAAAATAAGGATTTATTGACTTTTTCACTTTGTTTGACCACTCGTCTTGTTCAAAAAATTTATTAAAAATTTATTTATTTTATTAGAATTTATTTTATTTATAGATATATTTTAAATATGTATTCTTTATTTTTATATTTGTATAAATATTTTGAATAAGATGAATAATCAAACGAGAATTGAAAAGCGATAAATCCTTATATTCTTGGACGGAGGGAATAGTATCAAACATGGACAGGTACTAACTGGTAAAGATGAAATTTGCAGCGGCAAAGGTGCCAATCAGGGTGTCGGGTGAAGAATAGACATGCCAGGTTAGGGCTAACAACGACAACTGGAGTGGATACCTCCATCCCTGTTTTTATTATGCAATCCACCGTGTCTGAGTTTGACCGGGAGCTGGCCCACTTGCGCGCCATGCTTATCCACTCCTCCGTCCATGGCATCGTTTCATCTGGCACCCAATCCACCGAAAACCAACAATCCATCGACAGCAGCAGCGACGGAAAAGCCAATTGCAATTGGTGGGGAAAGAGAGAGAGAGAGGAATCTGTTGTACTCCTGCTTGTACTGCTAACCCTCAACACACGGGACGGGGACACCAGTTTGGAACCTCTCCAGTCTCCAAGCGTCGGCCATGCATTCCGTGGAGAAGACGGCTTAATTAACAACGGATTAGCAGTCAATTTTACTGGACTGTAACATCAGGGTGAGAAAATGGTTCGTAATGTCCCGGGGACAGTAAAAATGAGGTTGATGTTTTGCTTTTTGAGGCAAAAAGACGTTGGTGCAGCAGGTGTTAGACAGGCTTGGTGCTTCGGGTAGTGGTGGACCGTGAATACTGGAAAGGACAAGTCAAGCAGGTGTTTCACAGCATCCAGTTGTGGCAGTGCGTGCGCGCCGTCCGGGCCAGCAGCAGGTAGACAAGTCAACACATGGCATGAAAATGGAGGCATCCATGTCTGCACTGTCCTCGCATAATTTCAGGTATACAAGAAAAAGAAGAGCCAATTCCTACATGCCACTGAAATTTTAGTTTGTTCCTTATATGCCATAAAAAATGATAAAGTTCCTTGTGTGCCATCAACTTATTTTTTGATACCTCTTGTGCCACTGCCGTCCATTTTCTGCACTAACACCGTTAAATCACATATGGCAAGACAAAAATGCCCTTGGCCCTCCGTGTCGTTTGGAGATCCTGTGTGTTCTCAAGAAGCTTGTTTGGAACTCCTGTGTGTTCTCAAGAGGAGATAGTTTGCCATGGCATCTAGAAGTGCCGGCGCATGCCTCACGGTCTCACCGTAGTTGCAGCCCGCCAGGAATTTGTCATGGCAGCGCTATTGTTGCTGCCGTCTGTTCTCGCTCGCCGCCGGCGCAGCCGCAGCGCGCACCCTCACGCTCGCCGTCGCCGGAACCGCAGAGCGCGCCCGCCCCGACGCATCCGCCGCGCGCGCACGCCCTAGTCGCAGCCGCCGTACCATGCCCCACTTATGACCGCCTTCGCTCGCTCGTGTGCGCCTGCGCCCAGCTGCCCGCGCGGCTCTTCCTCCCCGTTCGAGCTGTGTCCAAGCACGCCACCTGTTCTCAGATTTTTTTTCTTCCCAGCTGACCGGGGGAGACACAGGAAGGAGATAAGGCCTGGGTGATTCGCATAACTGGAGCTAAGGCTCACTCATCCGTTTAATAGAGACAAGGGTAAGATGGACATTGTAAAAAAAGAACATTCAATTCTGTTGTAAAGGTAACGGAATTTAACAGACGATGGCATAGAAGGCATACAAAAAATAAATCGATGGCACACATGGAACTTTACTAAATTTCATGGCACATAAGGAACAAGCTAAAATTTCAATGGCACGTAAGGAATTCTCTCGAAAAAGAAAGGGACCAAGAGTATACTACCGTTATATTTATACTTTCTCGTCAAAAATATAAAAATCTATTGTCTATCTTTGAGTACCTGTCTTATTCAAAAAAATTGTTAAAAAATACATAAATTTTACTTAAAATGTATCTACTGATAAACAAAGTTATAAAAAATAAATAACATCTTCATAAATATTTTAAATAAGACAAGGTAAAACGTAAAATATGAAAATAAACAAATCATTAGTATATTTCTGGATGAAAGAAGTAATCATTTAAGGTTACTAGAGAGAATTCACACATTCATAGTATTTTTAATGAATTTGGATGTATTACTGTTTAGATACATTGAAGACATTGTATGAAAATACTATTCCCTCCGTTCAAAAATGTAAGGATTTGTTGACTTTCGGACTTCACGTTTGACCGTTCGTCTTATTCAAAATATTTACGCAAAAGTAAAAATAAAGAAGTCATACTTAAAATATGTATAGAAATAAATTAAATCATAATAAAATAAATAATTTTTTTGAAGATTTTTCTGAATAAGACGAATGGTCAAATGTGATATCTAAAAGTCAACAAATTCTTACATTTTTGGACAGAGGTAGTACATGCATATCACCACAGTTCCACTACCACATGTTAGCCTATTGTTTATGTGAGCGCGAAGTGTTAACTAACAGCATATATAATCGTGGCGCATCTGGTGATAATGATAGGGTCACAGGCTGTAACTAGCAACCGGTTCAAGTGGACGTAAGGAAACGCATTTTAATCTTTGTTGGCTGACAACTTTGCCTTTCTTTTTTCTGCATCCTTCTCAGTGACTTGTACCAACCTCGGGTGAACTATAAAAAGGAGACAGTAATTAGTACTAAGCGCCTAAAGCGCGATGACAAGCGTCGCTTTAGGAAGATTAACAGCAGGTAAAAACCCAAAAAACAAAGTCCAACGTGATTCGAGGCTTGGTAAAGGAGAAGCAAGGAGAAAAGAAAGTCCAAATAGCAGCGTAAATCTAGAAAGTGGGTGAGGTATCTTTCCCTAGATTTTCTTATTCCCCTTCTCTCTATCTCCCTTGTTTCTCTCTCCTCCTTCCTCCCCAACAGGGCCGTCACCATCTCGTCTTCTTGTTCTGCATCATCTCATCTGGTCTTGCCTTCCTTGCTTGCTGAGGGCGGGCGGGCAGGGGAAGAAGGAGGCAGGAGCAAGGAGCTGATCGATTTGATTGGCTTTTGGCTGGGAAGAGGAGGAGGAGGAGTAGGTGCAGTTGGAGTTTGTGTGTTTCTCTCGTCTCGTCTGTGTGTGTGTGTGTGGAAGATGGACCCCAAGTTCCCCACACCCCCACCGCTAAACAAAACGGAGCCCACCACCGCGACGACCACCACCACCTCCTCCCCGCGCAGCAGCAGCAGCAGCCGGATCCCAAGGACTACCACCACCACCAGCATCAGCCGGCGCAGCACCCCGAGCATCACCACCTGCAAATCCAAATCCACCCGCAGCATCAGCAGCAGGATGGTGGAGGGGGAAGGAGCAACAGCAGCAGCTGCAGGTGGTGCCCGCCTCAGGTGAGCGCAGGCAGCAGTCGCTGGCGCCCAAGCGGAGCTCCAACAAGGATCGCCACACCAAGGTCGACGGCCGCGGCCGCCGGATCCGGATGCCGGCCCTCTGCGCCGCCCGGATCTTCCAGCTGACCAGGGAGCTCGGCCACAAGTCCGACGGCGAGACCGTGCAGTGGCTGCTCCAGCAGGCCGAGCCGGCCATCGTCGCCGCCACCGGCACGGGGACCATCCCGGCCTCTGCGCTCGCCTCCGTGCCGTCCCTCCCCTCGCCCAACGCCGCCCTCGCCAGGCCGCACCACCACCACATGTGGGCCCCGCCCGCCGCATCCGCCGGATTCACCACGCCGGGATTCTTGAATTCCGCCGGAGCCGCCGCGAGCGGCGCCGACGCCGCCGGAATCGGCGGCCTCATGCAGCGGATGGGGCTCCCCGCCGGCATAGACCTGCCCGGCGGGGGCGCCGCCGGCGGCCACATCGGGTTCGCGCCCATGTTCGCCGGGCACGCCGCCGCGGGCATGCCGGGACTGGAGCTCGGGCTGTCGCAGGACGGCCACATCGGCGTGCTCGCCGCGCAGTCGCTCAGCCAGTTCTACCACCACGTCGGGGCCGCCGGTGGCAGCGGGCAGTTGCAGCACCCGCACCAGCATCACCAGCACCAGCAGCAGGACGACGGGGAGGACGAGCGCGAGGACGCCGACTCTGACGAGGAGTCCGGACAGTAGTAGGATCGCGTTTTTTTGTTTTTGCTTCAAGAGAACAAGGAGAGGAGGAAACTGTACGCATGCAGCCACGGGATGCTTCTGCTGCTCTTGGATTGTTGTTGCTCCAGTTGTGATGGATTTTTATGTTGATTTTTCTCGTGTGCTATCAAAACCACATCGAGGCCTCTTGCTCTGGGGATCAAGATCATCCTCACTTCTTGTGTGCTCCCACTACCCCGGGGATGATCGCCAGAGTCCTCTCTCCAATTTCCAGGTAAAAAGATATCCATCTCTCCCATTCACAGCTTACTTCTTTTGAATTGAAGTTTAGTTTCATCTCTGACGATTATCCTATGCTTATCTTCCACAGAAAACAAAGGCTCAAAGCTGGATGGATTGCATCGTTCGCCCTTGAGTGAGTGCTTTATTTGTTATTGCAGGGTGTGTAGATATTCTGGTAATTTTACAGTTAGAGATGTGTTTTTTGGTCGAGTGACCATCCACTTTCAAGAAAGATATTCAGGGCAATTCGATTCTCCTCCACAGGGCTGTTTATCAACGCACACATGATATAAATATACAATTCTAGTGCCCTGATTATTCCTGCTCCGTTGCTTCTTCTCTGGCATGCCCTGATCTGTTTCTTGTTAAGGATGATTGCTATTTTTGGCTAAACATGCACATATCGGAGTAGTGTGCTTGATTCTTTTAGGTTATTGGTTAACACTGAGTTATTTTAAACCATCTACTAATAGATTTGAATATAGAAAGTGTCAAGAGGACCTGTTGACTGTCGTAGCTATAGATGGCGCAACAGCTAGCGCTATTTACTTGTGAATGTTGCATTCCATTTGGATGGGGGAACCAAATACATCATACAATTACCAAAGGTTTCACAATGACATATAAACTGCTAATGCTAAATATAAGTGTCTTCGATGGTTCCACCTTTGGTCTCGTTCTGTGTTCATGTTTTACATTTTTTCTCATTCTGTTGTATTTATTTGGCCTCTGTGTGAAATGAGATAGCGGCCATATCGAAAATGTTTATGTCAGTTTTAATTGTCTGACTTTGTTCCCATAGCATCGTAACACTACATTAACCAGATCTTTTCACTTTTGTCATGCCTAACATATTAAGTAGATTAAAATGACAGGAGCAGAACGCCCAGTAAAGTCAGAGAGCAAAAGGGTGTTCTTTACACTATATGGGCAGCATGATTGTGTTGGCAATGTGTATTTACCACCAATGCAAGTGCTGGTCAGTGGAACCATTCTCATATTGTCAGCGTTTCTTTTGCTCTTTCTTCGGAGCATAATTGTGTTGGCAAATCGACAGTTTATTTATCACAACTGCTGCAGCTGCAAGTGTTGCACAGTTGGAAACTTCACACATCGTCTGCTTTTCCATTGAATTCAATTATGTTCAGTACTTGTTTTTGTCTTGCCACATCCGTTCCATAAATTTTGAGATCAATCATTTCTATTTTGTACCTGTTAGATTTTGTTTTTAGCTATCATAAAAATGGAGTGTGATTTTGATACAATTATATATGGTTAAGGGCACATAGCCGGCTGTCAATGGAAGTACTGTAGTACGCTAGTTCTACATCAGCATTGTCCAATGCTAGAAATGTTCCAGACCATCAAAATTCAAAACAGAATTTTGTTGCCCTTTACTTGATTTTTTTTTCTGGTGGCCGTGGTTGCTGATGACTTCATGGTTCTATCTTTTCTAGCCACATTCATTTGGCGTGTTGCCGAGGGACTAGACGATGACGATGTCATCATCGTGTATGCTGGTTGGTTTCTGCCCGCTATTATGCCTGATTGTGAAAATATGCTGGGTTTTTTTTCGTCCATGTGAATGCTCATCCTTTTTTATGTTAATATAAATTGGCCATAGATTAGGATTTTCTATGCTTCAGTACTTGTGCTTGTACTCATTGCATCTCCTAACCCATTTTTGTTTGAATTCTAAAGTATTATGAGCTGAGTAAGATTGCATATTAAATTTTGAGGAGTCAAATTAGATGTGTGCAACACAACCAACATACTGTTTGCGTAAAGTGGTCACTGATGTATTTTTTTTACGTTATCCCATGTTTGTATTGTACTGAAAAATAAACACCTGAAAACCGAAGCGACTTAGTGGTCGAAATCATTGCAGGGGTGATGTATTGACATGCGGTTCATGCGTCCCTTATAATACCAACAATCCCTGTGTGCCTTGCGCCAGTGTCTTTCTTCCAAGATTACATTAGATATAGATTTAGACCCCAATGGAATACAAAAGCTTCTTTAGTACTAGTAGTGAAAAAAAAACCTCGTGTATCTTGCTAACACTCTCTCTAGTGGGAGGTTCTTTTTTCACCAAAAGAGTAAAAAGAGTGCAGGTGGGTGCTCGAAGATACCAAACATCTGTTTCGTCCTGGGTGCCAAATTATTCGGCTGCACGGTGGGTGGCTTTGTCCAATCCTTTTTCGGAGGCTGGGATCCTTTCCGGGCGCTTTACCTGGACACGACGCCGGATTTCAACCTAGTTGGACTGGACAGCTCCCGGACGTTTTCCTTGATTTTATTGAGTGAAGTGTTCCCTCCTTCGTTGGTTAGTGTTCAAATTCTGCGTGCGAAATACTTTTGTTTCCAAGCTCGTCTTCTTCCACATTTGTATACTAGTATAAAAAAGGAGATGCATGATGCAGCTGCGATGGCGACTTGGTCATGGCGTCCGGACGTGTCGAGGTCACGTAAGATTGGAATAATAAGATGGAAAACAATGGAGTGATGATGGCTTATCCTAACTTGCTGTGCAACATGTAATCGCCGGGAGCTTATCCTACTTGCTAGCTCTTCCATTGGTCGCTCGTAGGATTACGACAGAGTAGTCTCCGATTTGGACAGACGCCTCCATACGTGATTGGCGAAGGACGGATTTGCTGGTCAGATTCGACGGCCAAATATGGGTTCAGTCGGTTGGGCTGCCTGGTTCGTTCTGGTTAACCGGCCGGTGATGGAGTGTTAATAACGGCCTTCTTGTTCTCGAAAAGGGACGGCACCGGATAGAAGAGACACGGCACTATTCTCGTGCGTCGGCGTGGCTAGAAACGAAACGGCTCCGGCTCCGGCTCCGCCGCGGCCGCCGTGTCGGTTGCAACTGCTCCCCACACACCTCGTCAGTCCAGGTGGTCACGTCGCTGCGCTCAGGATGGGAAGGAATCCTAATATGAAATTTTAGTTCCTGGCAAATGCATTTCCCGTGGTTTGGACCGTTCGATTCTGGACTCGGGATGCGAGCCAGGGAGCAGGCTGGCGCACGCGTCCTGCAACGCTTCTGATTTATGTCATGTCATGTACGCTGCAGGGTATAGCTACGATTTCAATCCGCGGAAAGGGGCGGTACATGGTCCAGATTGGTTTCTTCAGCTGGTACGGGATCAGGAGGATATAGATCGGGACCCTCCCGAACTGAAAACAATCTATTCAAAATTCAAATCTACTGTTCACGGTGCGGAGACGATTCGGCGGGCGGAGGCGATTCGGCTGGCGGAGCGGCTTCGCCACCGACGATGACAGATCCGGCTGTGAAGGTGTGCCTCCATGGCCGTGGAAGGTGGCCCACCTGTTTTCTTGCCGATGATAAGCGGATCGGGCGGCGAAGATGTGCCTCTATGGCGATGGAAAGTGGTGCCTCGTCGGTTGCAGCGAGCGCGGTATCGAATGGGCCGAGGTCGGTGGAGATGGCATTCGAATCAATTCCTCGTCGGTGGGCGGAACTCATGACTCATCCGGTCGCTGCAGGTCCGGCGATGGTGGATTCCGTTCCTCATGACCGGAGGAACGTTCGCGTCGGCCTCGTCTCGGCTGGATGCAAGACGACGGCGTCCGTTCCGGAGGGGTACGGTTGATGTCGATGAAGTCCACGGCGGTGGTACGGCGCTCACGAGGAGGTCCTGGTGGCCGCTGGATCGGGGGCATCAAGGGCTTGATGCGGTGCTCGATCTAGAGGCTTCCTCTCCGGATTTGGACGGGGTTAGGCTGGATCTAGCCTTCCCTTCACCAGATTTGGACGGAGCGAGGCTGCAATCGGTGGTCGCGCTCTCGAGGCGGAGCTGGTTTGCTGAGGCCCCGAAGGTGCGCTAGCGCGCCCATGGCCGGCATCACGGGATGGCCAGCATGGCCTAGTTGCTCGCACAGCATCGACCATGACAAGCTCCAGGTCACGAGCTACAACAAGCTCAAGGCCTCATGAGCACCCTATTTGCCCTGCTATCGGGTCACCGGCTGTGGCCATGGCGTCGAGGTCTAATACCTCCATGGCGACCAGATCCTGGAGCGCTGCCTGCGGAAGAGTGTCATACCCGACAAGTTGGAGCTGCCGAGAACTAGGTGCGTGCTCATCATCTCCTCGCTCCTTGAGCTCATCCGAGGCCAGCGAGCGAGCTCCCTTTTGGGAGGTAAAAACTTGTCGTCTTTGATTCTTTCCCTCAGTTCTGTCCCTGCTTCATGTGCTGCAACTGAGCAAGATGGGGATGTTCATGTATGCCTGCTGGTTCTTGCTGTTTTTTTTTTCTTTTTGAGATGGTGTTGAGAGAAGTAAATTACAAGTTCAGGCAAACGTGGGTTTCTACAGACTTTTTGAGTGATGACTTTCTTGGTGTGTACATGAGCACCAGGTTTAATGAGTGCAACAATATGTATTTTTTTCTACGTGGAAGGGCAATTAGAAGTTTTTTATTGCTTGATTTTCTTTTTGTTTGTTCACAAACTGCTATTCACAACAAGTGTTTTTTTCCCTTGAAGTATTCTTGAGCTCCTGTGATCCGATAGGTACAAAGTAGTTGTTTGTGTACATATTAGACTATTGTACATTTCCGTACCAATGGAAATAATAAAACAAAATGCAATACTAAATGTGTGGTTCATTGCCGTGTAATATAAATGATCGTGAGCCCAGATTTGCTTGTACCGCAGGTGTACACGAGATGCATACTACAAAACTCTAAAAATTTGTTTTCAAATATTTCTAGCACATGCTAAAAATGTGCATAGTTCATTTGTAAATATTATCCTGTAACTGGGGTACAATGGTGGTACCAATGATGTACCACTGACTTTGTTTGGTACCATACTTGTGGGATTTTCGGTTCGATTTGATAATTTTGGTGTGCCGAATTGTACTTATACAAATAATATTTTATAAACTGCTTATAATTAGCTACCAGTGAAGTGTACAGTTAAGGTACTTGAAGGTTGTATCTGTGCTTGATTCAGATGTACATGTAGTAATTTAAATGTTCCTTTTTGTTCTTTGGTTCTAATGTACAATGTACAAATTTAGCAAAGGACACATTTTCAAGAGTTTTATGTGGTCAGAATATTTTGGGTGGAGTGATTGTGAAACTAAACTTCCATCCATTCGTGAATAAAAGTGCAAATATGGGGACAGAATCAAAGGAACGGAATCAGCTTGGTCATGTACCCACCAAATTGCAATTACTCCAATCCCTCCACGTTCAATCTGTAACTTGGCCTCATGCATTTTAATGCACCGAACCGAGCTGGAAAAGCAACACGGAACCCCATATGTATATCTGACAAACCAAAGCAAAAAAATTCATGTACACTGGAAATACATGGGTCTGTCCTCACCTTGGTACATATCCCGAGACAACCACCCCATCTTCAATGGTTCAGATGGCAGGAAATGCACTTGCCGGCAAATGGAATCAATTTGCGAAGGAATCCGTCATGTGACGCGACAGTAGCATGAGGACGATTGACACAAGCGGCCATCACCAACCAAGCAATCACTGTTTGGTCATGCGGCAACAGTCCGGCGATGACGGCCGAGCTTGGCCGTGCCTCAGTCTCAGGGCCTGTTCGTTTCCAGTTATATAATTTTTAGAGGGATCAAATCAAAGAGAATTTTATCATTTTGGAGTACTTAAATAAAGTCTAATTTCGAAACTAATTGCAGACCCTATCTAATTCATGAGACGAATCCAACGAGAGTAATTATGGTGTTATTAGAAGATATTTAATGTAGCATCACTGTAGCAAAACATAGATTAATTAGGATCATTAGATTCGTCTCGCAAATTAGAGGGAGGGTCGTGACATAGGTTTTGTTATTAAATTAATAAAAATCTTCTTAAATAATAAGATTCTCTTTGATGTGACGATCTTAAATTTTAGAGGCGAGAAACGAACAGAGCCTCAGGGATCAAATGGGAGGTGGGCCTTCGTCTTGCCAGTCGAATCTGTCTGATCCCGTGATGCGATTGGACTCCAGCAGACCTCCCAGAAGCAGGCCGGGCGAATGGTCTTGTCTTTGTCTCCAAACAGATCTCTAACAAAAGAAAAAGCGCATTCTTCAGCCCAGCCCAATAGCCCATCATGGCCTCTCTCCCCTAGTCCCCTTCCTCTTCCCAGTGGTGGTGTCCGTGTGTGTCGTCTTCCGTGTCGTTGCTGCGTGCCTGCCCGAACACTCCACCTCTGATCTCTCCTTCCCTTTCTGCTGGCCATGTCGCGCGGGCGCTCCCTGTGACCCTATCGGAGGACGATCCCACCGGAACCCGGGCAAATCTCAGTCCGTCCGCCGGCTTCCCCGGCGACATGAAGCCCCCGACCGCCGGCGGCGCCAAGGGCGGCGCGGTCGACCCGTCGCTGCCGCGGTTCAAGTGCCAGGAGTGCCGCCGCGCGCTCGTCGTCGTCGGCGTCGACTCCTACGCCGATCGGCTGCCCGCCCACGCCGCTTCCGGTACCTGTGACCCTTCTGCCGATTCCCCCCTTCCGTTTACCAAACCGTACCGTAACTACCCCGGCGATGTCCGTCGATGTTGTTGTTAAATTTCTGTGGCAGATATGATTCTCGCGTCTTCATTTATCATATGTCTAATTCAGGGAATATTTGAGCAGCCATGATTCTCTCGATACCCTCGTCTTCATTTATGTCTAATTCAGGATACTCTAGACAGGAAAATACTTGAGACACGTGTATTATTGTACTGTGTAGGAAAATATATACTTCATCTTTGCAGAACTTCTACATTTGCTTTCAGAAATGAGATAAGTTATGTTCTGTGGACCACGACACGAGTAGCATTTGGCCATTTGCCTTGCTAGGTTTAATCTAGTTATTTCTCATTTGTCAAGCGCTCCTCCACAGTCTGATTTCGTCTGTGGGTGCAGTATATAACAAGCATTCAATGATGCAGGTATGCATGCATCGGCTGTTCAGGGCAGTATGATGGGTGCAAGCAGGATGGACAATTCTTATGTCGTGCTATCAAGGCAGAACAGATCTCAGGGTCCTGGGATTCCCCCACGCCCACCTAGTGCAGCAGCCCCGCACAATGATCCTCACCAATCCACAAGAGCGATAGAGGGCTCGTACATAGTGCTTCCACCTCCTGCTGCTTCCATATACAAGACGTCTGCCTCTGAAGGAGGTGCCGCACAGCCATCGCAACCTGGTGTAAACTCCAGCAGCCTGTCACCTGGGAATAATTCTGGGTTTCACTCTAGTGTTACTGTATTAAAAAGGGCATTTGAGATTGCTACCTCTCAAACTCAGGTACGATCTATCGCTTGCTTAATGTTTTTCTTGTATTCGTTTTGTGAGCCGGCCTGGCTTGCTATTGGTTCTGCAACATTTTTAACGCTTCACAATTATCACGTCAGTCAAATTGCATAGTTCTTTTTTTCCTTTAAGTGTATAGAACAATACATCAATAATTAATACAAGCAATATGTTCCCATTTTCAAATTACCATGTGCAGGTTGAACAGCCACTTTGTCTTGAATGTATGAGGGTTCTTTCTGATAAGATGGATAAGGAGATTGAAGATGTCAATGCTGACATTAAAGCCTATGAGGCTTGTCTTCAACGTTTGGAACAGGAACCCTACAACATTCTCAGTGAAACAGATTTTCAGAAGGAGAAACAAAAGGTGACAATTCCTATTGCTTATGATGTTTTGATGATATGTGCAAAGTTTACTATTCATTTGATATAATCGATTCATGGCTTCCATCCTCGTGTTGCAGCAGTATATAAAGCTACATTTTATCCTTTGATCCTATCATATTCAGTAGCATAAGCTGATAAGTATATTAGCCTGGGGGTCGAGATGTAGTCGAACAGCTTATTTCCATCACATAGCATAAGCAAATTACTACCCAAACATATGTTGTACATAACTCCAGTTTATTTCCGTCACATATGTTGTGCATTAGTAGACCGTATCATAAGAATGTTTGTTCATATATGTGATAAAGTAACAACAATAATAACAAGCAAGCCTTTTAGTCCCCGGCAAGTTGGCGTAGGCTAGAGATGAAATCCACCCAAGACAAAAACACAAGGACTTTTGTTCATATATGTGATACTATTGCAAATTTATGTGTTGTGTGTTTTGTAATTTCAGATTGAGGAAGAAGAAAGGAAACTTAAAGCTGCTATTGAAGAAGCTGAAAAGCAGTATTCAAGTGTCAGTTCTGAGATGAAAGATCTTGAAATAAAGTCTAAACAGTTCGAGGAACTGGAAGAGCGGTTAGTATTTGTTCGGCTTGCCATTTTTCTTTCAGGCATCTTCCTGTTAGTAATGTTACTTTTGTCTATAAACTACACCTTACAGACACATGATTTGATACTATAACTAATTAGAGAAATTTGTACACAATCTGCACTGTTTGTTTTGGCTCCTGTTGTTAAGCTTAAAATACTTGTGATGCAAAGCTGAGATACTGAGATAACAATTACATGCAAACAGGCCTCTAGCTGAGTTGGTTAGGTTGTTCTAGTAGCACTACTCAAGTACTGGGTTCAACTCCTGTGGGAGCGAATTTCAGGCTCAAGTTTTAAAAAATCTCCTCGTTTGTCCCACGCCAAAGCACAAATCTAAGCAGGGCCGGCCCTGAAATTTTGGAGGCCCGGTGCAGTATTGTGTTGGAGGCCCTTTACTCTCGAAAATATTTGTTTAAGGGCAAAAAATATTTTTAATGCATCGCTAGTATTTCCATCATAACAAAAAAAAAACTAGGCTAAAAAGTAGAATTCCATATGCAAAAACGAATAATATAAAATTTAAACATGCAATATAAAGTACAAAGCACGTCTTACGTTTGGCTCTTCTAAACAAGTAATAATATATTAAATATAAGTGACAGTTTGTAGTTAATTTATAGTTAGTTCTTCACTTCTTCCCAAAGGAATGCCCCATAGGCAATCTGATGGGCTTTTATCTTTTCCTGGTTCTATGGTCACTGGCCCAACTACAGCCAACAGGTCGGTAACCTTTGGCTGCCTTTCTTCTTCGATGGACAAAAGAAACAGGGCCAAACAATATGGCGATGACTATGGCGGGCAGCCAACAAACGGGGCCGTGGAGGCGTGGAGTTGAGCGGTAAGGGAATGGGGAGAGCGGAATAGGGTATAATCTCCGCGGCGGAATTAGGAAACAACTTCCCGTCTTTGCCCTATTCATCGACGGTCCCTCTCTGTAGTTGCATCCAAGCCACGCCAGGGGGGGGGGGTGCTTAATTTTCAGGGGCCCGGTGGTGACCGCACCGCCTCGGGGCCGGGCCTGAGTCTAAGGCCTGGCCAGGCCATTTTGGTCATCTGGACCATGTTGCCGCAGCGTAAGGGTGGTGCAGGGGTTCGGGGGTTTCTGGACCTTTTTTTTCGAAAACGCGGGAGAGCTGCGCTTCTTTGTATTAGAGAGAGAAAAATAGTTTAACAGGCAAGAGCGAGACTAACAACGGCAAGAGAACTTGACCTGGAAGGGTTAAGACAGCCCCGGGGCATTTTGCTAAGAAGACTGTTGTTTGCTTCCTGTTCTTTGTCAAACGCCAGATACTTTTGTTATGCATAGCTGATGTCTCATATTTTTTTTCAATTAGGTATTGGCATGAGTTCAACAGCTTTCAGTTTCAGCTGACATCGCACCAGGTATACTTGCTACATGCGCACACGTATCTACTTGTGTTAGAATAACATAAGAAACCTTACTCGTTTCTGCAAAACTTTTTTCTTGTGACGGAATGCACTCTAACTAGACATATTTCGCTCCATATGGAAGAAATGTAAATCAGGTTACACAGTTGGTTTTGTGATCATACATTTCCTCTATCTATAAAGTACCAACAGAAAAGTAATGTTTCTGAAGAAAACCCAGAGGGAATTCCTCAATTCCACTTATTAAATTTAGGTAGCTAGCAGTGCAAGAATTAGAAAATAAAATAAAAATTACAGCATGACAACCATGCTGTAATTTGCAAAAAGATTGACAATGTAATTATGTTTCTACAAAATGCATAATATCTGTTTTGTTATGTCTCGTACTCTTCTTAATTGGAAAACTACCGCATTTGATTCTTTATCTATATATACTTTTCCTCATTGCTTAATCATTTGTCAAAAAATTGTCACATTTTAAATTCACTGTCTGAAACATTTCAACATCGATATTCAGGAGGAAAGAGATGCAGTTTTTGCGAAGATAGAAGTCTCGCAGGTTCATCTGGAACTGTTGAAGCGTACAAATGTTCTTAATGATGCATTTTATATTTCACATGATGGTGTAATTGGAACAATAAACAGTTTTCGTCTTGGGCGTCTTACTGGCGTAGAGGTAAATATGGAAAACACAAAATGCATAGATATCACATTGATTTACTATACTCAATGCTTCTCAAAAGAGTGCACAGGTTGAATGGGATGAGATAAATGCTGCTTGGGGCCAGGCTGCACTTCTTTTGCATACAATGGCCCAGTATTTCGCCCCTGATTTTCAGTATCCTTTGCACATAATGATATTTTGTTCTAGACTTTATTTGCTGTTTGTTCCCTTGAGAAGCATGTCCTTATCATGGCTCATTTGATCGACCAATGTACCACATTCTTTGCTGCATTTTGGCCATGATGTATGTGTTTCCGTTGCTCTAGTTGTGCTGTTGTCTTTATTCACAATATATTTTGGCCTTAAGAAACTAAGTTCAGCTGTTTTGTGCTGTGTTATTAGGGTGGTAAGAATAGTAGTGTAATACTTCATGCCAATGATAGTTGTGGGCATAGAGTACTATTGCAGCTCTTAACGGTATTGTCTAGGGCTTTGTACCTGACCTCTTTATATATATATTCTCATTGGACTACAATACAAACTATCTCTTGTACCTCTATACAAACTCACCCATTTGTGCAATCTGTATAAATTTGACTATCTGGTTTAAACATGCGAGATTAGATACCAGAACAATGTGGTATTGGTTTGCAAGGACTAAGCTTGCATGAACAGAAATCATTACTGAAAACGAAAAGATGGTGGTAGGCTGGTAGCCGGGTGAATTCATATTCTGGAAGACAGCAGCATAGGGCATTTTTAGTGTATATCTTCACTCCGCAGGATTAGGATGTTATGGTTACTAATTTGCATCTTTTTATTAGGATGTTATGGTTACTAAATTGCTTCTTTTTACTTCACTGAAGTTATTATTATATGTATATACATGACAGTTCTCCGGCTTCTTCGCTAAAAAGGCAGTTATAGATAAATTATATGCCATGATGCTAAGGACACTACAATTGTTGTAAAATAAAATTTTGCTACAGAGTTCCTGAACAACTTTGCAGATACCGGATAAAGATTCACCCTATGGGTAGCTACCCAAGGGTGACAGATATCAACAATAATACATACGAACTGTAAGTTTCCGTTTGCATTTTATAGCCTAATTTTCCCCAGATGGTTTATGTTTGAGTCCTCTCTTTTCTAAGCTTCCTCTTACCTTTGTAACACATGTAAGATTTCCAACGTAACATAAGTTAGCTGCCTATGAATTATATTGAGGCCATCATGCAATCAATGTTTTGGTTTGGGAATAAAACCTACATGAAAAAAAATCCAGGAAATAATCACCGTTTGTGGGTGTTCCATTGCACCTTAAGTTTTTCAACTTGTTAGAAGAAACTGGAAGGTGATATGTTCCTTAATATATCATTTATTGGAATTTCCCAAATCTAGTCTTAAAACATTAATGAATTTGAACTTCAAACTTTGCATAAATCGAGTAAATTGAGTGATGCATTTAATTGTTCTATGGTGGAAATTAAATGTGCTGAATTAGTGATTATGCAGTAATGCAAAGTAATTATGCTCCTGATGCCCATTTAACTAAAATTTTGTGCATACTTGTAGACAACATATTGGATTGAGTGTAATGATTAACAACTTCTGCAAATCAGTTTTGATTTCATTCAGTGAGCATGATTATAATTGTTATTTGCTCTTGGACTTTAAATAGGTCAGTGCAAAGTTGTCATGTGTGGTAATAAACTGCCTTATGGTGTCCAGGTTTGGTCCCGTGAATTTGTTCTGGAGCACTAGATTTGACAAAGCCATGACATGGTTTCTGACTTGCTTGCAAGAGTTTGCGGAGTTTGCCATAAGCTTGGATAAAAAGAACAAGGTTCCACCTGAGAAGACATTGAAGCTTCCTTATAAGTAATACTTCTTGCAACTCCAGTGCTCTCTTAATATTTATGTTGATGAATTATGTCATTAGTACATCTGAATTTCATGATGTAATGCTTACAACCTATCTTTGTTTTGCAATTACTCTTAAACAAATAATTGAGACTGAAATTTTTTACCTAAGATGAAATTTGTTCGGATGCATTGGTTTTAGTCGCAAGCACTTATTTAAAGAAAATATAACTACTAATGTTGTGTGATGTTGGAACTTTCTTCAGGTGATAGTAGCAGTAACTTGAAAGTTAACTATATGAAGTTGCCTATATTATTTTCAAATTTTTTTTTCGTTTCACAGGATTGATGGTGACAAAGTAGGGAGCCATACGATTGTTCTAAGTTTTAACAAGAACGAGAATTGGACCAAGGCACTAAAGTACATGCTTTGCAATCTGAAATGGGTTCTCTACTGGTTTATTGGCAACACAAGCTTTGCACCGCCGGCGGGATCATTACATACACAATCTTTAAAGAACAAGAGCTGATACTGTATTGGCTCGCATTGTAGTTTGAACACTGTCCTAGTGACCTAGAAGCTGATTGTAGCGTCCTGACATAAGAAGACATTTGATGTACATAAGTAGCATGCATTTGGTTGGTTTTTGCTAGATGTTTTTGCAAGCGTCAGTTGTGCAGGATTACTATTTACCACATAACACTGTTCATTCTTAAAATGTTGTCCTTGTTAAGTTTTTGAGTTATTAAAAGATTTAAAAATTAACAAAGATTGTACTAATTTATTTTATTTCTAAAAATCAATACACATTATAACTTTACATATTTGAAAAAAAAAATGAATGAGATGAACGATCAAATTTAGGGAGTAATGAATAGGGTTGACTGTTGCATCGGCAGTGCAACCAGGAAGCAACATTGGGTATGCTGGAACGAAAGCTAAGGATCATGATAATGATCTGGATC
Organism: Chloris gayana; assembly: GCA_031894775.1. Taxonomy (NCBI): domain Eukaryota; kingdom Viridiplantae; phylum Streptophyta; class Magnoliopsida; order Poales; family Poaceae; genus Chloris; species Chloris gayana. The sequence goes on from JAUNZO010004728.1 coordinate 99,707, forward strand.
TTTTGCTCGGGTCCAGATGGTACCGGAAGCAGCAGATCTTGTTACGACAAAGCATGTGCGACACCTAAGAGCCATCCAGATCATCATATATCCTATCGTGCAATCAGATACTGACTCTAAACAGCACGATTTCATATTCCCTCCAGTCATGTGACCATCTAGACAGTATCGATCAAACACCACTCGGTTGACAGCACAACTGTTCGAAGTACATGCAAAATTAGTGCCTTAGTGAGCTACAGCGGGGGAAGAGGAATGTTTTAACTGTGAAGAGCCATGTACATGCACAGAAGAAGATACATCATCCATCAAAATATGGATCAAACAACAATTGGAACCTCCATTGTTCTGTACATCTCATCTGTGAAGGGCACTGAGCAAAAAAAAACACCTCCCTCATCCAACTACATCTTGCTAATTTGGTAAAACTAATGCTAAGGAAAAGATCTGAACAAAAATTTGGAGCTATGGTGCAAAACTTTTTGCGGAATACAAACAGGTGAGCATGTACACATGATGCCATAACCCATGTCTGTTAATCGTCACGAACAATCTCCCCCATCATGATCCGGTTACTGTGGACCTTGAAGCCAAGAAGAGAAGGGTCAATCTGCTTTCCTTTCTTTGTTTTCTTCTTTGCACCCTTACCACCAGGACCCCCATCTGCAGATTCTGAGGCATCATACTGCAAAGAAGGCTTCTTATTGCTCTTCAACGCTTCACTGAACGAAGGACCAGAAGCATCTGGGTTCGTGGTGGTTGATGACAAAAACGCTCCCGACTCTCTGTTGGTAGGGACAGAGGCTTCCATAGCTTGGGATACTGAAGAAACTCCTGATTCAATCTTATTCTCTGCACAGCAAGATTACTGCTCAAACATCTCAAAGAAAGAAGGCATAAAATACGATGAACATAGCATGGCTATAATGATCCATCAACTACAGCAGCAGGCAGAACATTTCTGGAGCATTGTGAATTTGTAATTGTGCTACAGCTTACAGCCTAATACTGATAACAGACTGCAACAGGAATAGCTACAAATTCAACAATGGCATTGCCGTCCAGTTTATTCTGTAGAAGTTTAGTTCTATGATTCTATCAATCGACCATCAAGTTTGCCTTGAAGCATCTTTTATTAACATTAAGTAAACAAACTAACCAGACTAAAATTCAACGATATAAACATTGCTCGAGAATACCATCAGAAGATGAAAGGCCTGCCTTCTTCAAACTAACCACAGAAGCTCCCTGAGTTGTAGCACTACTATGTTGGCTTGCTGTACGCTTTAGCAAGGAGTGAGAATTCCCTTTTGTGATGCCATCAGACCTGCGTATCAAACACAACGCATATATATGCATCACAAATCAGTGGATAGCGAACTTCATGTATACCATATGTGAACCCCAGATACAATGCACTTGTCACACAAGCAACTAACAAAAATTGAATGGTAATCCTTGACAAAATATTAAACAGTCACAACTCTTGTGCAGAAAATAGTAATGAAAATCTTACAAAAATCGTAGTAACAATTACAATTACCTAAATATTAAAACGTCAGAACAAATATTACACCAACTAAAACACTAGAAATTAGAAAAGGAGAAAAAAGAAAGATGCTAGACAGCAGATTTGGACGGCTAAAGTCTAGAAAATTACCAGTTGCCAACAGCTTGCTCAGCAAAATCAGTATCATTCACATTTAAGTTCGCACTAGAGCCCTGCTTTTTTACCCTGGTCAACTCATTGACATTCCCAACAAACTGATTAGCAGATGCCCTGCCACCCATAATATCTGAATAGTCTCCCCTTTGAACCTCATCCTTTGCGAGAAAATGCTTTTGCTCAAGCATTTGTGCTGAGTTTGATCTAAGGTTATATTTCCCACTGTTATCGATACTGTTAGGTAAACTATCAAGATTGGCTGATGCCTCCTGCACAGACTGCCCTGTTTTTGCAAAAAGTGACCTTTCCCCAAGTGATTCCTCAAAAGATAATCTGTCCACTGGGGACCTCAAAGGATTTTCAGCAACAGGCTGTGCAAAGTGCATAGAAGGATCTTTACGTCCAAATGGTGCTGACACTGGAACATCAGGAAAACCCAAAGACTGCTGTGACTGAAGGATAAGTTTTTTATGGATAATATCACTCAAATCTTGCTCTGCATTTCTCTCTTTGTTCATAAGTGATGCCCATGCATGAGGGTTGTCAACAGAAAGGTTCATTTCCACATTTCTCCTCTGCTTCTCTGCTTCAATCTGTAACTGGTTAATTCGTGGTGATTCCATCAGATTATTTTGCAATTGACCATTGGCATCTGACCAGTGCCTTTCTAACCTTCCTACTTGAGAACCAGAAAGCTGCTCTGGAAGCCTATGTTGCTGGGGATGCGCCCCGTAGGAACCATAGGCATTTGACCTAAACCATATAGATCCCCTTGTGCCTCCAACTGACCAAGGCCATGCTGGCGTGCTAAGGCATTTATAACATCTGGATTTGGTAAAGGACCACCACCAGGCAAAGAACCAGACCGCTCAAGAGAGTGAATACCTTGACCTCCCCTATTCAAACGCTCGTGCAAAGATAGGCTCCGATCAAGATGATCATGATGTTCAAATGATGAGGTTCTCTGTAGATTATCCAGAAGATCAAAACGACCATGCCTTGAGGCATGCCCTTGATTCGGACTGGTTCCTGTACGGATAAACTGACCAGCATCATCCATTGGCCACACTCCACTTAAGTGTCTGTCTTCCTCCCTACCTGACTGCTGCCGCAGAGCATTAGCCAATTGTTGTGACTGAAGCTGCTCGTGCTGAAGTCCTAAGAGAATTTGCTGCTCCAAAGGAAGCATTTGCCTCTGATTTGAACGTGAGAGAACATCTAACATATCATTATGATGCTCCCTATGAAGACCATGCCCAAATTTTGCTTGAATAAGTTGCTCGATTGCTGCATCATGCTGCCTTTGCAAGTGGTGGGGTTGGTGATGCAAATCATTTAATACATGCTCTCGAAGTAAGACTTGATCGACCATGTTATTTGGTCCGAAGTTTGAACCCTGCAGCTGCTGTTGCAACAGCTGCTCAAGGATCATCTGTTGTTGTTGCTGCTGCTGCTGCTGCTGCTGCAAAAGCTGGGCCTGCCGTTGCTGCTGCAGCTGCCTCTGGTGCTGCTCTTGCTGTAGCTGCTGGCGACGCTGTTGTTGCTGTTCAAGTTCAAATTGGACTCTCAAAATATGCTCCATATCAGGAAGTGGATGATTCATAGGCTGCCGGTTTTGGTGCAAAGAATCAAACAATTGCCCTGGAAATGGTCCTGGGAAGTCCATATTGTTGCGAGCCATCAGTTGCTCCTGTTGAAGTTGCTCCCTTCGAATTTGTTGAAGCAGTAGTTGCTCCTCAAAATTTAAATGATGCTCAGCTTCAGCATGAGGGATTCGGCCAGCAATGTTAGCATCATTCAAGTTGTCCAGCCTTCCAAAGTTAGAAGACCACTCATCACGCACTCCAGGAGCTTCATTCATCCTATTAAGTGGCCCATGCCTCATGTTTACAGATGGAATGTCCTTGGGAACTGTAGGCTTAGGATTCCTTCGCTCATTTACACCAAGTACATTTGACGAGAGAGGTTGCTTTGGATGCATACCTTCCAGCTCAGACCAAAGTAAGCCAAGAGGACTCAAATCACTCTCCCTCTGGACATCATGCTGAGGCAAATTAGCTTCCCCCACAATAGAATGAGGATCACGTGATGCCAACTGGATATCTGAACGATCACTCCCAAGATCCCGTAGATATTGACCCATGCTGCTATTAGGCCTCCCTGTGTACAACACTTCTGTCATAAATATAAAAATATGAGCATGTACCTTGTGAAAAAAGAAAAGAAAAAAAATACTAAGAAAACTATTAAGAACTCTTAGAATAACAGGAACCAACCTTCAGCATCCTGATTCACTGCTTGAGGGATGTGCTGGGATTGTACTGACAACTCCTGCTCACATCTTTTAGGATCAACTGCATGGCTTTCAGAATCCCATTTTGGTGCTTGATCACTCTTTCCAGAAGAAACAGAAGTAGAGATTGCAGCCTCAAACTTGTTTTGAACAGGACCCAGAGATTCAGCACTTTCATCAGAGGGTACAGCTGGGTGAGGTTGTGGCTTATGTCCAAGGTGTGGCATGACATCGACAAGCGGGCGGAAAGGAGCATCATCTGGCGCCTGAGACAAACGAACAGGTAATTCCAGGCCAAAATATCCATCTTCATACCATGAGATTATGTCGGCACCAAGAAATGGGCCCTGAACACCTCCTTGGGGATCCAGATAATACAATGTCAACTCCTCAGGGCAACTAGCTTTTAATTCCATGTCACTACTTTGGTATGGCATAGATGGTTCTGGAGGATGCTCCAAGGGTGGTACGTCAAACAGGGTGTTTGAATCATCAGGTAGCTTAGTGCTAAGATCATGATGAGTGCTTGACTTGACTTCAGCAATTTTGACACTTTCCTGAATGTCAAGAATCCGAGATTGATTATTGCGAGCATTTCCCTCCATAAAATCCTTTGGTGGAGATGTACCAATGCCACTAGAAAACATCCCTTCACCATAGAAGGCATCCTTCTCTGAAATCAAAGCAGAGGAAGCCACTTTATCCTTTCCCTCATCAATACCACAAGCTGATTCTGAAAGAATTGTTGTGTTAGATTATACCCATGGAAAAAGAAGCCACATGACAGATGCTACTAGACATTTTAAAAAAATCAATTAAAATGCTGCAACTAGCATCCAAGTGGATATACCTTCAGGCTCTTTAGTCCTATCTTTTTTGTTTCCAGACGCACTGATCACTTCACTGCTGATTACTTTACCCTTCCTAATATCTTCCAGAAGAGCCTATAAAGTTACACGGTTACAAAATATGCAAACAAATATACTGGAAAATTGAAGGGATGTTCATATATTAAAGTTGGACAACATATTTACAAGGCATTACCTCTTCAAGAGTACTGGGTGCAACAAAGGCTAGTGGTTTTGCAGAAGTAGAGAGTGTGATGGAAGGAATTTCCTCGAGTTTATGGTGTGCATCATTGACAGACGATGTCATGTTTTTTTGCCTGTATATGTCCAGAAGCTTCCCTCTTGGGTAGCGAAAAGCAGTTTTTGCACACTTCCCATGCACAGGTGGAGCACCAATTGGTCCTGCAGATGATGGCCGGTTGAAGGATGGGATTGAGTTTGGGTTTCCCCTGCCTCTTCCAGGAGCAAACCCAACATTCGAGTCCTTCACACGCCCTTTCTCAGATCCAAAGCCCGGAGCAGCACGGTAGGTTGCTGTCCCAACAGGATGACTTTCCTGCCTGTGCCGAGGTCTCCATTTATCACGGGAGTCCGACTCTGACAGCAGTCTTCCCGTAAATATCTGTTTTTCAGCATGGGTTTCATCTTTTTCAGCATCAGTCTTCTTGTCAGACCTGGTGTCCTTCTCCTTGTCATCAGGTCCCCATCTTGATGACCATTTTCCATCACGACGACCTTCATTCGCCACACTGCGGGTGGAACCATCATTCCACCTTTCAGATGCAGGAGGTGCAAGGACATTGTCAGACCGACGATCAATCTTGCGATTCTCCACATCCCTGTCCACTTCCTTCTTGCGATCCCTCCTCCCAAGTAAGCTCGTCTCCCTCTCCTCTTCAAGCCAGCGAAGACTACTGTCGGCATCAAATACATTTCGCCTGCGTTCTTTCTTATCCATAGTTCCGTCCAACATCCTCACTTCCTTTTCAGCAGGGTCAAGGGAGGACCCTTGCATTGAAATCTGCAGATGAGCGTACAGCGTCATTAACAAACAATGGTAGTCAGCAAACAATCAGCAATTAAGTAAAATGATGCCTAGATGCGTAACATTATAGAAAAAAGAACACCATGGAGAACAGTGATCACAAACCTTTGCATCAGTTCGTTTAGGGTATAGCCACTGAGGAGACAGAGGAATGCTGTTATCGAGGTGCTGCTGATCTGCAGCATAACAAAATATTTTCGGAGTCAACGGCTCAGCCAAAACATGCATCATCCATATACAGAACAACACACTCATGCAGTCACAGTCCTAACCACACGCAGGCACAGGTGCACACGAACACGCGCACGTGCACAACAAGCAAACACGAAGTAGGAATACACGACCAAATCATACATACGCATAGGTAAAAGCAAAACACGCGGCAGTAAATCCTTGATACTAAGCACAAAATCGAACTGAAGCAAAATCGGAGGTAAAAATCATTTGGTTTCGGGTCCAGACCTTTAGAATCGTCGACGAAACCCATGGCGGCGGCGGCGGCCCTGTCCTCCTCGATCCCAAGTGACAACCCATCTGCGCAACAACCACACATCAAATCGGGGGCACGCACCAATCAATCATAGATCTGACCTAGGCCGATCCGCGGGCGCTGCAGATCGGATCTCCAACCGCTCGGGGTGCGCAGATCGGGCGGCTCACCTTTCCCGAGCGCAGCGGGTCGATCCAGCTTCCTCTCCGCCATCGCGAGATCCGAGAGCGTGGGGAGTGAGCTAGGGTTTCGGTGGGAGCGGGAGCCAATAGCAGCGGCCGCGGCGCGATCCAATCCGAACAGAGCGGAGGGACGGCTGCGAGGGGAACGAGAGCTAGGGTTTCGAGAGGAAGGCGTCGAGGTCGCCGGCGAGAGCGAGAGGAAGAGAGCAAGCAGGGGAAGGTGGCCGGGTTGGGTTGGGAGCGATGTGTTTTTTTGGAGGCTTTTTCCGCTGCTCTTTTCGATGGGCTTCGCTTGCGGGTGCTGTGGCGAGAGAAAGGGGATGGGATGGGATCGGGATTGTCTGCATTACAACCCAGAGCAAGTCAAAATGCGGGATGAACAGTATTTCGTGAGATGGTGAACAGTGTTCTCTGCAGTGATATCTGTAGCAACAGAGGTCACAAAATACTGCAGAAAATTTTTCACTAAAAATGCATTACTGTAGCATTCAATCTTATCGTTGGTTCCGGATTGAACAGCTGAAAATGAGAGAAATTCTCTCTACAGTGTTCTCTGCATTAGAAAGAGCTAATGCAGAGAATCCGGACTCGATGGGATGACGGAGGCCGAACCGGCGAAGGGATAAATCGTATATTTGTTTTTTAGTGGAACTCTTTCGTTTCCTATCTTGGTGTTCATTTCTATTTTTCTTTTATAATAAGCTTGATGATGGTGACAGAATAATAATTTTCTAAAATGAATATAGCATCATCATACGGGAAGATTGCTGCAAGTATTAACAGGGCTGCATGCATGACTTTATACTGACTGGTATGTGTGGAATAGTACTGACTCGTCCAGTTTATTTTTGTCATTGAGACTATGTTTCTTCGTAGTATCTTTTATAAATCTTGACAATCACTATGTCTAGATTCATAGCATCTTTAATGAATCTAGAAGAAAGTTAAAATGTTAAGTAATTTAGGAGGGAGAGAGTACTTCCAGATTACTTATTATTCTAGAAGATTTCTTGAGTATTCCCATAATATACGTAAACTTATGGCTAGGTTCATTAGACATCATATGGAAAAATCCATTTTACTCATTTGAACAATCCACTTCATCTATTTTATTTTCAAAACAAAAGAGTAGCTCATTTTACCTGGACAACAATTTAATTCGGTGCAATCTACTCCCTTATGTAGTTTTCTCGTATGATTCCAACTTAAATCGTAATTTTTGCACATGATTGATGATACCAATAGTTGTGTAAAAATATTATATTGTTACTTGTTTATTAGATTCTGTTAAATTATAGAAAAATGTTTAAAATATACCTTTCAAACATAGGGTCTTATGAAAACTATATCTATAAGTAAAAATTAAGCACTAAATTCAAATAGTATGAAAAGAAACAAAAAATACAATTTGTATAAATGATATATTACACTCGGCTTAAATTGTCTCGTGGGAGTTAATTGATCTCGCATTTTATTTGGTGACTAGATTAGACAAAGTAGATTATTTGAGGAGTAAAACGGACTTTTCCTAACATTGTAGGAATTTGGATCTAATGAAACACCATGCACAATAAAATTTGGGGGTGAAGATAATATTGTTCCCGAAGATGCAACTAGACATCTCTAAGTAGATTTTGGTGATAGATAACGAAGAATTAAAATGTCTAATGTGCATGTGAATCAATGTGCAGGGTATCAAAATGCAAACACACACTTTGTAAGAAAGTCTAACCCTCGTACAAAAAAGATGAAACAAAGACTCAAAAGCAAGAGCTAAAATAATATATTTACAGACTTCTTGAGTCTAGGCGTGCCAAACTATCAAGAGGGATGAAACGATCGCTCAAGAAACCTAACTAAGCTTGGAAACCAAAAATGTCAAAAAGAGCCAAGTCCAAAAGGTCAATATAGACGAACGGAAGTTCCGTGAGGTGACGGAAGTTCCGTCAATTCCGGAAAGTTCCGACCTGACGATCGAGCCAAGCCTATTCGGACTCGACGGAAGTTCTATGAGTTTCGATGGAAATTCTGTCAAATCCGAAAAGTTTATGACAACAATTCCAATCCGTTTCGAACGGTTGAACGAAACTTCCGACTCGACAATCTTTGTTCCTATTTTGAGGGAGTGATGGAAGTTATATCATCTCCCATCTTAACCTATCAATGGCTTTTTTTACCCACTCTTATATAAAGCCTATCCCATCTTGTGTCGACGTTTGTTAGTGCTTTTTGAACTCTCTCATCTCACTCAAGCCCTAGATATCACCTCTCTTCACTCTCCTTGAGATCCAAGGCTATTTGTGAGAGCCCAACCACAAATCCAAACTTGAGAGCATCAAACAAACCTTGAGTACATCGTCCCCTTGCAAGCAATATTCACTTGTTATTCTTGGAGATTCGTTCTTCTAGATTGGCTAGGTGTCTCTAGAGCTCCCAAGTTTCGGTGAGCCTTCGAAGTTTGTGAAGGTTGTGATTCGCCTCCGAAAAGAAAGGAATCAAGAAGAAGAAGAAGAAACCAAGTTTGACCTTGGTGGTCACTTAGGGAGGATTAAGGTTGAGAGGGATCCGACTCTTTGTGAACTCCTCAACGGAGACGTAGGAACCTCTTGTGAGAGGTCCAAATTTCGGTGAAAAATCCTCGTGTCTCACTTGTGCTTTGCTTATTCTTAGTTCCTTGCTTGAAATTGCTCGATCTACTTGTGTGTGTTGTGATTAGCAAATTCATGCACATACAACACTTCTAGGAGGTCAATGAAGGTTCCCAATCAAGTAGAATCTTGAGATTTCTCTTCTCCTCTCCCTCCCTAGGTTTTGCCTTTGAGCCCTGACGAAGTTTCGTCGTGGCGGATCTAATTTTTGTTGTTTGTGTTGTGATTTTCAGGAATTAAATGCATTATCTATTCACCCCCTCCCCTCTAGGTAACTTTCAATTCCTCCATACACTATCAAAATTTTCTCGTCTCACTTCCATCAACGAGTTCGTTGGAATACATGGGATAGGATGCATGCATGTGAATAGGATAGTCCTCTCCTCGGTAGTGGAGTAGGCTTCGGTGTAGCGGGTGATTGATATATTTTGGCTATTGGCACCCGACGAGCATCTCTAGATCCCTTTGTTGCACTCGTGGATCTCGGAGCCATCGGACATGGCGTTGTAGAGGAAGGGAGAGAAGGTCCTTCCGGGATGAGGTCCACCGCCCCAGGACGGCTCTCTAGCCCGTTAGGGTCGAGTCTCATTGCCGGGGCTCCTAGTGATCCTCTAACGGTTGGGGCAAATCTAGAGGGATGCTTGACTGGGACCTTATCGGATGAACAGAGGGCTGGATCCTAGAAGGGCTGCCCTACAACATCGCGCCTCACTTTCCACGCCTTGACGACCATGACAACTCGAGACCTCCACGCCGCACACCATCATTAATGAAGAAGCTCACCCATTACACATAGTCACCTCTCCCCTACAAAATCTACGAGTCGGTGAAGATTTGTCACAAGAGCTACTTTCTCTCTCAATCTGCGCTGCGAAGCCACATAGACCATTTGTTGGATTTCATGAGCAATAACTCATTTAAAATCTAAAAAGGGAGTTTTTACTGGGAGGCGAACCAACATGCTGATTAAATGAGAGAGAGTCAAAGTTCGGCGCATGTGGACGTGAACCTGATCTTTCACTAAATGGTTGATTAAGAAACTCATGACTTTGTGAGTTATCGTGACTCTTCAGTTCAGCTGCATGGCTCTTCTTCTTCTTTACCTCCCGATGCTCCTCTTCTATATAAAGAGATACAAGGCTTCCTCACAATACAACACATATTCTTCGTTTTGACGTTTGCGCGCATAAGCGTTGGAAGAGCAAGCTTCGAAACCTTCTTTCGTGTGCGACATTTGCTCAGGTGTGCGGACGATTAGGTTTTTAGGGAAAGTCTTCGCGATTGCTCGCTACCTGTGATCGATCGACTCACACCTCTCATTCCTCGTCACCGACATAAAAACAATTAGAGGTTGTCCGAGGGACTGCAGTGCATACCTCGTCATGCATCGACTAAGATCGGCCACATCGAACAAACTCATAGAAAGTGACTCGTGAGAATGGAGCAGCCACTGGTGCCTATGACACGGGTCCCTCCGTAAGGTATACTCTTTTCTTTCTGTTTTATTTGATCCATTAGTATATTCATAGTTATCACCACTTGCGTATTATGATGGATTAACTTAGTCATGAAAATGCCTAAATACTTAACACCTTTCCACCGGTCGCCGTGTGTCACCGACTTTGCCGGTGTTCAATCCTCCGTATTCGTTGTCACTGTCCATGCAGAATCTACTTTTTCACGCGTTTGTATGTTACACGTCTTTGTTTGGACGCGTGCCCATCCCTAAATTACTCCATATTAAGTATGTTTAACCTTAAAGTTCTCTAGAGATAAGATTATGAAACAAAAGTTGTAATTTATCGGCATAAGTATTCTACGAGTCGTAATAAGCACCGGACCGGTATGCTACAAACGCCAACAGGAGTTGCTCGGGTATTCACATCTTTTAGTGCAATATAATTCCTCCTATAAAAAGACCCCAACAATATCATGCTGTATGTTATTTCTTGTATTTCGTTTATTATATAGACACATACTGATATCTTCCCAACAAGCTCTTGTAGGTAGGCGAAACTATTATGAAAGAATGGAAGCGATTTAGTAATCACGCTATGATATATTGAATGGGAGATCGTGAGTACATAAACAGACTGATACATGAGTACATGCTTGAAGGATGTCAAATTAAGGGCTGCCTCCTATTAGAAACTATAAAACAATGTTAATGATTTATTTTTACATAAAATTTGTATTAGGTGGATTAAGTCAGATTATGTTTTTTTTTTCATAAAAAAATCAGGAACCGAGAGAAACTGGTATGTTTGGAGGGATCCAAACATGTACTGTAGCTGACTGCATTATTGTAGTATTCTTTTTCGGAAAAGCTCCACCTACGACCAACTGTTTCGACCCGGACTTCCGACTGGCTATTGGTCGTTGGATGATGATCAACTTAAGCAATATGTGTTCATCATTATACGCTAATTGGCCGTGATGTACTAGTTGGAAAGTCGAGTCGTAAGATCCGGTCGTATGTATAGCAACACTCATTCTTTTTCAAAGGGATGCATTATTGTAGTATTCTTTTTCAAAGGATGCATTAATCGTTATTTTTTTTGAGGTCAATCGTTATTGTTTTTTTAAGGAGAAAAAGGGATACTGCCTTCAAAAAAAAAAAGGAGAAAAGGGATACATTGTTGCTGTTTCATTAAGATTTAAGGCTGAAGCCCGTCAGAAGCAAAGAATTACAAAATGTAGCCCATGAGAATGGAGGGCAGATGAAATGAAGCCCAAATAGGCTAGACGAAGCCCAATCAAGAAACGACGGAGGGGAGGACATGAACTAGAAGCCATGTAGGCTAGGCCCAAACAGGCTCGGGAGGACATGGGCGGGAGAAGGAAGTCATGCGCGGGGAAAACTTTGGCTCGCGGCGTGCCAAGTGGGGTGCAGCCAGCCTGGTGCCGCCCGCACCAAAATTTCGTCCCCAAATTTTTGAAACAACATCCGATCGCGCCTGTTGCCGTCCTTGCCATTTTCGCCTGCCGCCACGCACAGCCTGCCCTTGTGGATCCCGTGCAGCCGCCGTTTACTCTTTTGCCCCCGTTGTTAACAGTTCAAGTTTGTGGTGCCGATCTGAGCCTCATTTTCTTGATGCAAGGGACTCTAGTTATGAACTAGTAAAAGATTCATTCACGAAGAAAAAAAGTCAATAAATACAGGAAATTGTTCAAAGAAAGTAATACAGGGAAATTCTTAATAAAAAACGAATACAGGAAATGTCGGGAGTGTTTGTACTGGATAACACACGTTTCACATGAACGCTGTTAGCCTGACACACTAATTAATTACGACGATTTTGGAAAAGGAAGAAGTTTCTTCCAAATCCAAATGATAAAAGGGCAAAACGGTAAACCGCGAAAATGGAGAACTGCCGATTCTGGCGGCGTTTTGGCGGCCAGGCGCGCGCGCGGGAGCGGAAGTGAGCGCCAATCCAATCCACCCCGCGGGTTCCATCGCATCACACGTCACCCCTTTTATTAGCAGAGCAGAGCAGACAACACCGACGCGCCCCCACCCAGCAGCTGTTTTCTCCTCCCCATTTCCTCCTTCCCCGTCCACTTCGCTCCGCCTCCCAAAATTTCACCCCCTTTCCCTCCGCCCCTCACGCCGCGCACGGGCGGGCTAAAACCCTAGCTCCCCCGATCCTTCCCGCCCATGGCCTCCGACGACGCCAAGCCCGCTTCCCCGGCCGCCGCGGATCCGCCCGCCGACGACAACACCGAGCCCAAGCCCGAGACCAAGGCTGACGCCGAGCCCGAGGAGGGAACGAACCAAGCGGAGGAGGAGAAGACTCCGCAGCAGCCGGAGAAGAAGCGGGGACGGCGCAAGAAGGGTGAGGCTGATGCGGACAAGAAGACGCCCACGCCAAAGAAGCTGACGCCCGGGATAGAGCGCCCGTCCCGGGAGAGGAAGACGGTGGAGAGGTACTCGGAGCTCGCTCCCCGCGTCACACCCGTCAAGAAGTCCCCTGCTATTCTCCAGGTGAGGAAATCTCCCTTTCTTACTCTTTCCCTCGCGCGTTCCGTTCTGATCTGTTGCTTCTGGATGTGATTCTTTGTTGTCTTTTCCGAGCATCAGAAATCCGTGTTTTTTCGACCGGGCTATCGTGCTAGGTTGCTAAAAATGGCATCTTTTTAGGATACTTGAACATCATCTCTATACTTCATATTGGAGACTGTTCGTTTCTTGAAAATTGGCCTATTTATTTGCGTGATAGCTAACCCTTCGGTGCTTTCTCCGCTGCAGGGATCTGGAACGAAACTCAAGGATATCCCCAATGGTAAATTCCTGCACTTCAAATATCTATCAATGTTCTTTCACTGTTGCTTGTTGTATTTCGTTGTGTAGCATGCTGTTTACACTCTGCCTGTGCGTAGAAATTACCCTCGGACCACTTAGGAATCAAAATTCTTCAAAACTATTGTTGTACAGACATGTTTTTGAGAACACCTTTTCTGTGATATTTATATAGTGTCTAGAAAATAACCTGCTTCTACTTGTTATTTGAACTTTAAATCATAACATCGTGAAGTCTGGAATAGATTTGCTAAAGAACTGGCAGAACATTGTGCAACTGGTTTTTAACACGTTGATATAGACAATTTTGTGCATGACTTCTAGGGTAAAAATGTTTCTTTCTAGATCACACTTGTTTGTAATCATTATTATCACTTATAATACTTGTGGGAATTTGAACTGTTGTTTCTGTGGTGAATGCAATAAAATTGGATAATGAACGAAGGAATGTTTCATCTTGCAAACTGATTCCATGTGTGTTGTGGTCAATGATCGGACTGACTGGTGAGGTGGTAGTAGCTCTAGGTGACAACAACTAGGGTGGTGGGTGGCAGTGGTGTGTGTGTGCACGAGAGGGAGGCACCAGAGTTTGGGGATTCAACTTTTTTCTTTTTTGTTTGATCAGATGATAGCTCCTCCCAATACATCGGAGGGGCATCACTTGACTTCTACTTCTAGATAATTTCCTAAAGTGTTTGCTTTGGATTAAAAAAGCAGGGTCAAATATGTTGAACTCAAAATACAGGGTCAAACATGCAATTGGACTCCAAAAGAGTGTCAGTTATGCAGTTAGCTCTTTCCTAAACCAACTCAATCCCATTTTTCCTAGTTTAGGTGACTTTCCAATGTGATTAAACATTTATTTTTCCTAATCAACTTGATGTGATCTCATCCACTTTGGAAGGCACTACCTGGTCCCATGTAGGTGTGCCCTTGGCAGTGTGAGTCAGCCTTGGTGCTGAGCTGGCCCATAACTCACAAAGACAAAGCGTTATTACATGGTCGCTTCCGCGTGTTAAAGTGCTGAGCAGAAAAGTAATGCTCTGTTTAGGGGTATCCATGGCAATAAAGCAGTGCTAGTGCTTAATCGGAGGTGAGAGGCGGCTGAGGTGTGCGGAAGTGGCTGAAGGTGTAGAGAGTGGAAGCGGATGAGGCGCACCATCAGATCCCTTGATCTGCCACCAGCCTTTGACCTCACTTCTCTTGCTGGTCCTTGACCTTGCCAACTCGTCATTCTCACAACTCCGGTCCTCGAACTTGCCACCCCATCAACTTGTTGACCTTGTGCTCAACCTCCTCGTAATGCTAGTGCATGAGCTTGATTGCCACAAGCTGTAAATCTATGTGTGGGAGAAGAAGAGGAAGGAAATAGATGAGCTGTGGTGGTGGCTGTTTGGAGATGGAATCCTGTGGAGGCTAAGTGCTGAGTGCTGCTAGGTTAGGGCAGTTGGAAATGATTTGAGGTGAATGGACCATGGCAGCTGAGGGTGAGATGGGCTGGATGGACCACAATGGCAAACTATCACTAGTTTCATTGTTTTCTTTTTCTTTTCCAGTTTTAGCTAATCAATCATGGACAATTTCGTGAATATGCAAAAATACCTAGGCATGCTTTAAAATGCTTAAGCATGCCTAAGCTCTAAGTGGAGACTCAATGCTTGCTTAGCACCTAATGCCTACTTTTTCCTGGTCCATAACAATGCGTTTGAATGTCCCTCCATGCATTCAACATTACAATAAAATCTTCTGCTGTTATCTCAAAACTGCAAAAGGGGTCTGCTACATGATACACATTCTTGCAAATTATGTTATATAAATGTAAATAGCTTAACTGGTAGAATTTATTATTGCCTGTTTGGACTTACAATCTTGGTCCATTCATCCTAGATTGACCTAGATCCTAAGTGCTCCTTGGGTATTATATTTTATTTTTAGATGAAAAGGCTATCCCACATATTGTGAATGAGTCCTTTGAATAGTATGCTGATTGCTGATGCATTTAGCCTATATGTCATTTCCTTTTACATAATTGAATTGCTTTGTTTACTTGAAAACATAGACATGGATAGTATATTTCGTTTGTGAAGACTGTTCTTTTTTGTCTGAATCTTGGATACACATACCTAATTCCACATACTAAGTGTACCTCTTGGATACATATACCTAATTCTATATACTGAGTGTACATGAAAAAAGTGTAATTAGGTGTTTGTTTCTGCACTAAAGTGCCAAGTGTAAGGCGACTGCTATGCCCAATATAAGTGGTGCAGGCACACAAACAGAGATGAGACAATGGTATGTGGAAGTGACAGCAGGGCAGAAAAAACCTTGAAGTGGAAGCTGCTGTCACAGAATCTGAGGTTGTGCTGTGTGTCCAAGGGGCTGGCAGGCTGTCACATCCAAATCCGAGGAGGCGAAGCCTTCTTCATCCCTTATCTCGCTGTGTGCCGGTGACTTGATGTGCCAGATTTGTCCCAACGCCTGGCTTTGTTGTGGTGAGAGATCTGCGTGTGGTGGTGGCTTTGCATATTTGATTGCGGCCTAGATGGGTAGCATAAAAGTGGAATTGGGCTGGTTGGACCAGAGAACTTGAGGTGATGGGCCAAATATACTACTTAATGGCCGCCATCCCATCTTTAGTTTTTCCCTTTTCATTTCCATTTTCAGAAAATCATTATTACATAATAACTGCAGAGCACCTAAGCATGCCTAAGATCTAGGCGGAGGGTTACTGCTCCCTTAGTGCCTAGCACTTTTCCTTTTCTATTGCTGAGTATTATATTCATCTTGATACATTTGTCTCATTAATGTTCATTAACTTTTTTCTCCCTGCTTGTTGAAAGTTATATGTTGAATAAATGGATGCATTTTACAATTACCCTAAGCTTTCTGCTCTTATGTCATTTTACTTTGGATTTCTTTTTGTTCATTTATGACTTATTCCATAATTTCATATTAACCATCTGCACTCGTTCATTCTATACCAGTTTCCTTCAAACTATCAAAGAGAAAGGCAGATGAAAGTCTACAAAGTCTCCATACTCTAATGTATGGGAAAAAATCCAATGTGAGCCTTCTGCAAGTCTTGTATTTCCTGTATAATTTGTTCCATATGCTTTGTTAACTGTGATGTTTTGTCTGCAGGTCCACTTCTTGAAGAGAAACATATCCCAGTTTTCTGGGTTTGTTTGGACTGAGAATCAAGTAAGTTTTCTGGATGGTAACATATTATGTAAAACAACTACTAATTGTTTGTATCATGCCAAAAACATTTCTAGTGGATTTGACTTCCTTTTTCTTCAAAACCTATTGTGCAAGACAGAAACCTGCAACAATGCAGATAAGTTACATTTTAGTTTTAGTAGTGATTGTCCAATGCACATCTGCACTAATTGATTCAGGAAATTAGTTTTAGTGCTATATTGTTTATACAATTTGATCTTCCATTTCATTTGGGAGAAGCCTTGCTGTATTATTTATATTTCCCATGCTGCCTGTCATTTACTCTGACTGCATATTGGTCAGGAAAAGCATAGGAACCGAATAAAGGAAAAACTCGATAAGTTTAATAAGGAGAAGTTGCTTGATTTTTGTGAAATACTTGACATTCATGTTTCAAAAGCAACTACAAAGAAGGTTAGTTGGCTGAACCCTGCCTTTCAATATTATGAGCTGTGAGACCTGGCAACAATCTGTTTTGTTGAATTTCAGGAGGAAGTTTCTGCCAAGTTGTTGGAGTTCTTGGAATCTCCTTGCATTACCAGGGATGTTGTCCTTACTGATAAGGTATAACCTATGCTTCTGATGCTTTCCTTTTCCATGTTATGCACCTACTAGGCAGATCAAATGAAAAATTTGAAGTATTTTGTTTTATTGGTCAGTGTGGCATGGCGTGTTTGGTAGTTGCTGTTTTTACTCATATCTGTACTGACCTGTCTTGTTTCTCTGCTTTTGCAGAAGAAAAGAGGAAGGAAATCTAAAAGAAATGGCCAAGCAACTTCTGAAGGTGCTTCCTCAGACAAGGTAATGATTTTTTATGAAACTTTTGAAATTCTTTTGAGTTCCTGGCTGCTACCAAAACTTTGTACAACTACCTATCTATCATGCGGCAATCTTTGTCCTGAAGCTAGGTCCTGTTTTCTTTCATTATTTGCCTGTTTATTTATAGTGACCACTGGTTTGCAGACTTTTGAGCATGTATGCTAAACCACCTATATAAATTTAGGGTTACCTTCCTGGATAAATATGGAAATAGATGTGTGCATGCTAGTCTGAATCTAATAATCAGGCATGTGGTCTTATTGGTATTCCATGATTTTAAGATGCTTAGATTTAGATGACAACTAGGTGCTCAGAAATTCTGGGTGTCCCTATTGCCTTGAGTAGCAAAGGCAAGGTAGGGAGGGAGAGGAGAAAAAATGGGATGGAAACAGGCTAGCAAGGACAAGCAGCAGCTGCATCCTTCCCTGCTGCCTGCAGTTCCTCTGCCCAGCACAAATTCCCTCTGATTAATTTGGCTGTGGAAGATCTAAGAGGTGGTAGCAGCAGAGAAATTGGGGATCTATCAAGAGCCTCTACAGGTTAAACTTGTGGAGGGTGAAAGGTTATTGGGCTGGGCTTCCATTTCCTAAAAGCTTTCTCTACATTTTCCTTTTTCCCCTTTTATTCCTCTAGGATGCACGAATCCTTGTTTCTTAGATGTGTATAGTGTTGTCTCACCGTGCCTTGTAGTAACATGCCTCGGTAGTGCCTAGGCAATTGAAAGGGGTCAGTTGCCATGACTTGCCTCATAGCCTTCAAAATATAGGCTGGTTTTATTTTTACTGTGGATTTTCCTGTCCGTTTCCCTTAGGGCAGGTACAACGCTACATGTCAGCACTCTCGTAGTCCGTCTCATGCAATGCCACATAGGATTTTTGATGATGTGGAAGAGAGAGGAGGTGAGAGAAAGATGTGGTTGTTTCGCGAAGCAACCACTCCATGCGCTAGGATTTAGGAGTATGAGACGGCTTACACACCATTGTACAAGTTGTAGTTGCCATGCAACTCATAAATATCCCTTTTCTCATCCACAACTTTAGGAAATATCAATTTTTACAAGACAACTAAAACAACCACCCATTGTACAAGTAGTCTAATAGACTGTCTCGAGATTACGTGTCATGCATGAGGCGGACTATAAGACCACACCTTTGTACTCGCCCTTAGTCTGGTGCTCAATGCTAGTGTTCATACTATTTGCCCTTCTCATCAGTACTCTATTGTTGTATGTTGTCTTGACAGGAAGAAGTTGACATATTTGGATAACATCAACCAAATGACAATAATGGAATTTTTGCAAAAATAGTCTAGTGGCAATAATGGAATTTTTATGTGTCTTGTCTTATTAAACAGAAACGGAAGAGGGGCCAGAAGGAAGCAGGTGAAGTTGAGAAAGAGAATGAGGCTGAAGATGATGCAGGTTCTGATTCTGAGGATGCATCGATGGGAGAAGGTGATGGGGATTCTGAAGCAAATGATGCTGTGAGTGATGAAGAATCTGATGAGCCTCCAAAGAAAAAGTCAACAGATGTTAAACAAGCAAAGAAAGAAGCTGAGTCTAAGGCTAAGGAGAAGGATACTCCAAAAAAGCCTTCTATAAAGCCTGAAAAAAGTGCATCAAAGGCTTTTGAAGACACTAAAGATAACAAAAAGATTGGCAGGAGAGCCAAGAGTTCAAAGGAAAGTGATGTGCCTGTAGATTCAAAGAAGGCCAACAAAAGGGTTTCTAAGTCCAAGAAGGATGAAGCCCAGAACAGTAAGGCAGGCACTAAGGATGGTGCTAAGCTGTCCAATAAAAATAAAGGTAATGGATCTGTACTTCTGTAGTGCTGTCTTGTGCAGTGTCGTTGATAGATCTTTTTGCCATAATGTTTTCAAAATAGTACTTATTTGGTTTTCTTGTTGATGCATTGTTGTGCTGCCACCATACTAGTGTGAAACTATGTTTGTCACTCAACTAGTTTCAAAGTGACTGTTAGGGCCATTCTATTGCCAAAGATTGGTTTCAACTGAAAGGCCTGTTTTGAATTATAAACTCCTAAGAATTTGTTACTTGTAATCCAGTTCAACTTTGTACTGTTATTTGAAAGCCGACCTATTATATTATACTTATAGTAAACTCTATATTTTTTTCTCTCAAGGAAAAGGCAAGGGTGGTGCAGATGCTGGTTCTGCCCCCACCACTGAACAGCTCCATGCTGTTGTTACCACCATTCTGAAGGAAGTTGACTTCAACACGGTTAGCTAATGGTTATCTTTTGTACATGTACATCTTTTTGTCCTTGTGCTTTCTGCTGACTTGCTATCTTGTCTTGTAGGCTACTTTGGCTGATATTCTCCGGCAACTAGGTAATAAGCTTTTGGTTATTTTGTTAAGTTCTGTTAGGATAGACATGAAGAAATTGTTGATGCCAGGACTTAACGAAATTTCTTATTGGTGAATGTACTGACATGTCCATGATAAACCCAGGCACACATTTTAATATGGACCTCATGGATAGAAAAGCAGAAGTGAAGCGCATCATAGAGGAGGTTATAAATAGTATGTCTGATGATGAGGATGGTGATAACTCAGAAGATGAGGCGGAAGGCAATGGCAACACAGAGAATTCAAATGATGATCCCAAAGGAGGTGATGAAAAGTAGAGTGAATCAGATATGCTGTTATCAGACCAGTCTTTCCTTGTGTCAATGTAGATCAGAGGATCATTTCATGCTAACCTTGCCTTGTGGGAGGGTTGGTCCTGTACAATTGGGGCACTGCAACAATGAATTGGTAACTTGAGTTGTACAAGGGTGTTAACCATTTCATAGTCATACACACCTAAGTTGTTGTGCTTGACTTGTTAGTGACCTTTAGTCTAGATACTGGTCATGTACAATAGCTGCTCTTTTAAATTGCTTAGGTAGCTAGTCTGACTTTTGTGGAATAATTCTTGTGTTCCATTTATCCATGTAAAACCCTGTATCCTTCTCAATTTCTGGATCCTGTGCATCATTGCAATGATGGTTTTGTGTTTAGCTTTGCTCTCGTGTCTAAGTTGTTTTTACGTTCAGATGGTACAGTTTGTGTGGAAATTTTGTACTCCTATTGCTGGTTATTGGATGAGCTTAGAATGATGGTTCTTTGAGTAATCTGGAACTTTTATTGGGCGCTCATGATGTTGCAGACTTTAGTGAACAGGTAAAATTACCAGCTGTGTAGTATGTCATTATTCCCTTTTCATTTGGGGTCGTGTACTAAATTTGTTTCCTCAATGTAAGTATTGTTTATTCAGGTGAGTACTCTGCGCATGAATTCTGAGAAATATAGAAGAATTACAGATGTGGAGGTGGGCCATATTTAATAGATCAATGTTGCATTTGAAATGGGGATTGTCATGTTTCTAGCAGCAGCATTAGGAATGCTTGGATGGTCCATGTCTGTAATCCAGAATGTGATGTTAGGTGGTGTTCCTTATGGCTAATCCTACGATTGCGTTTGGTTTCACTCAAGGTTCAAGAACATTTGGAAATGGTGTACAAGTTGTCATCCTAATTTCTTGTTCTTTCTGCTTGCCACGTTCATCGTCAGTGGAAATTAGTCATGTTGGTCCGTTTCGTGAATGAGTTTAGGCTAATATTATCTCGAATACGGTACGATGTTGCATTGGACAGCAGGCCTTTCCG
The DNA here is from genome assembly GCA_031894775.1 of Chloris gayana. NCBI lineage: Eukaryota > Viridiplantae > Streptophyta > Magnoliopsida > Poales > Poaceae > Chloris > Chloris gayana. The sequence goes on from JAUNZO010004728.1 coordinate 120,889, forward strand.
ATTCTAACCTGCTGGAGAACAGTTGTGCACGCTGGTTGCGTTTTGCGGTTCACTCAAACGAAATGTCTCAACCAACTCGTGCACACACGCAGAAGAAAGGTGCTCTACAAAGAAGAGAAACCCCTGCTGCTCTCCTGTTATAGTATCATGCCACTTCTCTCCATCAGTTCCACCTATAGTGCTTGCAGGCAGAGCTTCGGAATCTATCGCCATCTTTGAAACAATGGTAATAATGTTCATATCATTTGATCATGGAATCATCGTCACCGCTTACACTGTTACGCAGGTGCAGGAAACGGCTGAGCTGCAGATCAGGCAGCACGGCGAGCCGTCGCTGGTGGCGCCGGCGGAGGCGACCCCCAACGGCCTGTACTACCTCTCCAACCTGGACCAGAACATCGCCGTCATCGTGCAGACAGTGTACTGCTTCAGGGCGGCGGGCAGTAACGACTGCGGCGACGTGCTGAGGGAGTCTCTGGCGAAGGTGCTGGTCCCCTACTACCCCTCGCCGGCCGGCTGACGCTCAGCGGCGAGGGCAAGCTGGTGGTGGACCTCACCGGGGAAGGCGCCGTGTTCGTGGAGGCCGAGGCGGACTGCGCCATGGCCGAAATCGGCGATGTCTCCGAGCCCGACCCCGCCGTGCTGGGCAAGCTCGTGTACACCGTTCCCGGCGCCAAGAACATTCTCGAGATGCCGCTCCTGGCAGCGCAGGTACGTCGATAATTTTGCTGATCGAGCTGTTGAATATGCCATCGATCAAGTTGAAGTTGATCGATTAATTGCTTGTGCTCATGATGTTCAACATGAATCACGAACACAAATTACACAAGGTGACCAAGTTCAGGTGCGGCGGGTTCGTGCTTGGGCTGGCCATCAACCACTGCATGTTCGACGGCGTGGGCGCGATGCAGTTCGTCAACTCGTGGGGCGAGACGGCGCGCGGCCTCGCCCTCTCCCTGCCCCCGTCCTCGACCGCTCCGTGCTCCGCGCGCGGGACCCACCGCAGGTGGCCTTCCTCCACCACGAGTTCGCGCAGATCGATCACGACGAAGACGGCGGTGCTGACCAGGACTCCGCGCCGCTCCTGCACCGGTCGTTCCGGTTCACGCCGGCGTCCATCGCGCGCGTCAAGGCGCTCGTCGCGCCGCCCGAGGAACGGCGGTGCACGACGTTCGAGGCGCTGGCCGGGCTGGTGTGGAGCGCGCGCACGCGGGCCCTGCGGATGGGGCCCACGCGCCAGAGCAAGCTGCTGTTCGCGGTGGACGGGCGGCCGCGCCTCACCGCGCCGCCGCTCCCGCCCGGCTACTTCGGCAACGCCATCGTGCTCACCAGCGCGTCCTGCGCCGCGGGGAGCTGACCCCACCTGTCAGCGCGCGGCTGGTCCGCGGAGCCGTGGAGGCGGTGAGCGACGAGTACGTGCGCTCGGCGGTGGACTACTTCGAGGCGACGCGGGCGCGGCCGTCGCTGGCGTCCACGCTGCTCATCACGGCCTGGTCGCGCCTGCCGTTCCAGGCGGCCGACTTCGGGTGGGGCCCGCCCGTAGCCTACGGGCCCGCCGCGCTCCCGGAGAAGGAGGTGGCGCTGTTCCTGTCGTGCGACGGGGGTGGCGTGCGCGTGCTGCTGGGCCTGCCGCCCGCCGCCATGGACGAGTTCCAGCGCATCGTCGAGGAGGCCACGGCATAGCATACGACCGATAGTAATCACGTCAAGCGGAAGAGCATCATCTGCAACTAAACTGAATGTTTGTGATTCGGAATTCCATACTGCACTTTGGATTGTTCAAATTTTGAAAAGAAAGAGAGAGACGCGCATCTATCAATGCGTACCTTTCCCTGATAATCTGATCAGTATCATTGTACTCTGCGTTGTGCGTTCTGTTTTACAGGACTGAAAAAGTGATACACAAAATACAGCGTAAATTAAGCTTGGACTTCCATCATACACGAAAGTTCACAGTTGGGATTTCCTTCAGGAAGCTCGTCATATTCTTCCCTGCGGTGATCAAGATGTTGAGCTCATATGGAGGACTCGATCGAATATTGCTTGCTTTTGGCATGCAGAAGCTTCGAAGGAGTTTTAATCTCCTCTCGTATTTGCATGTTAACCGGGAAGCAAATAAGGCAACGCATTGCTGTGCAAAGTATGCAGACCCGATGATCAAGGACTGTGTTTGGACTGGCATCACCCTAAACTTTTGACGGGTGTTCTTGTCGATGGTTGTACTCCTATTCAAGTCTTAATATAAGCTTCTGTGATTTGCCCTAATAAAAATAGAGATATCATGCTTCAAAAGCCTTTGATATTTTTTTGCAACATGATATAATTTTCAATAAAATTTTAATCAAGATTTGGCTCAAGTTTACTAAATTAACATTATTGTGTAAGAAATATTATTTCATATGCCTTAGTCCAACATGTATTGGTAAAGTTTGTCCAATCATGTGTAGCTAGAGATGATGTGTATGCATGATTTAAAATTTAAACTTGGAATTATTTTTTATGGAATTTTAGTTGTGATGCATATTTATTGTTTGGGGGTTAGTTAAGCAATGAATCAAAAAATGATACACAAAATACGCCGTAACTAGATCCAAAGTCAAAATTTACTTTAGAGGAGGTGGTTAATCTTTCATACCTTTCATCCAGGAGCATCGTATCAAACACGTGATACATCTGTTCTCTTCTAAAAATGAACGACGATACATCACCTTTGTCAATCACTTCCTAGCTACATGTAGAGTTTTCCCACGATATCGCAGGTCAAGGTCCCTTCCCCTGTCAACCTTTCTCCCAATAATGTTCGAAGAGAACTACTTTCGCTAGAATTTTTTGTCCTTCCCCTATGATCTAAGTTCTAGATGACAACATGTTTTTGCATTATTGGATCAACCAGTTCACACACAAACACACAAGCACGCACACACACACACACACACACACACACAAGCGCGCTGCACACACACACACACACACACACAAGCACACACACACACACACACACACCTAGACGAGCGTGCGCACACACACGCACACTCACGACAACCTTTGAATGATACCTGAAATAATGGCCAACCATTACTTGAGAAGTGGTTATTGTTGAGGACCACATTTCATCTGGTTGGAACATTGTAATGGTAAGCAATACTACATGTGACTTCAACACTAGTACATGGATGTAGTTTAGATAATTTTAGGCAGTCAATTCGTCAATATGGACTTGACGCGCAAAGGAACATTATAAAGTGACACGATTTATAAATTTTGAAGATTTGGATTTTCACTGCAACAATCATAAATACAAAATAGCGATCCAAATAGGCAATGAAGATTGTTGAAAAACTAGCTGCACTAATTTAATATCAAGTACATGGAGAAGAGCATCATGTTTATTGGGGTTTAGTTAAGCAAGTGACTCAAATAAGGATTGCAAAGATAGTTGTACACTAATTTGATATCATACATGGAGAAGAGCATCATGTTTTATTTGGTATTAGTTAAGCAAACAAACTGAGAAATGATACCCAAAATACGCCATTACTTAAGCTTCAATAGACTCAAATGATACACAAAATCCTGAGTCAAAATTTTTTTGACAAGAAGCGGTTATTTTTCAATACTCTACCTTTAATCTGGTTGGACCATTGCTACACCTAACCAGGCATTGTTTTTCTATTGTACACAGGACTAGGGAAGGGTTAATTTTCATCATCTACGCTACACATGAAGTTGATTTTTTTTTAGAACAAGTTAGACATGGGTTGGGGGTCACAATATTACTACAGGACTGTACTGGCTGGATACACTCAAAGGAAACAGTAGAAACGTTTATAGATTTTCGTTAGTAAATAAATAACAATATATATGACAAATTATTTCAATCAAGTACTGCAGTCCTAGGTGTGTTTGGTTATGCCTTTTCTAGCTTTGGCTTTTTAAAAAGCCAGTAGCCAATTCAAAGGGGTTGGCTGCCAACAAAAGCTAAAGCCAAAAACAGTTTTTTGCTAGTTCATTTCTGAAAGCATGTATGAAAGTGTTTTTTTGGGCTTTGGCCTTTAAAAGTTTGAATAAAATACCTACATACCTACATGTATGTTTATATATGTGTATAATATACATACATACATATATATATATATATATATTATGATATATATTTATTTATATACATATATCTTTTATACATATGTATACATGTATAAGATATTTCTTACTATTATTTATTTATATATTTATATCTTATATATATGTTCTATATGTATAAGGTACATATAAATAAATAAATAAATAAATAAATAAATAAATAAATAAATAAGTATAGACATATATATACTAGCAATATGTTTATATGTGTAAGATATATATGTGTATATCTTTATTAATATATGTATCTTATATATATGGTATATGTATAAGATATATGTATATTTTTATTCATATGTATATATATACATATATATATATATCTATTTATTTATATACATGAATATCTATCTATCTATCTATATATATATCTTATATTATATATGATATAATAAATAGATAAATAATTAAATATATTATACATATAAAAAATATATAAATAGATAGATAAATTCACAGCAGAGACACAGCTAGCCGTCGGTCGCCGCAGCACGGCCAGTACGGCTGAATCGATGAAGCCGCCTGAGGCTCACCATAGTGCAAGTCGAATGCTCCATTGATCACGGCCGGCCGGTTTGACAAAAGCAACAGTGTAGTGTTCTCAGGTCCTCGTCGTTAGAGCATATCGGTCGTCATAAGTAGAAACTATTAATAAGGACGGCGGCCGGGTGCTATTACTCGGAATTTGTTAACGTTAGATGGTTAACCCGAATTTGAGTCGAGTTAAACAAAGATTCTAATTCCCGTTACATGTACGTGTGTACTATATGTAGCGGCCGGCGTCGGCAGGTGTTGGGCCTTGACTATATTTCTCATCCTCTTCTTCTGGTCGCGGCCAACCTCTTGAATATTCTTCATCAACAGGCATGCGTCACGGACGCTGGCGAGTTGACGTGTGCGTCGACGTGGCAGCCAAACTGGCCGGTCAGTCGACATCTCTTGCTGGAAACAGTATGTCGACGTGCTAGGAAACCCCAAGGTCAATGGAGTTGTACATAATTCTTTCTGTGAAGTTCTAGATTTTACAACTTTTTTTTAGACAAAGAACGTATCAATTCTCTGTACTTCATGATTATATTGCGTAGTGTAGTGTATCCATACGAGGCAACAAACAAAAAATCAGGTTACACACCGAAAACAATGATTAGTATCTATGTAGCACTCGTAGGTATTAACACCTCACCCTCACTAATATAAGAACGGTCTGATTACTGTAATCATCTAGGACTAACTAAGATCCTTTTCCTAATGTCAACAATAAAAGAATGGAGGGAGTACACGCCTCCAGATTGGTACACCATTGATCGATTATTTACTGTAATCATTTGTAGCTAGAGTGTTTTTTGCCTACTGCAGCTACGCGTTTTTGGGAGGCACGACTATAGTTCGCTATTCTGGTAGTATAGATTTGATCAAAGTCAGACACATGTCAATATTTGACCATCATTTCTTAAGAAGTCATAAGATTTGACAATATATATGCGTTATGCTTTTAGATCCATCATATGGAAAATACTTTGATGATTCACATTTTTGTTTAACTATTTGAATTTTCAGAATTCTTTGATGGTCAGAGATAGAGTTGTTTGACTTTAACCAAAAATCAGAATAGCAATTCTGTGTTTCGTTCGTTGATCCAAATACACAGTGCTCCAAACTGGTGACAAATAATCGATTCTCACTATATATTATAAACTTTTAACACCCCTTGAGTCCCTTGTGAGCTCCATATATGTATGTATAGATACGAACTCAGTCTGTCTTAAACTAAGTTTGTATACTCGAGGAGACTAGCTAATGATCACTGAGTGAACTGCTCCTGCTGCATACACGAAAAGTGCTTACACTGATGAGCTTTTGATATCTTTCCATGTGGATATATATGGTTTACTCATCATAGCCACAGCAGTCTGGATGGATTAGGCATCACTTACTGCTTTGCTTAATTAGCTTCAGGAGCTAGCCGATGTGCTTTAGTGTGTGGTCGAGTCGATTGAGCCTTCATCGATGATCCTCTTTCTTGTCATCAGTAACTCCTCCGACTCACCGACGGAGACGACTTGGGGCTCAGCATCCGGTACCCCGGCGCGCGGGCTTTGCCGCGCAGGCCGCATATCGGCGACGACGCGGCCTCCGGGATCTCGCCGTCGTCGACGCCGTCGTGCTCAATCTGCCACAGGACGTCGAGGAACGTGTCGACGTGGCAGCCGGGCAGCGCGAGTGGGCCCTGCGCCGCGTACCCGTACTCCCGCTCGGCGTCGTCGAGGAGGCGCCGCAACAGCGGGTGGTTGGCGCACTCGGCGCGCACCACGAACCGCTGGCGCTCGGGCCCCACGTACACGGAGAAGCACCCCGCCACCGGCGAGGCGGCGCCGCCCTGGCCGGGGATCGGGCCGGACCTGCACCGCTCCAGGGTCCTCGAGATCAGGCTCTTCCTCCCGGCCTTACTGCTCGTCGTCCTCGCAACCGTCCCCATCATCCGCGGCTGGCTCTGGCTGGCCTTGTGTGTTTTCCTTATATGGACACTAGCCTGCTTGTCCAAGGAAGGCTAAACTGTTGGTGCTCATGATATGGAGGTGAGGATGAGCATATAAGGAGATGGAAGAAGCTCTAGTTGCTGCCCTATGCATGCATGTGTCAAGACCACTAGGCACTAGCTACCTATCCTCTGTCACAGTCCCATGGACCTGCATGATGCAGATAGTATTGACTTCCTGGGGAGCATGCGCACAAGGTCGGCTATGTCGTGTTCGTGTCAGAGTGGATGATAGCTTGGGGATATAGAGATGAGGAAGAGGAGGAAGCAGATTTAGTTTGTTATTTTTTATTGATATTAAGCTGCACATTGTATATATTATCTCCGTCCAGTAAATATAAGCATTTGTTGACTTATCGACATCATGTTTGACTTCGTCTTATTCAAAAAAAAGTTATTATCATTTATTTTATTATTGAATATACTTTAAGTATTAATGATTAATTTTTGTATTTCTGAATATATTTTGAATAAGACAACTAATCAAACACGACAATTAAAAGTCAATAAATCCTTATATTTTTGAACGGAGGGAGTAACAAAAAAAGTGAGCGAGGTAGTACTACATGGGACAGGTACATGTAGGGCCGCATCTTTTAGCTACTAATAAGGTCGTATCCAATAATTTTGGGTGGCATGCATGTCTAGTCAACGCCCGCCGTATGTGCAGGAACCACTACTTGCTAGTTGAGCCAAATAATGAGATCTTTTCTTTACAAAAGTCCTGTCGTGACCATATCATAATCTACTAGTTCAGATGTTTTAGATGCAAGAGGAAGAAGATATTTCCTGTATTAAATTTGCTATACTTTTTTTTTTGGCAGAGAATTTGCTATACGTAACTATAAGTTGCTTGCCTTGTTCTTCTTCATTTCCTCCAAAATATAGCAAATTAGTCATCATTGATGATGTGCTATTTCTCAATGGTTAACTGGGCCACATCCACATAACATCCTGGAGGAGACTGGGGGAATATTCACTTGTCACTTTATTTTGACCTCCTTTCCTTTTCCTTTGTGTATGGATTCATGGATGTGGAAGGTGGACGCGATAGCCGTGGATTTTCAATCACAACTAATAATTAATCTTCCTCCTTCCCCACGTCGCTTTTATGTTAACAACAGAAGAATCCTGTAATTACCGGGGAATCATAGATAAGAATCCTCGATGTGCAGTACGGACCAAAAAAGAAAAATGACTGCGTGCGGTTGATTATTCAACAGCAGTTTCTTTGCAGACTGCTTGTTGCAGTGTGTACATGTTTTTTGTCGTCCATGTACGTGATGGTTTTTCCCCTTCTCCAGTCTCAATCGGTGTTTAGTACCAAGTCGTTGTGTGCTTTCTGCTGCGTGCGAGAGCAACTGGCTGATGCAGAGCAATGGAGGGCGCTTATGGGGAAGGCGGCGGCTGGTGATCGTATTTACCGCCGCTTCTGTTGAATTATGTTATACTGGCAAGAAGCAAACAACGATACTCTTACCTAGTAGGGTTTAGAAGCGTGCAGAGCTAGCATACGCTGTTTCTTTGTGGAAACTGCTGATGCAGACAGTACAGGAGCAGGGCCGCTGAATGTTACCCTGGCATGCTATTTTGTCATTTGACCTCCAAGCTCCATCTTTATCATGGACCATAGAATTCCCGAATCATTCAAAAGGGCCTTTCAATTAGTATGGTACGATCAATGGAAAAAAAGCCCTCTATTTGTCTCCAACTGTCTTTTATATTTATATACATACATAAAAGAACACATATCAGTTGTTCACTAATGCTACACAAATTGAATTTTTTGGAATTGTAGCCGGCATTCATTTACTCGTCAGTTCATCCAGCATTGTCTGATGATTGCACAATCCATGGTTAGAAATTAAATGCAAATACAACCACTCAATTATTAGTTGCACCAAGTCTTGTCTCCCCATTGAAAACACAGCCACAGGATGCAGATAGAATTATTTCCATTATTCATCCATTGGGGCTGCTCGCATTCTAGACTTGGACGTGCGGATTGGCCACGTAAAGTGGCGCCTTGACTCCCGGTTCCTGGACGAGCACCGTGGGGTCGTCGCGGAAAAGGCAAACGCGTGCATGATGCGCACATGTTGACCAACTCGGATCAAGAATTTCAGTGGCTGCAGATTCCCGGAATTCGATGGTCCTGCGAGGCGATCGTGTGAAGCTGTCAACGCAAGCAATGTGCAGCGCCGGAGTCCCTTCCGATCCAGAGGCTCATCGTTCGGGCACCAAAGTCTTTCAATAAAACCACATCCTCCGAAAGTGCGGCGCGAGAACATGTTTATCTGTTCTTTCAAAGATTGGAGACTGCTGAAAAAGTGCAGGCGTCTTACGTTTTACAATCACGTACGGATCGCGACATCAACTGCTGGAAAATCATTGTGGAAAACTCGCGTTGATCCCTCCCAGCCAATGAAATTGCGCAGTTGCGCCGTGAATAATAATAAAAAATTCTAGCCTTCAGCAAATGAGCTAGTATATAAATGACCTCCCAGCCAATGAATTTGCGCAGTTGCGCTGTGAATAAAAAAATCTAGCCTTCAGCAAATGAGCTAGTATAAATGACCATGCTGAAAAAGACGCCACGGATGTAGTATTCGACTTTGTGTCAGCTGCCTTCGTTGTTGAGTGTCACACTATCATGCTAGCTGTTCCACAGTTTGATTTTCGAAAATCCTTCTCATATTCTAATGACTATCAGTTTAGTTCCTAATTAAACTAGCTACTCCTAAAATACTACATTCTTTAAAATGGGAGCGACTAACCAAACCAACCGGTCACCGGTTAGCTACCGGTCTAGGTTCAACGAATCTGCCAACCCGGAGCCTTTCCACCTCCACCCCCGCCCCGCCAGTCCCGTCCTCGGCTCCGCCGCCTCTCCAGGCAGTGACGCCACCGTGCTGCTGCACACACCGTCCTTCAACCCCCGCTGCCGCTAACCACTCCGGCAGAGCTCCCTCACCCGGGTACTGGCCCACCACCCTCCCCCGCCACCGCAGCCGACGGCACCCTAGCCTGCCAACCACCTCCCACCGCCATGCCGGCCTTCTCCCCCTTCTACCATGGTTCGGGGAGGAAGCTATCCCCAAAAACCCAAACTCCTAACTCGACTCTAGGGTTCCTCATCACCGCCTGCCTCCACCATCGACGGCCAGCGGTGGCGCGCTGCCGCCGCGTCGCCGACACCCCTTCCACCTCCTGCCCTAACTTGAGTCTAGGGTTCCTCTCCACCATTCGCCTCCACCACTGCCGACCGCCAGCACCCCCGCCGCTTCCAGCCCTCTGCCGTGCCGTTGAGGAAGTGGTAGCCAGCTACCAATAGCCAAATAGATTTCTCCCTTTAAAAGACTACCTCGTTATAAATATCTAAAATAACCAAGTGTTATCCCAACATCATGAATAATAAACAGAAGATAGTAGCTAGTATATTACACCATTGGTTATAGTGCAGGAAACACAGAGTTTGTTGTGTGCCTAGCGCACACGACAAAGGTCGAAATACACACACGGTACAATCTTTGACGTGGGTAGCACACAACATAGGCACACAACAAAGGCCGAAACACACACGACACAATCTTTATCGTGGATAGCAAACAACATAGCTGTGAGAAATGCAGAGTTTGCCGTGTGCCTAGCGCACACGGCAAATGTCGAAATACACACACGGCACAATCTTTGGCGTGGGTAGCACACAACATAGGCAAAGGTCGAAACACACACGACAAAATCTTTATTGTGGATAGCACACAACATAGCTCGCACGACAAAATAGCCATCGGTAAAGCCGACTTTGACGTGTGTCATGGACCGAGCACACGACAAAGTGTGGGTACTATGGGACCAAGCTCACAAGCAGAGCATCTACTACTAGGCCCGCCATTACTAACACAAGCATTCATAAGCATACTAGGTTTGGTCGGCCCATGACAGAGCGGCCCATAGACCAAAGAAGGGAGGCAAGAATCAGATATGTTCGTGAGTTTGGTACGACCCGGAGCGACCGAGCTTTTAAGTTGGTGCGACGCTCCATAGGCGGGCGAGGTGATACTAAAACCGGCGGGGGTGGGGCGAGTGCGCATGTTTTCCACTCGTGGGCTGCCAACTTTATATTCGGCCCATGAGTGGAAACAGCCTCATGAGCCCAACACATTATTCCCCGCAACAAATCTTTGCCACGTGCCCGTGTGGGGGCACACAACAAAGTCGTCCACATGCCGCTCACGCACGAGCAGCCCGGTGGGGACGAATGTTATTTGTTTGCCGTGTGCTAGTGTGTTGGCACATGACAAACATGTAATGGTCGTTAGCATCGAGCGGCTCCGTCGCACGTGCGTGGTAGGTAGACTGCTTTTGTTGTGTGCTCACACCACGACACACAACAAACTGGTGACAATGTCGTGTATTCTCCCACTAGCAGATGGCAAAGTAGTTGTTTGTCACGTGCTGCGTCTTTGCTATGTGCTTTCTTGGTGGCACACGACATTGTAGTTGTTTGTCACGTGCTGTGCTAGTATCAAATCTTTGCCGCCTGAGAAAAGGCATATGGTGCACACGGCACACTTTACTTCTCCCGTAGTGTTATAAGCCATGTAAAACCTTGTTGGCACGAAAAGAGACCGGGCTGGTTCAACTTTCATGTCTTTTGATTCCCAATTATTGGGGCTACGACTTGCCATTTGTGAAGTCGAGCAAAGAGTCCGCAAACGTGCCGTTGGACACGAGCACGTCAAGTAGATATCAGGCCCATCGTACCTAGTGTGAAGCGGAAATTTTCTTTCACTCAACGTTGTTTTCGGCCCTACTTGACGACATAACTCGGTGTATGTCGACGTTAACAAGTGACGCAACATATATAAAACATCATGAATCGGTAACATAACTCGTTGAACGAACATTTGCATTGGCTAAGCACATGTGATTTAGGTAGCTTATTTTTCTCCTGGAGAGAGGAGAAAAAAAGGCTCTTTAGCTAGGTCATCAAAAAGAGTGCCACACATTTCTTAGATCAAGTTTGGGTCTTCATTGGTCTGCGATCAAGTCATGGCACTCAAACTCTCAAATTGTCAACGTTTTTGGACAAGTCAACTACATATGGAACACTCTCAAAGAGTGGGGCTACACAAAGTTTAAAGCTATGCATTACATTTCCTATGCGCGCTTAACTTAATTAATATGAGGTCATGATCAAATTAAAGACATGCAAATGCAACCGTAAGGACTAGCATCCTCCATAAGGAATCTACCGAGACCAATATCTAGCTATTGTTGCAAACGACGAAACCGAACAACACCGTAATATGAATTAGTGTTTCACATTCAACCGAGAAGACCACATGACTGATTGGGATGCAATATTAGGGCATGTTTGGTTGCAAGCCACACTTTGCTAGGCCTAACTTTAGTCAATGTGTGGCTGCCACAAAAAGTTTGGCGAAGAAATTTGGTGCCACACTTGTGGCAAAACTTGGCAAGAAATTGAGTCTCGTGACATGTGGGGTAGAAGGCTAAGAAAGTGTGGCAAATCCCGGTTGTGGTGTTGAACCAAACAGTCACCTAAGAATGTGTGACATGACTAAGTTGTGACCGGGCAAAGTTTGGCTATGAACAAAACACGCCTTAGACGTAAAAAAACTTGGCACTAGCATAGCAGATAGTTAATTTAGAATGTAGTTCAAACATCAGCAACCACTAAAGTGACATCTTGTCGAAGCAATAAGTAGCCACTACAAACATCATCAAATGAATACAAGATATTCTTGGATGATCTATCAAATAGAACATCATGCCACATCATTTATAACGGGTTGTGATGCTCCACGTTCTCTTTATTTGTCAAAATCTATAATTTTAAAATGAATTACCGAGACTAAAGCAAGCAAAACAATCAGACCAATCATTTAACTCTCGATAGAATTTGCTCTATGCTGTCAAAATTCAAAGCTCATAGGTTAGAACAACCAACAAGACTAAAGCAATTCGATAGGTCAACTACAACACGCTAGTCGATCGAATAAATGTACAACATTACATCAGTTTTATACACCAATTTACTAAGTTCCACAACACATCCGGTGATGGATCATCATGATTATTTTCATCTATATATGAAATCAAGTCCATGAGAGTTGTCTGAAGAAAAGCACCATGTTGTATAGTCTCTCTGTTGGTTGGTCGGCGCTAGCGAGGATGATTAATATCTCCGAGTTGGGTGGGGGCGCCGTGGGGTATGAAGGAGGGCCATAGAACGTTCCCCCGATCCCCGAAATGCTGGAGGTAGGAGGTTTGGAGCACCGGGGAAACCATGGGGCATGTTGTTCATGGGAAAGTTGACAGGAGTCCATGATGGAAAAGTGCCATGTGGCATCATTGGTCTAGGAGGTCCGACAGGAAAGGGTACAGATGGACCTGCAACGGATGATATATGAGAGATTGTTTGATGAGGCATTGAAAATACTGGTGGTGGTGGGATCATAATGGGTGGCATTGAAGTGGGTGGTGGCGGTGGCGGTGGAGGTGGAGGGTACCGAGGTGGTGGTGGTGGGATCATAATGGGTGGCATTGAAGTTGGCGGTGGCGGTGGAGGTGAAGATGGAGGGTACTCTGGTGGCGGTGGCGGTGGTGAATCGGGACGTGGAAAAGGGGGTGGAGGTGGTGGTTGCTGCAAGTGAGGCTGAGACATGTATGTGTTATCCTCTACCTTCTGCCTCTTATGATGAGATGAGTGATGTTCTATTTCCTGAGCAACGTTCTTCATGTTGGCTTGTGAAGATAAAACATTAGTAACCATCTCTTTCGAAGCCACACTTACGGAAAACTTTGTCACCTCATTAGCAGCTCTTGTGACAGGCATTTCAGAAAATCTAGGCCTCTTATGCTCTTGATTAGGTGGCTGATGCCCTTCTACAACAATCCTAAGCTTCGGTGGAGCTCACTGGCTCTCTTGTAGCGCGGTTCAGCTGCTCGATTCATAATAGATAAACATATTATTATTATTTAGATCTGCTTTTCTCCCAAACATAACAAACTTTAGATGTTTAGATGCAAAGGTAACATATGTGATTCTTGGACCCAAGACCACAAGAACATGAGGATGAAGACATGCATTTAACAAGTTATGCAGAACATTGTACAAATTACCTTGAGACATAATGTGATATCATATTGTATAAAATTGTTTTTTTTCTCACAAGGTGCATAGTTGTTTGCTATTTCACAAAGAACAATTTTATCTAAGGAGAGGTAAAATGAGGGAAATACCTCAAGTTGACTTCGACTTGTGCCACTTTGAGCTCCTAAACATGCAAACAAGTATGTTAAAGCATCAAAACATGCATCCAACAAATAGCATATGTTGAAAGAAAATAAAAATATTACTTTACATACCTGTTCTTCTAGTGCTTCCTTCAAGTAAGAAATCGAGTGGCCCTCCGTGATTCTGACTTTTTGAGTTTTTCAATGGATTTCTTTATATTGCTATGTTGTTGACTTACTTCCTCCGCAAATTTAGATCCATTTGTGTTACTTGCCAATATTATGCAAACATTCATAAAAAAAATATTATGCAAAGAACAATAGGTACCACATAAAGGTGATAAAAGCTCTTGCGAATAAAAATTGAATGTCATGTGAATATATGTCTTACCGAAGAAGAGTTATTTTCATACTTGTTTATTGATATTGTCAAAGATGTCAAGAGAAGTTTGGCATTTTAACAAAAATCTGTTCTCGTCTTTAGCACCATTCAACACATCTTTGTAGCTGGAGACAACCTTATCCATCAGCTCTAAAGGTTTTTCCTATATTTGAGAGTCCGTAAAATATTATACACCATAGAACCACCCAAAAAAAATAAATGATGATATCAAACTTAAAAGGATGATCATACAAAACAAAAATTAAATCAAATGAAGCCACTTACCAACTTTTTTATAAGAACATTTAACTCGTCCAAAAAACTTATCCTTGACACTTTTTTCTTGGTTCTCAAAAAGTTTACGATCTTCCCACACGTCAACCTGCAAAGTTCGGAGCAAAATCATTAGATCACACATCTTATAAAAACAAGTAAACAACATAGAAAGTTTCAAAAAAAAAAAGTAAACAACATAGAAACACAACAATCATGTCCCAATGAATTAATTTAATATATTGTATTGACCTAAGAAATGAGTATAGAGCATTGGACGTGTCATCCTCCATTACAAAAAATGTGTGTGTCCCCATACATATAATTGCAATTATTCTCACATGTTACAAAGACATTGCAATTCCTAATCAAAAGTTTAGGCCAACATGACTTGCAAGTGGGACTCATGCCATATATTGGGCCTGGGGAGTTAGGTATCATAACCTACTCTCGAGGTTTCACATGTGTTGAACTAGGTTTGAAGGGTGCAATTGCATATAGGGATACGGGTGTGTGCGTATGACACATGGGCCGTGTGAGGAACACAATATGGGTATGACACATGGGCCTTGTGAGGAACACAATATGGGTATGACACATGGTACATATGCTGCCAACTGGACATACAAAATGTGTAGTCCAATACTAGATGTGCGGACATGGCCGAGAGAGGCAATCTTATACATCTATCCCTTTAGGGTGAATTGGTTCGTTGCTCGACAAGGATGCCGAACTCTAGGTGGGGGGATGTGAAAGCCCGACCCAAAAATGAATTTGGCCCAAAACTAGGCAGGTGCTTAGCTGTAGCTACTGAGCTACTATAGGTACAGAAATAGTTTGATATTGGAAATCTAAGAGGGGCATGACCACGTTAAAAACATTGTTACTGGAATGCAGTAATAACTCGGATTAACCTTTTTATGCTAAGTGAGGACCAAAGCATACGAGTTATTTTGTGGCGTTGGAGCAACGAGGACACGTGACGAGGACCGATGCCGTATTCTGTGCCTAATACATATAAGAATTGTTTGCTTGGCTTTGGCGTTATGATAGAAAATCATTTATGTATTAGAATCCATGATCAATAAATATGTGGCTATAGAATAGTACCATAATTGTTGGTGCTCATCTCCATCAACGTGTGTCAAATTTATGGAGATCGTAAAACACCATCATAGCCATCCATTACAAACCAAACTTAGCACATGCTATCGTTTACGTCATAGAATCCGATATACCGATATGCATCGGAACCGACATACATAAGTCGTTTGTAAGATTGTAGTCCATGCATGATAAGGATACCCAATTAGGAAAACCCTACACGTTTAAAGCAACTTGTCCGAAGCAATTACAAGAGGCGCCCGACTCCACACACTCTTTGTTAATCAATGCATACCCAATTAAGTATAGCCACAACCAAGCCCAACCGAAGTAGAGTTATTGGTTTCTATCTAACCATTTCTAATTTCTCTTTGCCCGACGAGAAAGGATGCCCGAACAACGAATGTCTAGAATAGCTATGTCCTCCAAAACCGACCTCATTAGAAATGCAAATACGATAGGAATCCCATCATTAGAAAGCACGTGGCCATATTATTCGATTAAAATCAAATTGTCTATCGAGGCCACAAGCGTAGGAGAGAACAAATCTCTTAGCACTTTCATACATATGTCTTCGTATATGTAGATTCATCGTATCAATAAGGCAAGGAGACATGCGTCCTACTTATGACGTTGTTCCATGCATCTTAGCCCCATCTCTCCATCGTTTAGACGAAGCCATTGCTTTGTCGACCATCGTCATCCGCACCACATGCCTGTCACCTCAATTACCAGCGTCTTAGAGTTAGGGATTTGCAATCGGGCATTTTGGCTTAGACAAGGATATTAGGTGATGGTCACATTGGCGGTGGGTAGCTGCTAGGTAGGGCAACAAGAGGGTGGTGAGAGCGGTGATGTGGAGTCAAAGGAAAGGGAGGAGCATGTGGAGATTCACGGTTGCTAACAAAGTTGTCTATTAGGTGAATACACCACACCATGGTATGTGGCATGTGGGTGGCGTGTCTAGGTGTATTGGCTGGCACACAAGTTCGAGCTCATTTTTGTGTCCAACAGACTAGGTTGAGTCGGATTAGGAAAGTGCAAGGAGATAGTCAATTTAGGAAGGTGGAGACGACTAAGGGTCGGTTTAGGAAGGTGGAGACGACTAAGGGTGTTGTTGACTCGGACTACTAGTCGGAATAGGAGTTGGCTCCTATTCTTACTTGGACATGAGTCCAGGCTGCCACATGGCCAATTAGACAAGATACATGATGTTTGCCAGCCATAATGTTTGTCACCAATTTTAATATGTTATTAACGTTCTTCAATCTTTGTTTGTACGTGAGTTGTGAGCTTGGATCCAACAATTGGTATCGTAGTTGGCCTTCGAGTACGACGAGATATGTCAACTTCCCTTGTGAAGCTCGGTGTCATAACGAGACGCCTCGTGCCGGGTCCGAACGGTACCAAGGAGTTCTTGGTGTTGCGGAAAAGGGAAATATCGGAGGTGGACGCTTGCGATGCAAGTAAACATGGAGGCTTTGGGGCTGCGGGATGCGGTGGAGCTTGACAAGGCCGAGGACCGCGAGAATCTATCCACATTGGCCATAATCCTATGCATGGTGCGAGCAAAGGTGAAGTTGACGCTCGCCGAGAAATCAACCGCCAAGGAGGCATGGGCGGCAGTGAAGACCATGAGGACGAGCAATGAGCGTGTTCTCGCGGCAAACACTCGTACGGGAATTCGAGAATGTGGGATTCAAGCACGCCGGGTCGGTCGACAACTTCGCCATGTGTCTCAATTCCATGGTGGCGGAGTTGCGTGTGCTTGGGGAGAACATAGATGAAGCATGCATTATGAAGAAGTTGCTTCGTATTGTTCCTCCCAAGTTGGAACAAGCCACAACGACAATTGATATGTTTCTTGATCTTGATAGGGTGGAGGTGGAGGAGCTTGTGGGTCGGCTTCGTGTGGCGGAAGGCATCGCCGAGAGGCAGCGAGTAGTGGATGACGGTCATATGCAGCTTCTACTAACAGGAGCAGCAGTAGGAAGCATGCCGATGTCGCACCGACAAGGAACAATGACAAGCGGGATGACAAATCACAAAGATGTAGCTATTATGTTTAGGGCATGGTACAATTTGTTTTTTTTTTTTGGAAAGGATAGACCCCAAGGGAGACCCCCGAGGTGCAGGTGCGACATTGAGGGATCAAACCCTAGGCGGGAGCACTCTAGCCGATGGTCGTTGCCACTACACCGTGAGCCCCTTTGCAGCATGGTACAATATTGGCAAGCCTCTAGATATCCATTTATGGGTGCTACTATCTATGGAATCCTAGTTGTGCCATTTGGTCATATTTAGGCCTAGAATATGTTCTTCACAAATGAGCTCGATTTTCAAGTGGCAGGCTCATCGACTCCTTTCAATCTAGAACCTCGGAACAAAAACAACTCAAATCGATGTCAATTAAGGTTTTGCTTTCCGATATACTATTTTTCATCTAATTTTGACTAAGCATTGAGCACAACAAAAATAGTTTGTGAAAGAATAACATTGGTTAGTTGGGGAATCTTCCATTTTTTAGATGAACATTTGCCAATACTCGCCTTGAAGTGGCATGTCGATAACGTTTCCCCTATCACGGGGCTTATGGTACCCACTTTTGAAAGACAACATCATGTGGCATGTAAACAAGTTATGAATCTTCTTTGTAGAGTGTTTGTTGGTGAATAGTCTCTCGTAGTGGGCGCCCAACATGGCAAAGTAGGAAGATGGCCTTGATTGTTAAGGTTAGTTGAAGGCCAAAAAAATTGCTTGACTCATTATTCTTGCTTGAAACACCAATAGTATCTATTGTAGTTACAAGATGAGCAAATTACTTCGGGGTCATCCGCATAAATGCTAATCCCTCCTCAACCACCGAGAAGACACCAATCTCGCGGGTGCCATCGACCAAAATTTTTTATCCGCCACATGCCACTAGTGACTGGTTGTCTTCTTTTCGTGAGCACCAAGCCTATCACCATCGAATAGTGGTCGTAGCCCCTAAATCACGCTCGAGCTCGATCTCCCCGTAGTAGCCACACTTGAGGCCCAAGATCTGTCCCTAATCCCCTACCCTCTTCCTCCTCCCAATTTCTCACAGGAAACACCTAAAACAAATTCATTTATTCATCTCGCCACTGCTATAACGGAGTTCGATTTCTAGCGATGATGCGCAACAATTTGGATACTCCCGACAGCCAAAATGGTTGCGCTAGCATGTATGGAAGTTAGTGACGTGATCAATTTTTTCAATTTCATCATTCCTGTTGTCAATTTCAAGAATTTGTGCCTATTGGAAAAAAGAGGACAAAGAAGCATTCATGTGATTTAGTTTTTGTGCTTCGTCAATATCTACTACTCCCTCCGTCCCGTAATATTTGGCATTCTAGGCTCATCCATTTTTCCCAAAATGTTTGGCATTCTCACTTCCCGAGACACCTTTCTCTCTTCCCAATACACCTCTATCTCTATCTCTTTCCTCCTCGTTTCCTACGCACCTACTTTATTCCTTCTCTTCTTAATCTCCGTGCCCGCAGCTAGAATGCCAAATATATTGGGACGGAGGGAGTACGTTCCATCTATGGATGATGCTTCGGCTACCGGAGGTAGTGATGGAGCCTCGAGACCTGCCATCGGCTCGCTACGGCTTCCGCTCTAATGCAAACAACGCATTGTCGTTGTGGGCTTTTGTGGCGCATATAGCCCCTTTGATGAAGCGGGTGGAATTGCGATCGTTTGTGGGTTCGCCCAAGGGGCTCGTAGCGTTTCTACCGTAGAGGACCCCGATCATTATGCACCACCGGCCGAACGATTGACACCATAGCACAAAGTGGCATCGGCGTGTGCCGATGACTTCGCCAAGTTCATGGCATCGCGATGGGGTGCGCATTGGCGGCCTTCACCAAAAGAAGATGCAGGTGCGGTGCAGGGAGCATAGGCTACTGGTGTTGTTGCCGCTCTCGTGTGACCCGTTAAACCGATCACCGGTGGCGTGAAGTGGACACAAGTTTTTTTGTCACTAGCATGTTCATGATTGAAGTTTTTATGGTGGTTTGAAAGCAATTAGCACTTATGCGGATGGCACTCGAGGGATTTTCCCATACAAGATCACCCATCACGATCCAGGGCACCATAGTAGTATTGGAGCGAAGTACCACAACCAAGGGATAGGGCTAGAAGAGGAAATGGAATAAATTCAATATGGAGTGCAACCTTGTATATGGAGATATATATCTCATACATTCCATAGGTTGATTACACCGACATCAATGGCCCAAGAGAATGGTAACTTGTCACCCGGGTATTACATTCGAGCCCATAGTGTTGCGGACCCACAAGACCATACAATGAGGTATGACATCTCAATACTATCAAAGGGGAGTGTCCGATAGGGTCATATAGGTATTTGATCCTGGTCGACTTCACTCGGATGGCATCTTGGGCCCTTTTATTGCGACCATCATGATTGGAGTCTTGGATAGGTCCCAAGCAATGCTACGGACTTCTCATTCGTGTATGTCCGTATGTAGAACCTCTCTTAAGTCTCCCTTGGAAAAGCTTCCCACTATTTTTTGCTCCTTCACCCTTTGGATTGTATCCGGTGTCAGCCATCTCCATGTTCCGACTGCAGGCTTCCTTGGGTACACATTTATTAAGACATTTTTTTCAGGTCATCTTGCATTTCACCTTTCGCCCTATCTACAACACTCATCCAGAGGTGGTTGGCCTACCCCTAACTCATGGCCCTTTTTGCAGAGGTGAAGTCTAGAGCAAGAAAATGAGGGAATTGACTACCTTTATCACAATGGCCATGATTGAGTTCATCAAAATAGGGCCAATTGTGCAATAATTTGGATCAAAATGGGTGCAGTTGTACAAAGTAAAAAAGGACAAGTTCATAATTGACAATCAAAACATAGGTAACCATGCAAATGCAATTACTACTTTTTTTGTTAATCTTTCCTAAGTACAACAAAGTTAGTTATGGCATGAATTACTTTTTTTCTTTCTAATATTTTCTTAGCACTACAAAATTATGGAAATCTCAATCAAAGAAACATGGTGTGGATGATATGGAAATTCAAGAGATTCAAAAAGTTAGGAAACAAATATATGAGAATAGAATCTATTAAATTGGTAGCTAATCTTCTTATGTTGACTGAGATTATCATCCTTACGGCTACTAGACTCAACCACCACACCCCACCGTACCCCAAAAGTACCCCTCCTTTTATTTGCATTAAGATTTTAGTTTAGCAAATGATCGTTACCTATTGCATGCATATTAGTTCCATGTATCAAACGATAATATAGATTAATATCAATTCTAGCAGCTTTGCACCATGAAGTAAGCATACAAGTAACAAGAAATAGCTATGCGTGATAATTAAAACCACAAATATGAAGACAAAAGAGAAATTAAACGCTTTCACAAATACAGATGAATATGGTCTACATACCAGCCTTTTCACAACCATCTTTTCAAAATCACCAGCATTGGCAAAAACTTTATTCAAGGCAGCAGGGATGACTCTCATGAATTCTGTTATGTATCCATCATAACCTTCCTTTCTAGCATTCTGCATAATGTGATTTGCAAGGTACAAGAAAGATACCCTCTTGTCCCAAGATGATACGAAAAACTCACAATCCCATGCTTTAACAACTTGTTTGTGGTGTCGGTGATGAGTAACACACCAGTTTGATAAATCTTTTTCTTTAGTTAAGTATAACATTGCATGAACAAGTATAATGATGTTGGTATGTTATCTTTGTATAAGGATGCAGCATATGAGGAAAATATCACACGATAAAAGCAGCTGAGTTGTCCTTTTATTCAAATCCGAAAGCCATATGAGCAAGGGAAAATAAGTGATAACTGTTCATAGTGCCATATGAGCTATCATCTACTGAATGAATAACTTTCATTGTAACAGCTTTTAGGTATTTGGACTCTCAAGAGTAACAACAATATCAACTGATATAAGATATGAGCTAAGGCTATGCAAACCTTATAAAATCAAAGAATTTAAAGTTGTATTTGAAGATAAATTGGATTATTAGCTTTTGTCCTATTCGTATGTTGTCGTGAGGGTATCTAGGAAAAGCCCAGCCCACGCTCTTTATGCCAAAAATAAGAGAATGTAATCACACCACCAAGTTAAACTGAATCACATAAACAAAAGAAAGATAATGCAATGAATAAAATTTGCAGGACAACGCTTTAAAATAATCGATAAGGATACCATCTATACTCTTTTGTTGTGTACTAAGCCTTGCAAGCTTCTTAAACAAGCACGTCTTCTGGAAACCTTCATTCATTTTCTGTTCCGGGTTTGTAAATCTGCACATACGACAATAAGCAAGTCCATGTTAGAAGGGACACAGAGTCGACGAAGCACTTTGTACTGGATAATGTGTGGGAAACAACAAACAGCATGGAAAAGGTGATATCTAACAATTTCGATCACAACTATTTATTTGACAGAAGGTAAGGTCCATGTTGTCGTTACTGCGATTGCGATCATACAGGGAAAGGAGTAAAAGAAATCCAAAAGCTAAGTACCCAGAATCCGCTTAAAAATATTTCCCTAATTCGGCAAATTACCATACAGAGAGTCCTACTCTATTCTTTTCAAAGAGAGCCAACAATAATCCAACCTTTTTCGTTAAGTCCGCGCTACTAGCAGCCCCAAAAGTGAGGCAGAACCACGCAAGCATGAATGGGAGCTTGAGTACATCTCATTCCTACAAATCATCAGCCTGCCAGCACCAGCAAGGATAACTACATGACTGTACGAAGTACAGCAATCACGATTCGGGAGTTGCGGCAGCATTCACCGGTATGCATTCAGTGGTTAGCGTCGGCGGCGGTCGTGGGCGGCGGATCGGGTGGTCGGAACCGCCGAAAACGGAGGAGGTGGGTTCCCGCGGGGGCATCTTGGCCGAGAAGAAGGAGTGGGGTGGGGGTTGGGGGTAGCGCGAGCTGGCGGACCATGGCATCGGCGAGACGATAGGGAGGCGGGGGGGGCGAGATTGGGGAGCGGCCATGGCATCGAGGTCGGAAGATGGAAAGGAAGAAGATGAAAATGGGCCTGATAGTATGTTTTGTGAAAGTGGGCCGCAAACGGGCCTGTTAGCGCGCGGATTAGAAGGCCGGCCGAGAGCCGACGTAAGTCGAACCTTTTTGTCTACGTCGTGCTACTACTACTAGCGATAGCAGCCCCAAAAGTGACGTGGAACCTGGGAGCAACACCACATTTTTTTTGTTCTCAAAACAAAACACCACATTTTTTTTGTTTGCGAAAAAGCACATCTCATTCCTGCAAATCATCAGCAAGAGCAGCCTGGCAGTACCAAAGCTGAGCGGCCACGATGGTAAAAACGAACGCTGCCCCAAAATCGAATATCATGGAAGCGGGAAGCACGTACGGCATGGAGGCATTCAGATCACCAGGAAAAAAAGGAGACTAGACTACTACTACCGTCGCAACCGTCGTCCCGATTCCACTTCCAAGTTCCAACCATCCCCGCCCGGCCGCCCGGCACCAGCAACAATCGAAACACAGGAAATCCAAATTCCCGCCCGTGAGCATATCGGACCCCCGGACAGAGATGCAGAGAGGGAAAATAAAAAAGATCGATAACCAAAACTAACCAGCGATACCTATGAAAACCTTTGAAACCAACGGTAGAACGAGCGAGAGGCTAGATCAAATCAAAAGATGTAAGAGGACAGAGAGGTTCCTCACCTTGGTACCGCGGTTGGGGTGGTGTGGAGTGGCCGAGAGAATGAGGGCGCTGCCGCCTAGGGAGCGCACATTTGAGGGTCAATTCTCTGGCAGGGTGTAATGAGGAGTTCGGGGGCAGGATTTTGTAGACGCGGTGGTGTTTTTTTTTTTTTTGGCAAGACCTTACTGCTGGGCTGGCAGTGCCCGCGAGGCGTGAGAGCAGCAGAGCGCGGGGAACGTGAGCGCGAGGAGAGAGGTGGTGGGTCCGCGAGGCCTGCGTGCTCTATCTCCGTCTGCAGCAGCCCTCTACCTCGAGAGGCTTGCATCCCTGACGTTTCGGTTGGTGGGAATTCAGCAGCTAGTGCTGCGGCTATCGCGTGAGGCGGTGGGGTCCGCCTGTCAGTATAGAGAGGCGGAGGAAAAACGTTGCACGCGCGCGCGCCCTCGTTCGTCTCGTCTCTTGACGTGCACGACACTTACGTACCGTTGCACTTGATCAAACGGACGTGCATGCAGCTTGGGCCGGGCTTGATCTTCCTCCGGCTCTGATTTTTCTCATGGGCCTCAGGAAGGATATGCTGACATCTCTGGATGCAATGGGCCGTGGCCCAGAAGGAAGACGATTTTTCATGGGCCCTAGTATAGATTATCACAAGTGTAAACGACGCCACTCACTTGCTCACTTGAGTTTTTCATCTAGACTAGAAAAAAAATACAAAAACCAGATAGAATATGTCTACCAGATGGTCTGTATGACGGGTACGTGCTTGACCTTTTGGTGATCCTGCCCTCCACCCTCCTTGATCCTGCTCACCATGTCGGGCATGCTGTAGAGCACGACCTCCTCCAGCTCCTTCATCCCTTCCAGCGCCTCGGGCAGCATCCGCATCTTGGCGCACCGGTACAGCGTGAGGCTGGCGAGGCCCGGCATTGCCGCGGCGCCCACCGCCCAGTCCTCCAGCTCCGGCAGGCCGAGCTTGAGCTTCTGCAAGCTCCTGAACCCGGCGTCCCCGAACTCCATCCGGTCCCCGTCGTAGGCGTCCCACATCATGGTGAGCTCCGCGAGGCTGGGCAGCTCGGCCAGCATGTCCACGAACTGCTGGCCCACCATGGTGCTCCACATGGACAGCCGCGTCAGGTTGGGCCGGAGGTACCGCACGTCCTCCGCCGCGCCGCCGCCGCCGTCCACAGAGCCCAGGAGCTTGAGGCTCTGCAGGCGGCGCAGGCTCGGGAGGGTGAACACGCTCGGCGGCAGCGACTCGCCCTGCAGGACCAGGTGCACCAGCAGCTCCAGGCTCTCCAGCGCGGCCTCCAGCGGGCCGGCGTGGGCCCCCGTGAGCCCGCTCAGCTCCAGCGACCGCAGGTTGGCGGCACTCCCCAACAATGGTGGGTTGCTGCTGCTGTTGGGCCAGCCACGGGGCTGCACGCCGTGGAGCGTCTGCAGGCTGCGCAGGTCGCCCACGGCGCTGCCACAGCTGGGGAGGGCGAACGGCGCGATGACGTGGCGCAGCGTGGGGATCCGCCAGAAGGCGGAGGTTACCTCCACCACGCGGTGGCCGCCGTTGCTGCGTTTGAGGATGAGCGATTGCAGGTTCACGAGGTTGCCGATGGTGGTCGGGAGCTTCTCCATTTGACCGCCGCATTGGAAGCCCAAGTACCTGCATTTTTTAGTTTTGATTTTTGGCGTCAGTGCTCGATCAGTGTTAATTTCAGGGGAAATTTTAAACAACGGTACGGTAGGAACTAGTAGTACCTGATGTGGATCATGGAGCCGATCTCGCTGGGCAGCTTGTTGATCTCCAGTCCCTGGATGTCGATGACCCTGAGGAACTTGGACGCGTGGAGGAACACCAGTTTCTCGCTGCACTGCACGCTACTGTTGCAGCTGCTGCTGCGAGCGTCCACAAAGTCGCAGACGATGGACCGCAGCTTGGGCAGCGCGTTGCTGAGCTGCACGTACCTGTTGCCGGCGGAGTTGAGCACGGCGAGGCGGCGCACGGTGGCGGGCGCGAGCACGTCCGTGCTGTCGTGGCTCTCGACGAAGCAGGCCTCCTGCGCCTCGTCCTGCGCGAAGGCGTGGAGGCGGTCGTGCACCATGACGGTGTGCACGGCGCCGAACTCGTCCCTGTGGACCAGCTGCACCATGCACCGGGAGATGAGCTCCTTGAGGTACTCCTGGCCCACCTCCTCCATGGTGCTGCCCCTCCGCGGGCGCACGAACCCCTCCGCCACCCACAGCCGCACCAGCCGCGCCGCGTCCACGGGCGTGCTCTCCCGCGTCAGCGCCAGGTACAGGAAGCACGACTTGAGGTGGTGCGGCAGGTCGTCGAAGGCCAGCGCCATGATCCGGCGGCTGGTGCTGCTGCTCCTGTTGTTGGGCTTGGGCTGCAGCTGGGCCATCACCTCGTCCCACTCCGCGGGCAGCTCCTTGGACCGCAGCACGCCGGCGAGGACCACGATGGAGAGCGGCAGCCCGCGCGTGATGCGGAACACGTCCTGGTAGTAGCGCGACTTGTACCGGCCCGGGCAGTCCCCGCGCGGGCCGAACACCCGGCGCCGGAACGCCTCGTACGTGTGCTCCGGGCTGAGCCGGGCCAGCTCGATGGGCTCGTACGCCGCGGGCCCGACCACCTCCAGGCCCAACACATCCGTGATGAGCACCACCCGACTGCCGTTGCCCTCGTCGGGGAGCGAGGCGCGCAGGCTGTTCCACTCGCTCACGGCGATGCTGCCGTCGACGACCACCAGGTACCGCCGCCCCGTCAGGCTCCTGTGCAGCTGGTTGCTGACGTCCGCCTTACAAGTACTAGTACTGTTATTATTGGAGCCCAGCCCACACGCCGCCTTGTCTTCCGGCAGCTGGGACGACGGGGACCGGCGCAGCTGCGAGGTGGCCTGCCGGTGGATGTCGCGGAGGACGTCGGCCGGGCGGCTCTTGTGCGGGAGCACCGTCCACGTGCGGATCGCGAAGTGGTTGCGCACCTCCGGGCTCACGTACACTTTGCGCGCCAGCGTCGTCTTGCCGATGCTGCTCTCGCCGGAGATGGACACCACCGCGCGCGCCGGCACCGAGTCGTCCAGGAGCTGATCCCTCATCACGTCGCTGTACTTGTCCAAACCAACCGTGTACTCCTCCAGATCATCCCTGTTCACAGTAGGATAGCTCTTCGTCAACCAATTGGAGCTGCTTCTCATCGATCGATCGAAACTAAAGATCCTAGTAGCGTGCTCTCCACTTCTCCAGAGATCGTTTGTGTGCGCATTGAAAATCCGGGCCGCGAGAATCTTCGCTCACACAGAACGAGAAAGAAAAGTAGGCATTCTTCTCGGTGGAGGTGTAGTGGTAGAAAATAAAAGAAGAGAAAGCAACTTTTGGGTAAGTGAGCTCCACGAACCTACGGCTCTCTCGGCTCAAGGAGGGAGGAGAAAAAAAGAATCTACCGCATCCCCAATCAATTAGCACCAGTTAGTTGTTGGTCGGGAAGGAATGCATACCAGGCGGCGAGGGTGCTAGCGGAGGAAGAGGACGCGGCCCAGGCCGGCACGGGCGTGTGCTCGATGTTGTACGCGGCGCGGTTGGCGGAGATCTCGTCGAGCCGCTTCCTGATCCGGCGGATGCGCCCGGACAGGTCGTGCCGGAGCGCGACCTCGCCGGCGCACGCCGGCCACAAGCACCCAGCGGCGGCCGGGGGCCGGAGGGCGCGGCGCGACGGCGGCCGGCGCGGTGGAGGAAGTCGTCGAGCGCGTCCTCGGCCTCGAACGCCACGTCGCGGGTCTGGCGCACCCACACGGCCACGAACTCGTCGTCGCGGAGGCGGCGCCTCCGGTCCGCGTCGCGGATGAAGGTGTGCAGCCACTCGAGCTTGTCGCGCAGGAGGCGCACGTCGTCGCCCACCTCCAGAAGCACCGCCGCTTCCCACGCCACCAGCTCCGACACCTTGGCCAGCACCGTCGTGATCGCCGTCTCCGCCATCCTCAGCTACCTACTCTCTCTCCTCAGGATTGTCTCTCTGTCTATAAAGCTCTTATAGCGAGTAAGCGCAAAGAGACTGAGGAATAGGGAGTGGCACCGCAGTTGTTGAGCTAATGGTCACTGATGATAGTCAAAGTCAATGAAGAGTGTGGCAGCGAGCGAACTGGTCGTTGTTCGTCTCGACAACCACTGGTCCACTACCGGGCCGGCGAATTCTCCGTCCACACTTTGGTAGGCTCGTGCGTAGCTACGAGAATCGGCAAGTCATCAGATGATTTGGTGAGCGTTTTGCCGCTCCACATGCAGGATTTGCTTGGCCGCTGGTGAGGCAAGGAAGGCACGGAGAAGGTGCCATGATATTTTGGCACGGCGGCTTTATGCTGTTGGTACCCACCATCCTCACTGTCACTGAGCTCCTAGTCTCTGTATGATATGAAGAAACAAAGCAAAAAAAAAAAGAGACTGATTGCTCGTGATGCCTAACCTGACAGAGATGGATTTGGTTCGAGGCCCGGTCTGGAACACATAATTCTGATCTACTGGCATTGCTGCTGAAATCCGGAGAATAATACAATCACTACAACCGAATTTCAGTCCACAAGAAATAATTTGCGGCTTTGCGCTTGCGCATACGAACAATTAAATTGAACGTCAGCAAGCTTTAGCACTGGTGTTCCTAAAAAAAGCTTTAGCACTGGTGGGCTGAATTTGTTAGTGTTGGGCCCTTTTTACTGCTGGGCTATTCGTTAGTATTATGAGGAGCCCAGGGCTACGACTTGAGCGTTGACATCGCCTTCTCTTGTTCCCCTCAAAAAAAAAAAAAAAAACATCGCCTTCTCTTGTCCGTTGTAAACACTTGCCTCGTCTTCTCAGGTCGTCTGGCGGTGTTGTGTGGTCCACCCTCTATTCCCGGAGTTGGCCTCCGACGAGTCACGTGTGAACTTATACCTTTTCTTCATTCCGGTCGAACCTGGCATCTCATTCCTCGCCGCCCCGCAGGACAGCTCCGGCGCCCGCCACCTGCTCGACGGAATACCCAAGACTGACAAGCGCACATAAACTTCTGCCGCAGGCGGCGTGGTCACCAAATGGCTCGCTGCTCCGGCACGCACTGTCCTTACTGCCGGCGCTGAGGCGGAGCAAACCTGCGTGTTAGCCCTCACGTGTCTCTGTAATGGAAGCCCAGGTCCGCCCCGCGCATCATGCACCAACGCCGACGGATGGTAGAGCCTGGAGGAGCTCAGCAACATCGTCAACCATCCTCATATATAGGTGTCAAACATACGGAGGTAATGGTACTACACACAACAGTCATTCAGGAAACTTTGCTTCACCATTTGTATTCGCTTCTTCTTCTCCAGAACCTGCCATTTTTGGCACATATTGACCTGATTGTGGCATTACCACAGCAATGCGAACAGCTAACATGTGCACATGTCTCGTTCTAACTCGTTTGGATGGGTTGGTGAAATCTATACCTTTCCCTATGGGCTATCGCCGTCCCGTTTCCGAAGTGCCGTTGGCTTTGGTCTGCTTTCTAACGTGTGGTTGCAACTTGTTGGCTTGTTGCTCCGTCTGATAGCAGTGGTTTGAGTTTTCGATGATGGAAATTTCGCCCCTTCTTCGTCCGTTGACTTACTGGCTCTCCAAGTCTTTACATCCCTGTTAATCTAGAATAAAATTGTCTGCCGTAGAGTTTGGTAATATCAATCAGGCATGACAGGGAAGAACTTCATTGGAGCTACCAAAAGCTCGAATGGCCTCCCTGCAATCTAGCTAAAAGCTGCAGCACGCACCCTCTGCAGTTCTGCATCCTGGACCCCATAAGGCCATAAGCTTAGTTTGGGGGCATGGAGTTGGAGAAAATCTGACCCAGGCTGGGATTTGAGGTGCTTTCTCTGAACTTTGATCAAACACACTTTCTAGTTAATAAGCTTTACACATGTTGCTGCTTGCTTCTTCAGCAACCACGCTCTAACTTTTTCTGACTATCTTCTCATCAGCGAGCACCGCACATCAGCACAAGTACCATGCTGCAGTGGGTGCTGCTCTAGCCTTCTGGAGAGGTATTTAGCTAATTTAGCATCCTTCTCAAACCTCCTTTTTTTTTGTTAAGCCCATGTGAAATATTATGTAACCCTTTGAAACTTGCTATATCACTTGGCACGAGATTGTTGTGTTATTCACTCTTCACAGTGCTATTCAAATTCTGAATTGCATTCATTATAGTTGCATTTTGAATGTCACACTCTAGTTCTGTGGCAAACACTAAACTCTTCAAGGTCGAGAAATTTTCCGTTGTGATGTTATGACAGGCATAAGCCTTCACCGCACTGCTCCTGATGTTCACTGGAGATGAATGTTGGCCATCAATTTATCTTTGATTAGGTCACAATCTGTGATATTCTAAATCTTTTGCAATGAAAGCTAGAAAACCTGTTGCGTTCTCCTATAAGGCACTTATAACACTTCATGAAAAAAATACTGGTGTGGATCATTAATGGCAGCCAGATAGTGTGTCACATAATAACATATAGTGGTGCTATTTCTGTAGGCACAGCAGCAAGAACATGCAGGAACCGGCAATCGAGAAAGAATGCAGGACATGAGAATAGCAGTGGTAAGGTAAGCATAAGATGAATGAGTAGTGCTCTTTCAACTGAATTTTACAGATTTTTTATTTACAAGTGGCATTCTCAGTTAGAATGAGATTTTTTAATACATAGTAGAATTTATCAAGTTTTGGTGGCAGTCTTCTTTTGTTTAAGAGATTTTTTAATATCTAGTTCAGTTTAGCTTAAAAAGTACTCTTTTCCGTGGTCTTCTGTGAAATCATCATAAAAATTACTCTTTTCCCTCTATGTACCTAGTAAGCTGCACTTCCTTTGCACAAATTATCAGAGAAAAAGTACACTTTTCCGTGTCTTCTGGTAAATTAAATCCAGCATATTATACTTTTTGTAGCAGGAAATTACCGTCAGCTCTTTGTTTTCTGTATGTGTTTGTTGTATCATCCAAGAGATGTTGGTTGGCTGTTGCTCGTAATATCCTAGAGAGATAAGATGCATTGCATTTGTTATGAAGGAAGTATTGTTGACAGAGAGTGCCACACTTGGAGCTGACAAAAGAAACATCGTTTTCCAGGCTTCCAGCTATACCTAAGCATACACAGAAAATAAACCAGACAATGAGTAAATACAGTAGTTCATCCTAAGTGCTAGCACAGACGACCATTCAAGCATGGATCTCGTGACCGGGGCAATCAGCAATCTCATTCCCAAGCTCGCAGAGCTGCTTAAAGAGGAATACAATCTGCAGAAGGGTGTGAGGAAACGTGTCGAGTATCTGCAAATAGAGCTTGAGAACATGAGCACCGTTCTCTGCAAGGTGGCCCAGCTGATGCCTGACGAGCTCGATGATCAGGTCAGAGCATGGGCCCATGAAATCAGGATGGTGTCATACGACATGGAGGACATCCTCGACACCTTCCTAGTTCGTGTTGAGGGCCAAGAGCCTGCTACCTCGGACAGGTTCAAACGCCTCCTGAAGAAGATGGCCAAACTGTTCAACAAGACAAAAGCACGCCATAAGATCGCTAGTGCCATCAAAGATATTAAGAAGCAACTCCAGGAGGTGGCTGACCGGCGAGGCAGGTACATGCTTGGCGATATTATGGCTAAGTCTGCTGTAGCTCTTGTTGATCCTCGTCTATCGGCTCTGTATAATGATGTGACAAAGCTGGTTGGCATTGACGAGGCAAGTGACGAGCTCATATCCATGCTCTTGTCCCAAGGGGATGATAAGCCATACATGGACAAGGTGAAGAAAATTTCTATTCTTGGACCTGGTGGGTTGGGCAAGACCACTCTGGCTAAAACAGTGTATGAGAAACTTAAAATGGGTTTTTGCTGCAGAGCCTTTGTTCCTGTGGGCCGGAATCCAGACTTTAAGAAAGTTTTCAAGGATATTCTCATTGATCTTGACAAACAACACTACACAACATGTTTCAATATGGTGATACTAGACGAAAGACAGCTCATTGATGAGCTTCGAGGATTCCTCAAGAACAAAAGGTATACATTAAGCCCCCCCCCCTACGCTTTACAATGGAAAATGTTTTCCCACTCCATTAGTTGTAAAATTACTAGATATTATGTTGTATGTCCCATTGCAATTATCTTCTCAATGTTACTTTATGTGATCCTGTACAATCACGCATCTTTGACTTGAAGGTTGATTTGTTTCATTCACATCAGTTGAGAATTTAGATGTTTTGGGCAATTATACTCAAGTAATGTCTTTTCTCTAACATAGGGATGGGCTCTTCTCGTTTAATTTACTTATAGAGTAGAAATTGCATGATTAATACTCTATACATATACATCATATCAGTACATTTGTTGAAGCTCAAACAGTTGAATCACTACCACACAAATATAAGTAACATTTTCTGATTAATACGAGTAATTGTACTTTGTAATGAATAGATTCATTATATGTCTGCAAAAAACCTACATGGCATTCATGGCGACCCACGTTCCTGATAGATTTTTGCTATTCAATGGAAAAAAAACCACTAATATTCTAAGCATTAATTAGTCTATAATAACATAGCTTTAGTATACTGCAAAATAACAAATTTTCAACTAAAGGAAGAAATGATCAATATTAATTTTGCTGATGGCACTATGAAGTATGAACCAGTCACTTTGCTGCTCAGTTAGGGAAAATCATAAGAATATATACTATTATACATTTATATAGGTTTATGATTGATAATATCATTTTTTTAATTTATGGCCCACTGTAGTTGCATTGTTCCTAGATAGTTTTACTAACTCAAGCCTCTTTGAATTGTCCTGCATAGGTATTTCATCGTTATTGATGACATATGGGAGACACAATCTTGGGAAACAATCAGATTGGCTCTGATTGAGAACAATCATGGAAGTATGATAGTAACAACGACTCGTAAATTTAAAGTTGCCAAAGAAGTCGGTGAAGTTTACGATATAAAACCACTTTCAGATGATGAATCCAGAAAATTGCTCTATACAAGAGTATTTGGTATTGAAGCCGATAATCTTGATTATTTACCAGATAAGGTATCTGATAAGATATTAAAAAGATGTGGTGGTGTACCATTAGCTATCATCACAATGGCTAATTTGTTGGTGGGTAAACCAATGGAGGAATGGCCTGAAGTCCACAATTCTATTGGTTTGAGCCATAAAGATAATCATCACTTCGAGAGTACAATGAGAATATTGTCTTTCAGCTACTATGATTTGCCTTCTCATCTCAAGAGCTGCTTATTGTATTTAAGTATGTTTCCCGATGATTCCATTATCAGTAAAGATCCTTTGATATGGAAATGGATAGCAGAAGGTTTTGTTCATAAGGAAAAAGGGATTGGATTATTTGAGCTTGGAGAGGGATACTTCAATGAGCTCATACATAGAAGCATGATCCAGGCAGTGGAGTTTGAAGAAGCAGAAGGCATCGTACAAGGCTGTCGAGTTCATGATATGGTGCTTGATCTCATTCGTTCTTTGTCACATGAAGAAAACTTTCTCTCTATATTAGATGGATTAGATAGTGAGGAAACATCATCGCAAAGCAATGTCCGTAGACTAGCCCACCAAAATAGAACTGTGGATCATAAACCTCAAGCTAGAAATATGGGCATGGCACAACTGAGGTCGTTTGTTACCTGTTATTGTGCCATTGACAAGATGGTCCCACTTTTGAGCTTTCGAGTATTACGTGTGCTAGCTATTGAGTATTGCGAATTTATGGAAGGCTACCAACTTGAGCATCTCGGAAATTTACTTCACTTGAGGTACCTTGGACTAATCGAAACAAACATCCGTGTGCTCCCAAAAGAAATTGGGCATCTGAGGTTTTTGCAGACGCTGCTGTTGAATGGAACGGGTGTAGAAGTGCTGCCATCAAGCCTCCGGTTGCTGACACAATTAATGTGCGTACGTGCTGACTGGAAGACGAGAACACCAAATTGGATAGGAATGCTTACGTCCCTGGAGGAGTTAAGGATATACCGTGGAGCAGATGACAGGTCTTCAAGGCGGTTTGTGAAGGAATTGGGCAACCTGACAGAACTGCGGGTACTGCGTGCTGGAATCACTCTGTTGGATGAGAGCATGGAGAGAGATTTAGTAAAGTCTCTATGCAATCTGAGGAAGATCCAGCATCTACAACTAGAAATTGTACTTCCAGGCATTGATGAAACCGTGGATGCTTCTCCCTGGATGAGTAGAGTCAGCTGGGAGGAAGAAGGTTTTGTCCTCCCTCGACATCTCCGACGCCTGCTACTTGGATGTGTCATCTTATCTAGGCTGCCATCGTGGATTAATTACTCATGTCTTCCTAACCTCTCCCACTTGTGTCTGCATGTGGTTGCCATGGATGAGCAGGATCTCAAAGTCATCGGTAAGATGCCAGAGCTCCGTGATCTCCTGCTGCCAACAAGCTCCACAGTGACAATCAGTAACATTGCCGATGGTGGCTACTTCCACAAGTTGAGGTCTTTCTCCATGCTTTCTTCAATGGTCCAGTTCCTGCTAAATGACGACTCCAGCATTTCATTTCATATGTGGAACGGGGAGGATGCTATGCCCTTTGGTCCTAAAAAGGAAAGTGAAGGCATAGTAGCACCTACTATTATGCCAGATCTTGAATATCTTGAATTCTTCTTTTTTGTCCGAACCTTGAAGGATTGCAACGGTGACTTCGGAAATTTGGGTTTGGAATGCCTCACAGCACTTCAGAAAGTCACCGTCAGAATTGGCTGTCAGGGTGCCTCGGTTTTAGAGGTGGAGGAAGCGGAGGCTGCGTTGAGACACGCTGCAGAGGCCCATCCCAACCATGTCACCCTCGAGCTAATCAGACATTTTGAAGATAAGATGATTTTAGTGTCTGATCATTGCTGTAACATGTAGGAGGACGCCATCTGGTGCTAGCAAGAGTTAGAAAACATTGTTTTGGTTCCTTGAAAATGGAACTCTGTTCGAATTACGTTGATCCACATGCTGTGACAGGGTGCTACAAACCATGGCTGCCCTATCATCAAGGTGCTAAAAAACCCAGTGGTTTGGAGAATTGTGCTCTTTACGAGAGCTAAGCCTAAGTGACGGCGTCATTAAGACTCCGATGATTGCTAACCTCCCTCAACTGATCTCTTGCGTCCTTGAGAGTTGAAGTTATTGGCTAGGTAAATTTGAGCCAACTGCCTGAGGCAATTCAGCAGGTCAGCTCCCTCAAAATTTTCAGCTTTGAAGGCTGTGGTGCACTGACCATGCTGCCTATGAGAGGTTCTTTGATGTTTGCTGCTACGGAATATTATTTTCCAAGGTTCTTTGATGTTTGCTCCTACGGAGTATTATTTTTCCTTGTCATGTTTCTGTAGATCCAATTTTCTAGCCATGCAGTTACTTGGGACTCCAGTTTATCTTTGCTCTTATCCTTACTAGAAGCTTCCCTTTGTGTAAGATGTCTCATCCATGTAGCCAATGGTTAAAATTTGCCTTTCCTGGCAGTTTGCTTCATTGCTTCAGAAATCAGAAATGATTTGCAGCCATTTTTATTGTAATCTGTTAAAACTAGGTCCGCTTGCCGATGACTTGATGTTGGTACCAATCCTAACAATCAAAGTTGAACGCACGCTGACAATTACTAGCACCGTCGCACACTACAGAACTTTTTTTCTATTTTGGTCCTTGTCTTTCTAATATTTTAAAAATGACTCTTTTTAAACTTCTAACATCCGGCTCATTTGGTCACGCCAACCAATATGGCGTGACACATGAATATGATCACGCCAAACACTATGCAGCGTGACCAAACATGACACGTAGTAAAATAGGTTTGACACGCAAAGATTGACTATGGTCATATTTGGTCACGTCAAAGTGCTTGGCGTGATCATAATCATGTATCACGCCATATTGATTGGCGTGACCAAAAGAGACCAAATCTTGAAAATTTAGTTGTGAGAGGGGTTTTAAAATTTTAGAAAAATAAATACCAAAATAAGGAAAAAGTTCCACGCTACACTAGGTGGGCTGCAATACACACGATGACATGAAGAACAACGTGTCCGTACCATATTTTCTGAAATACTGTACTACTACAAAGTTTGTCGATACAAACTGTTTTCCTGACCAAGAGAGAAGGGGACGTCAGCGGCAGCTGAGTCTAGCAAGGGAGAGCTAGCGATTAACCCACGCAACAGCAACTCGATGGCCGGCGGCGACCGCGGCTCATCCGATGCGGCCGAGGCGGAGCTCCGCCGGGGCTTCAAGACCCTCGC
The DNA here is from genome assembly GCA_031894775.1 of Chloris gayana. Lineage (NCBI taxonomy): Eukaryota > Viridiplantae > Streptophyta > Magnoliopsida > Poales > Poaceae > Chloris > Chloris gayana. The sequence continues at coordinate 156,610 of JAUNZO010004728.1, forward strand.
CGTGGAGCGCCTCGACCCCTCCGCCGCCGTATACGAAGTCAGGCTCAACCGCCCCGCCCAGCGCAACGCGCTCAGCCCGGCCGCCTTCCTGGAGATCCCGCGAGCCATGGCGCTCCTCGACCGCCTCCCATCCGCGCGCGCCGTCGTGCTCTCCGCCGCGGGTCCGCATTTCTTCGCCGGCATCGAGCTCGGGGCGCTTGGGAGCCCGCTCAACGCCTCCCCAAGGACGCCGACCCGGCTGCCGCGGCCGACGGCCTCCGGCGCGTGATCCTGGATTTTCAGGCGGCGCTGACGGCGATTGAGCGATGCCGGAAGCCGGTCATCGCGGCCGTTCACGGCGCCTGCGTGGGCGGAGGCGTCGAAGTCGTCGCTGCCTGCGATATACGCTACTGCTCCAAGGACGCGACGTTCGTGCTCAAGGAGGTGGACATGGCCATCGTTGCCGATCTCGGCGCGCTGCAGCGCCTGCCACGGATCATCGGTTACGGTAACACTGCAGAGCTTGCGCTCACCGCGCGCACCATCACGGCTTTGGAGGCCAAGGAGATGGGGCTGGTGAGTAGGGTGTTCAATTCCAAGCAAGAATTGGATGCTGGCGTTGCAAAGATCGCCAAAGGTATAAACATATCTATCTGTTTTTACTTAATATATACTAGTACAAGTTAATGTTCTTGCTTTGCTAAATGTTGCTGCCCCTGTAAAATAGTGACAAAGGATTCAACTGGCTGTAGTTAGGACTTACAAATTTATGCAGCTTAAACATTTTTGTGACGTTTATATGCCTCTAGATCCTTGTGGTTCACGATTGCAGAAGTAAGAGGAGCCTGGTTTGGCGAAAAATCATCTGGATTTATGGCTCTAGTGTATCTATCGTCCAAGGAATCTAGGATCGGTGCAGCCCTATTGATGATATTTGTTACTGCACTTGCATTTACCATATCTTTGATTCTCTTATATATAACTTATGAATGGTCTATTCTTTCTTCATCACTTGGAAGTTTTGATACTGAATTTGGCTAATCATTCCAGACATATCTGAGAAGTCGGCATTGGCACTGATGGGAACCAAGGCTGTTTTGCTAAGAAGCAGGGATGTGACTGTAGAACAAGGCCTGGAGCATGCAGCGACATGGAACGCGGCGATGCTAAGATCTAATGATCTCAAAGAGGCTATCAAAGCCTTCGTCGAGAAGAGGAAACCTGTGTTTTCAAAGCTGTAATGATCAGATAAATATACTCGAAGTGCTTTGCTACTAGAACTGAAAGAATAAAATGAGGTGTTGGTAGATCTTAGCATCGCCAAACATGCATTTTTTTTCTCAATGGAACTTTTGTTTGGGAGTCAAACCCAAGTCGAACAGGGCCATTTTTTTTTTTTTTGAGAACTCGAACAGGGCCATTGACGCGGTGATGGAATCGTTGCTGCACCCAGTTAGAAGATATTTGTGAATTTACTTCCATTGAGTTTAATGATCGTGTGCACAGTGCACCCCGGTAAGATGTCTGGCCCTTAGGATATTCCCGGTTTGTTATCAGTCACCGAATCTCTCAGTTGGCTAACTCGAATGCTTGGATCAAAGTTTGCTTCAGATTCCTAGAATACTTTTGCCATTCCCAGGCTCCCAGCACCACAACATGATGTTGTATACTTATCTTACATAAAGTTACTATCCTCCTTTTCCCGAGCTTTTTGATCAGAATTTGGTTACCAGGAGTGAAATTATATAATAAGAGATCTTCCAGTATTTACTTAGGATAAACATCAAATATAGCATTCTCAAACAAAAAATAGACTAATATTAGCAAATATTCTCAAATATGCCATTTAGAACCCAATTTTGGTTCACAATAACATCCAAAGCTATGCTAATCTGTTGTTTTAGTCTTACGCTCCAGCTATATACAGAAATAGTCAGGATACAGCTAAACAGGGGACCTCACAAACCAAATGCTTCGAAGAGTGAGCACACAGGAAAAAAGTCTCAAATTACGGAGAAACGAAAATGCAAAAGCAACCACCACCCAGGTCATGAACCTAATAACATTAGTGACCTCAAACCTCAAACAACAAATTAGCAATAAGCTGGCATTGACATCCCCGAGTCTTTCACTATAGCTGCTTACATGGTCTTTCGCCATCATCGACCTGCTTCGACTCCCCAGCTTGTCCGCCCTGGGTTCAGCACCGAGGAACCTTGCTCTTCTAAACCTCCAACTGCGAGAGCGTCACGGCTGAGATCCGGAGAGGCACTACGAAATCTTCCATCCTTATCCTCCAACAAGTTGCTCAGACCTGCCCCTAAATCACCAATCTCAGCTGCCATCCTTGGCTCGTCCCATGCCACCGGTTTTCTACCCATCTCAATGTCACCAATGTTTCTGCCCATGTTTGGACTCATGAAACCATTTGTTGCGCGAGGCCTCAGACCTTGCTCCTGAGGCACTCTGGAGCGGAAGTTGTTCTTCGATGGAGGGATTGGCGTGAAGAAGATCTCTTTGATGTTATCTACAACTCCTCTGTTGTACGGGTTGGCTCGTTGATCATAGCGATACCTGAAGTTCTCATATGTTGTCTACAAAAAGGACAGTTGATAAGCAATTGACATAATACATTCACCAGGCAAGACAACAAGTAAACATCAGTTTCACCTGATTCGTGCTCATGAGGTACAGGTGGAACACAGAGAGGCCACCAACAAACCAAACTGCAATAAATGTGTATACAATTAGAGCAATGGATGCAGGGCTCTTTGCCATTGCCTTCCAAATTGTTATCTGCTCTGTATTTCTGATCTTAATAATGAGCACCCAGCAGAATCCGAAGACATAGAGACAGAGAAGAGTTGTTGAGAAGACAAACATATAAAAGAACCTGTAATTTCTCTGCATAAAAAGAAGTCCTGTTAGCTCCCTGATCCATCAATTTAAATATTCTACGCAATCTAGATACTTAGATAGCATAGGTGATCCATATTTTTCATAGTATGAAGCAATATTAGAACCTTCCAGGTTAGGTCAAAATATCAAATGAAGTAACAACAGCAGATACACGATTAATGTTAAAGTGTTAGCAAGATTGATTTTTTTAACGGAGGAATGCAACACCAAGATAAGCCAGCAATCGATATATGAGGGTAGGAAAGGCTTTCAGAGTCAGATGTACTCTAGTTTATGAACTTACAAGTCCTATGCATTGTCCGACCCATGGGCAGTGATGGTCGAAACGTTCCACACAATTGTTGCAGATAGAGCAATGTGAGCACCGTGGAGGCCGGTACAGCATGCAGGTATCACAGTATTTTGTTTTCACAGTGATTCCATTGACAACAACATCCCTGACTCGGGGCAGCCGCAGAGGTGGGGTCTGGTTTGCCCCAACCTCTGTGTTACCATCAAAACCTTCAGGTTCTGGAGGATGTGCATTGCGAGGTATGATACCCGGATCTCTCCCAGAAGTGAGAAGCAGAAGACTCAGATCCTGAAAAGTGACAGCAATGCTTAAACAAGTTAGAGATTTACATATATAAAACTTTCATTTCCCAGCATGATCGTGAAAGACCAGAAAATTTATACAAATCAAATTAACATGATGCTAGGGCCAGCAAAATATACTAAATGCTACTGTGCAAGAGAACGTCAATGTAAAATGGTACAACAACAGCAAGGAGAATAAAGCTTCATTCCTAATATCTGAATACTCAGTAATATTTACATAATCAAGAACCATTGTCACAAAATAAAGGCAAAATATCGTTACTGGATACTAAGAGAAAGAGCAATAAAATATGTTCACAAGTATCGCCTGGTGAATTGCTAGTCAACTAACTTGTAAAGTACAATAAACGCAAATGCAACAACAGAAACTTCCTGTTTCTAATCATATGCTTTGATTATAATAAAACTGAATCCACATAATCATGCAACCACCAGCATATATTTACAACAATCACATCATATGAAAATTGAAGCTGTCGCACAGTTCACCAAGACAACTATGCCAACTATCACATATAGGGCCTGTTTGGCATGGCTCCAGATCTGGGCTCCATAATAATGGAGCTGAAGTTAAAGTGTTTTATATTTTTATTTTTAATCTAATATAAAAAAATGACTCAACAAAAGACCTTAATATATTTACAGTAAAGCTCCGGGAATACTGACACATTTTGGCCAACATAAAACACAAGTCATTGAACAATATTGTCACTCAACAATAACACATCACAACTCAGGAGATCAGTTCACACAGAGCATGACAACAAGTGGTCTGAGCATGACAATAAGTCTCAGCCTAAAGGATAGCAACAAGTAGTCTAAGTTGTGCCAAACAAGCCCTAAGTAGTCCAACCCAGCTAGGGAAATTAATGAAGATGGTGATTTTAAAAGGCTAAAGATAGTACTTACATATGCTGTGAATAAAACTGCTGCAATAATCACTGGTAGTCCCAGACTATAAGAGAACCTATCCATCAATTCCCTTGCAACAAATGCACAAAAGATTGACACTGGAGCCATGATGAGGAACATGGTGACAAACAAGGATCTTGCATCAGGACCAAATATAAATCTCCCCTGAAGAAAAAACACCTGCAAAAGAATGGACGCTACAGTTAAGCACAATTTCACTTTTATCACCACCAAAACAGCTCAAAGATCTAATAGGATAGAACTTGTCACAAGCTAGTGTGTAGGTACAGTTTCTAACTCTGCCCGTGCAGAACTCACTCGGAAAATCTTCAGAAGAGGAGAGAATCACTCTGAGCAGTTATTAACATGAGTTAGAAGGATCCATTAATGCACTGGTATTAAGTACTAACACTGTGCGTTTATTGTCCGGGAAAAGACCACTGGCAACAAAACCTGTCCTAAACCTACATTCCCCGGTACAAAATCATAAAATATAAAGGGAAATTGACCCGTAATATTTTTTTTGCAAGCAATAACGACCGGTCGAATTTGCGAAGCACAACGAAGGAATCCTAACATTCGCACCACACACAAGTCAATCTAGCAGCGTCCCCTAGAAGGGAACAGTCAATTCGCACCACACACAAGTCACCACCGCAGGAACGCGCAGATCCACACACGCAACAAAGAAATGAGGGGATGAAGAAAGTGAGAGGCTCACGCACGTTGCTCCCCTTCCAGGCCTGGTACACCAGCGGCGCCTCCCCGCCAGCGCCGGGACCGGCGCCGGCGCTTGCTCCGTTCATCGCCGCCTCCCTCTCAGCTCAGAATCGCCGTTGAGATCACGGCCCAGATCACTACATAGCCGACAGAGAGACGCCTCCCGCCTCCGAGGACCACCGCAGGCGACGTCTGTCCAATGCTGCGCCCCGCCGCTGCGCCGCCGCTGATGTCGGAAGCCCAGACACGGGAAGAGAGAGAGAATGGGGAGATGAAACCGAATGAAAGGAGCACCAGCTCGTGGGGACGTGTAGTAATATCTCCTGGTCCTTTCGAGTTATTATTGCAGAAACACCCTTCAATTTTTCAGAGCTGTGTTCCCCGTACCCAGCAGAGCCCCGGGCATTTTGCACACACACTGTTACGCGGCTTCTCCACTTTGGCCCCGTTCGTTTTCACCCTCTAAAATTTATATACTGTCACATCAAAGAGAATCTTACTATTTAAGTAGTATTTTTATTAATTTAATAACAAAACCTATGTCGCGATCCCCTCTAATTTGCGAGACGAATCTAATAATTCTAATTAATCTATGTTTAGCTACAGTGATGCTACAGATAAACATCTTCTAATAACACCATAATTACCCTCGTTGGATTCGTCTCGTGAATTAGATAGGGGATCTGCAATTAGTTTCGAGATTAGACTTTATTTAAGATCTCCAAAATGATAAAATTCTCTTTGATTTGACTCTCTAAAAATTATATAGCTTGAAACGAACAGGCCCAAGGGTTTTTCTTTTGTAAGGAAAAAGATAGTTTGATTGGGGTTAGTGCAGCTGCAGACCATTTTTCCACCAAATTCTTGCTGGCAGGACATTTTGGGGGGCAGGTAGGTGAACAAAGCTGAGAGAGTTTGTTGTTGTTCCAAATGGTACTGATTTGAGAGATGAGTGACAGTTACTTGTATCTAAAAAAATGCATAGGCTACCAAGAAGTTGTTTGGTTAAGCAGTCTAGCTTCAACCGTATCATTGTACTTGTTATTATTAATCAGAAGAAGCACTATCATTCATTAATATAGAGAAAGGAATTAGAGCCTTTTTTTAACATAATTTAAGCAGAAAATGAAAAACTGTCAAGTTAGGATGCAGCTAAAACAGCGAAGCAATCATCACACCACTGCATGTGACAACAACAATTATATTGACGATAATTATCCCCAACCAGTGCACTATGAGAATTTACCAAGACCGTCAAACTACACATGAACACTTGTGAAACGTGGCAACACCGGGATCTCGAACTTCACTACCGATGATTTTTTGCAACTACCACCTCACATCAACCACAACGTCGTCGGATACTTAGATCACAACAAAGCAGATAACCACCTCCACAACTTGCCAGAGCAACCTCCATAGCAACTGGTTGGAGCAATCTCAACGAGAGTGATTGGTAGTTGTGTCTAAAAATATATAAAAGATTTTGAGAAGTTGTTTGGTTCAGCAGTTTAGCTTCAACCGTGGCACTGTAGTCGTTGTTATGGTCAAACCACTGAAAAAATGGCACATGCAAAGTACTGCGGTCAGTTTCTACAAATTCAATGTGCTATGTGTATAAGAGTAGAGGAGCAATTCAAATTTCAAAGAAGTCATCAATGATCTAGCTAGGACAATATTTTTTTTAAGGAAAGCTAGTACAAATAATTAACCTGTGCTCACGAAACTGGTGAGCGGTGTTCAATCGGTATGGGCCGACGTCGACGCTCGAACCTCATTTGGCACATGTCGTGCGGAATGTTGCTGCTAACATCGCTAGAGAAGTAGTCACTACTGGTGTTTCTTAAGAAACGTGATGGTGAAGCCAGTGCAGAAGATTAGCAACAACTCGAGGTCACAAAGACACCGATATGAAGCGTGGAAGGGGGTGAAGTGTGAAACCAGGCTGAAAAGTGGTGAAAGCAGAATATGTGCCAGCTAGTTTGGACGCTTTTCCGGACGGAAAGCTTTTGACAGCCGGGCGATGCGATGATCGATCCTTGCTTCGTAGCATAGTCTAATCATAGGCTATACTGTTAATCACCATTGATTCTTGACCAATCCCGCCCTGCTGGTCCCGCCGTCCCGGTGGTGGTGGGTGGGGTACTATACAAGAAGTGGATTAACTGTCATGTCAGCCCAGTATAGAAAGGGCCCATGCGCTGGTGGTGGGCCAGGTCCGGTGGGTCGCCACGAAGTGGCCGGGCCTAACATGCATGTAAGGCTGGGCTGTTGGGCCGGTCAGAAACTCTTGATCATTTTCACCAAGCTGAAAAGCCGTCCTGCTCACTGCTCAGTAGTCTATAGTCATACTGGATCACGATGGAAGAGACGATAAATTTGCTGTCCTCCGTAACAGATCTAGTAAAATTGCATCGCTTGAGCTCAAAAAAAAAGAGAGAAGTAAAATTGAATCGTCCCGTCCTCAAATGCAAAGGGAAAGAGAACGACATAGAGAAGCATTGCTAGGAAAATAATTGAGAGATAGTAGAAGGGAGAATGTAAGAACAAGTACCCTCCTTGTGAAAATAAAAAATCATCGAAATAAATGAGGGTAAATTAGATTCATGCCATTAAAATTTCCACAAATTGAAAATACGCAATTGAACTTTCAAAAATAGGGTGTATGCCATTAAACTCTGTTCAAAGTTGAAAATATATCATTATATACGTTTTAGAGTGTTTTAAACCCATTTACAGCCCTATCTGTTTCTGTACATCCCATTTTGCCCCTACCCTGTAGCATCCTCCGTGCCCTCCAGTCTCCACCCCGGAACATCTTTCTCAATCTCCAGCTCGACGCGTCTCGCGCAAGCTCGCCACAACAAAATCAATGGCATTCTAGGCAGTCTTCTTCCACAATAGGGAACTATCAAGTCGTCTCGACGAGTCCGATAGCGAATCCGAAGTGCCCGATGCGCACCTCACCCGTTGTTCCCCAATTTTGGTGAAGGCTTAGGCTACGATCCTATTCAAGCATAAGGCAAATCAATTTGGACTTCTAAGAGCATCTCCAACGAATGAGACCTTAAATCAAGCCTCTACTTTTCTCTTTGAGAGCCGGCTTGCAAATTTAGGGTCCTAAAATTACTCTTCAACTCCAGCAGTGACTTCAAAACAGGCCCGCATCCGGGCGTCAACGCCTCCTCCACCTCCCGACCGTCCGTCCCCGGACCATGCCCGGACCATCAAGCTCGGCGGAGGAGCGCGGCCCTCCCGCACCAAGCTCAACGAAGGGGCTTCGGTGTCCCACGCCACCGGCATTGTCCGGGCTAGAGGAGGGCGGAGCCGGGCCGGGGCCCACATGAGCGGTTGTAGCACCGGCGAGGCGTGGGCCGGGGCGAGCACGCGCGCCGCGGAGGCGTAGTCCACGGATCGCGCGGATCACACCTCCGGCTCCGGGCGTCGCGACGGGTGACGAGGACGGGCGCAGGGCGGCGACGCGCGTCGGTACACGCTCCGCCGGCCTCACCGATGAAGGACCACCACCGGGCGGGGAGGACGAGGCGGATGGGTAGCGCGCGACTACCGATGGGCGGAGGTCGGCCCGCCATGGCCTCGCCTCGTGCGCGGTGGGGTGGGAGGGGAGGACGGCGGGCGGCGGAGGGAGGAGAGGAGGGGAGGGCGGCGCTCGGCCGGAATCGGAGGAGGGGGCGGCGCGACCCGAGTAGGGGAGCGGAGGCGGCGGCGCGGCGCGACCGAGTAGGGGAGCGGAGGCGGCGCGGCGCGACCGAGTAGGGAGCGAGGCGCGGCGCGGTCCTACCGGCGGGAGGCGACGACGGGCTGCGGGCTCGCGGCTCGCTGCGGTGCGGCGAAGGAAGGGAAGAGAGAGGAAAAGAAAAGAATGAAGAGAGAGAGAGAAAAAAAAAAAGTGGTGGGACCCACGTTTGAGAGTCGATTTGGAGGCCCCTAGGAATGGGGTCTTGGGATTGCAAATTGAGGTGGCATGAAAAATAGGAGCTCAAATAAGGTCCTTGCTAGAGTGGATTTTATTGTCCAAAGACCCTAAATCTAGAATAGGGGCCCAACTAGGGGCCTTGCTTGGAGATGCTCTAATCATTACAAGCACAAAAGAATTAGGGGGTGTTTGGATCCTCTAGTTGGCTAAATAGTCACCTAAAGTTTAGCCAACTAAAGTTTAGGAGATGTATGTTTGGATCGATGACTAAAGTCCATGACTATATAAAAAGTGGACATATCTAACCCTCAATAAATGTTTCTCCACCTTTATTTTTTCTATTCCTATCGTATGATGAGGGGTACTTTTGACTTTATTTGCCTTTATCCAAAGTTTAGGAGAGTTTAGCGAGGTTGAAATGACTAGTGGTCTAAAGTTTAGAAGGTGACTTTAAAGTTTAGAAGGTCATGTTTGAAAAAAGTAACTAAACTTTAGTTAACTAATGTTTAGGAGAGGGATCCAAACATGACCTTAGGCAGAGCAAAGACGAGATAAGATCCTCGATTTGATCTGGATGAGACAGGAAGTGGAAAAAATCGACTTCCGATCGAGCCGCAGCTCCTCGAATTGGATCATCATCCTCGAGTTCCGGCAGGTAGATTATTCCTATTTGAACCTAGTTGGTCGTAGGCGGTAAGGTTGGGTCCGACGCTGCCGTCGTCCAATCCACGGCGCTCGGGCAGCAGCACAACAACAGAGGCTTGGAGACAACGAATCTGACGAGGCAGGGATAAAATGGGAAATACGAAAAACATAAACTTGCATGTGGGTCTTAAACCCTTTTGGATGTACATAGTGGCATATTTTCAGCTGAAGTGAAAGTTCAATGGCACCCATCCGTTTATAAAAGCTCAAGGCAGATCTCCAACTCGTAAAATTAATAATGGCATGGATCAAATTAACCCTAAGGGTGTGTTCATTTTCAGTTTTAGAGGGGTCAAATCAAAGAGAATTTTATCATTTTGAAGTACTAAATAAAGTCTAATCTCGAAACTAATTGCAGACCCCTTATCTAATTCACGAGACGAATCCAACGAGGGTAATTATGATGTTATTAGAAGATGTTTACTGTAGCATCACTGTAGCAAAACATAGATTAATTAGGATCATTAGATTCGTCTCGTAAATTAAAGAGGGGTCGTGACATATGTTTTATCATTAAATTAATAAAAGTACTACTAAGTAGTAAGATTCTCTTTGATGTGATGGGTCTAATTTTTAGAGGGCAGGAAACGAACAGGGCCTAAATCGATTATCACCTAGCTAGGGCACGTTTATTCTTGTGTCAGCCTGCCATAGCCGGGCAAAAGTCTGCGGCGGTGGCGGGTACTAGTGTGGACTGATGCAGCCGATGGAGTAGCCGAGGCAAGAGCAACTCTACAAGCAAGGAGGTGCGGCGCCCCGTTTGAGGGAAAACCGAATGTCTTGGCGCAGCGGAGGCACGGGACGGGTGCACGCAACCGGAACCTATCTTTCTTGGTCGACGCGCGCGCGTTCCCACTCCGTATGCCGCCGACGCGTACGGAGGAGGCGTGCGCGTCTCCTACTACTACTTGTCCTCTCGCATCAATCGGTAATCGAGGAACGTCTTTGTTGGATTGGATCGTTCCCACTTCCCGGGCCGCAATGTCAATGTGGGTCGTGGGCGCTGGCTACTCCGTTGGTTTGGTGCTTGCACTTACCGGGACGGCGTCTCACCGGAGTAGCCAGTTGATGCGAGGATTCGTCCGCAATTAATAATGAGATGGACGCAATCTCCGGCGGTGCGGTGCATGCGAGTGCGAGGCAGCCGATCGGGTTTGCTTGCCGGGCGAGGGACGACCGCTGGAGTCCCTCAGTAGTGCCCTTGTCGTCGAAACGCAAGAAGAGGCGTCTGCATTGAGTCCGTCGAGAAAAGGCAGGCCACTAGTGTAACGTGCGCCTCGAGACGGCCGCGCACGGCATTGTTCACCGCACGGCTCCTACAGTTTTCTTTCTCGATCCAAGTAACCGCTGCCGTTCCCTCCTCGGGTCTGACGCCCGGGGATGCGTTGCCAACGAAAATGTTCCTCGCCCTCCAGACCTCGCAAAGTCAAACATGTTGACATCACAACGTGCCCACGCCACGCCCCCGGTGTATGAAGACGATGATGGCGACGGCGACTTTGCTGCCTCCCTCCCTTGTTACCGCACGAGGGTAACCTTTTCGGATTGAAGTGATGATGAGGGATTTCGGAATCCAAGGTGAGGAGGTGGGTTATGGTTAAGCACTAAGCAGAGGGAGGGAGGGAAGGCCGCTATGGCCGGTGGCCATAACGTGGAAGCTTCTCCTTCTCCTTCCCGTCTCCTCCTTCAAGAAAGAGGCAATATCCAACGGAAAAGCTCACCTACAGAACAGAGAGCTACCGTACCTAAAGATGCCTTGTTGTTCACGGGCAAACGCAAAGCTCATCTCAGACTTAAAAAAAAAGGTTCACCGGTTGAGAGAGCTCAGACTCATACTCAGAGCAGTCCAAAAAGAAAGCGGGGGTTAGCATACCATAATAAAGGGAGGGAAGGCAGAGGAGGCGGGGCAAAGGCAGTTGAGTTGAGCTTGAGTCCACTTCACGCTACCGTCGATGGCGCCCCTATAAAACACGCGACCGCCCCCTTTTGCGCTCCGCCACACGAGCCCCTCTCCCTGTAATCGCCGCCCGCCCATGGCCAGCAGCGAGCCCAAATCTGCCATGTAGTAGTAAAACACGCAGAGACCAAATCCAGCAAGCAACCCGCCCACCCGATCCGATCCCGCTAGCTTCGTCTTCATTGCGGTTGGGTTGGTTGGGATCTCGATGGACGCGCGGCAGGCGGCGCCCGGAGGAGCCCTGCTGGCCGGCCTGCCCATCGGCTTCCGCTTCCGCCCCACCGACGAGGAGCTGGTCCTGCACTACCTCCGCCGCAAGGCGCTCGCGTGCCCCCTCCCCGCCGACATCATCCCCGTCGCCGACCTCGCGCGCCTCCACCCATGGGAACTCCTCCCCGGTAAGCACTCTCACCCCCCACGTGGATGTGGATGTGTTCGATTGCTTCCCGCACCCCGTCCACACCCACACGTGCGCGATTGCGCTCGGCATTTGCGTTCCCACCGAGGATCTGATGCAGAGCGCGTCGAATTTCGCAGGCGGCGCCGATGAGGAGCGGTTTTTCTTCCACTTGCCGGCGACGAGGTGCTGGCGTAGGGGCGGCGGGTCCGGCAGGGCCGCCGGCACCGGCGTGTGGAGGGCGTCTGGGAAGGAGAAGCTCGTCGTGTCGACGGGGTGCAAGCGCGCCATCGGCGCCAAGCGGACGCTCGTCTTCTGCCACCGCGGCGGCAAGCGCTCCGACTGGCTCATGCACGAGTACCGCCTCCTACCCGCCGCCCGCAACCCGGCTGCTGCTGCTCCCCTTGTAAGCTCCCCGGGATGAATTCCGTGGTCCGGAGGTTTCACTTCTGACGAAACAATACAGTACAGCAGCTGATTTTATTTTTGCTTGGTGGTGGATCGTTTCAGGTGAGCTTGCCGGCCGGGGCCGTGGACTGGCTGGTCTGCCGCATTTTCAAGAGGGCCAAGCCGGGTCGCGGCAGAGAAGACGATGCGGAGGAGGCGCCTTCGTCGCCGTCGTCCGCGTCGTCGTGCGTCACGGACAACTCATCGGACCACGAGGAGGACGATGGCGAGCAGAGCAGCGGCGGCGCCGCCTCTAATTATGGAGCGTAGTAGAGAGTAACACTAGGCCGTTAAGTTAATCGCCGTGGGCGCCATGTGTTCTAACGAACGCCTTCGCTAATGTCGTAGTAGCAGCAGAGTCCTCCTCCCGCAGCACCGCCGCCTAGCAGCAAGAGAGAAGAAAAACAAAGATCGAGCTCACGCACAAGTGTCCATCGCCTAGCTGTGCTTGAGCTCGTTGCGAAATCCAGTGTTATTTAATTATTAGAGTACATTAATCATGTTCCATCATCATTTCCCACTTGTGTTCAATTCAGCGTGAGCCCTCTCACTGTTACATGATTCCTCCGAGGATAAACGAGAAATCACAGTCACAGTGGAGTGAACATCAAATTCACTTCAGCCTCTGATGTGTGCTCCCTACTGAACAGCTCGCTTCCTTGTTCCAGTTTCCTTTCACCAAACACCTGTACCAACTGCCAATTGGTACCTAAACACAAAAAGAAAGTTGATCTAAGCAAGGAACTCCCTAGAGGCCAGGGCATGACACACGCAGGGAACGAACAGAAAGACAGAGCATATATACAAAGCGAGAATCATTGCCATGGAAAAGGGCAAGAACAACAACAAAGACGTGCAGGGAGGGAGAAAGGCTGGTCAGAAAGGGCACTGCACTTAGAAGAAGAAGAAAGGGGATGATGATAAGGTTCTCGATACTGTCACTGATTGGCACGAGATACCTTCCTTCCCGGAGGGGGCCCTTCGCAGGAATATAAGAAACCAAGGGGGAATCGGAATAATCTTCTCTTGGTGCAATCCGGGTGGCTCGCCTCTCCGGCCTCATCTCGTCCAGCTGCAGCAGATGCAAAGCCAGCTCTCCTCGCCCCGCCTTCTCGCGTAGAATCAAATCGAAATCGAATAATCGTGAGAAAGATTTGGGGAATTTTGATCGTGCACTGGAGTACTAGCTGATTCACACTGTCGCTCTCCCGTAAGTAATCGCTAGAGAGAGATGCCTCTCTTTGCAACTGATGATTCCATTACGGTTTCACTCTTCCCTAAGCAATCGATGACGAACGAGTGAGATCAGTGAGCCGTTCATGTGATGAAAGGTGAAAGCAAATGGAAACGTAAGCTGGCGTAGTACTTGAAACTGACCACCGCCTGAAATCGACTTGCGTAACCAGTATTACTCGCTTCTTTGCCGCATGAATGACAGAGAAAAGAGAAGCTCAACCCAGGCATCTCTTTTTCTTTTTTTGTTGCCTCCTTGGAACTAACTACTCTACCTTCAGCCACGAAAATGAAACCATCTCGCGGTTTGACTTTTCGTGTGTTCTTCCTTCAGAGTTGAGCCTGAAGCTTATTGGATGATGGACTTTTGGTGACAGTAACCATGATCAAGTCATTAACAAGAAAACCGGTCAGCATCAGGGGAACAGAGGAGTCAAAGCCAGCCGTACTCGAGGGGACAGCAGCGCCACAGATGCTAGTCGCTGCTGCTGCCGCGGCACAGCAGGAGGTTGCCAATAATTCAAGACAGCCCGTCCCGCGGCTGAAGGGACTGAATGAGAGTCGTCAGGCTTTTCTTTTTTCTTGGCACACGCGAAGGGACAGCGGGGATCGCCATCAATCGCTTGGAGGATTCTTCCCTGATTCTCCACGGCTCCCCCGGCGATTCAATGCGATGCGGGTACCCTCCTTTGCTTGGCAACAAGCTCAAGCAGAGGAGGGGCTGCCCTGCCCGGCCGGAGCTGGAGGGTACAGCGCCATGCGTGCACTTCACACCTACACTCCGCTGCTGCCATCTCCTAACCGTCTGATTGGAGTGATCGGATGGGCACGCAATCTGATGGCTCGTACCATGACGGCAATGCATGCACCGCTGCTGCACGGAAACTTGGAATGGAATGGAGAAGTTGCTTCGGTTTCTGCCTTGCACACAGTAGTTGCCTTGAACCGCACACTTGACCCAAGTGCCTATCTTGGCAAGGTCGGCAGCTAGCGTATGGATCTCATCGGCACCATGGAATTATGACTGCCCGTCGCTACCTCCAAGTAGGTGGAACGTTGGATGAGATGCGCTTCCAAATGAGTTGCGCTTACAAGATGCCACCAAGATGAATTAATCTTCCTTACGAAAAATCAATTACACGTGAGCGTTTCAGCGGGGCAAATACACTACTACCATTGGTTCAGTTACGGTTGAGGGAACTACCTGCACGTTAGGCAGACCTAATACACATTGTTCAGATTTCACGAGTTCCGATTGGTGCCAAAGCATCAACACGAATGCATTGGCGTGAGATTATCGCGTTCTCCTTACAAACTAATTTACTAGTCATTTTAGGTAATGCATCCTAGGTTAAGTACAACTGCACACTCTTATATCCCGTGAAAGGAATAACAAACAAATCGCAAGGTTGCTGGATCTGCCGTCTAACCCCGCCGTGTGTTTCCTTTCTTCCGAGAGAATACAGTAAGGTTGAGGTTGTTCATGTGCAGGGCTCAGTGACTTGGACAGTGAGTAAATTAATCATGAAAACGAGAGTCAGATGCGCCTGTCTCCTCCTCTAGATTCCTGTTAGTAACGTTTAGTAGTAACAGAGAACACATGGATCCTCAATCACAGATACTACAGTATTGGTTTGAATTTTTTTGAAGGTAATATTGGTTTGAATTAGTTCTGATTGGAACAGATGTCATTTGCCTTAAGCATCAATTGACTTGACACTAATGAATAACAATTGCAGGGCACTGGCACCGCTGGCCGGTCGGCCGGACCGTGTCACTGCCACCAGTCACCTTACGGAATCAGCCAACGTTATTAGGGGATGCCGACCTAATTCATCTATATCTCGACGGGAAGCTAAAACTAATCATCTGCCTGGCGCACGCCTGTGTGCCACGTGCCATCTTTGCTTGCGCCAACAGGTTACTGAAGTGAGCTACTCGTAGCTGCCGGGTGCATGATTAGTACTACGATTAAGCAGTGGATCAACAAACCTAAGCTAGTCGCATGACATGGTGTTACGTGCATGCCATGGCACGCTGCCCCGGGACGCGCCGACCGAAAGTTGCTTGCCGCCGTCGGCGATCGAGGTGATCACCGCCGGTGCAGTGCGGTGGTGACCCTGCTCCCCAACGGAGGGGAAAAGAAGAGATTTTTGAGATCTTGGGAGGCCGGTCACGGCAGCCCGACAGCAGACGCCACCTCCCCTCTGATCTCTGTAGCAGAGGGAGGGAGAGTGGAGTGTCCTGGTCCTTTGCAGCTGGAACGGCATGGTTGCTTGCTCCCTTTTCCAAGACCAACAAATCCCCATCCATCGCTCCGTCCGTCTCATCAAATGTCAACCACCCAGAACTCGGTCCCTTTCGTCCCCAGCCAAGCAAGTCCCACGCCGCAGACAGGGGGTGGGGTAGAGAGAGAAGAGACGGCCCAAAAGTCCATGGATTCTGGGCTCCTTCCTGATCGATCAGCTTTGGTTTCTCATCGCAAGTCATGCATCATGATGCAACGCCACATATACTGTACCACCCATCGATGAACCATGCCGTGCCACGAGGAATGCTAGTACTTTTAGGGGGTCAATCAAGGACGCAGCGGGTACTGTACGACGCTATTATCTTGCGACTTCCTTCCCGGAAACGCCACCACGCCAATGTGGCGTATAGGTTCTTCTTCAGGGAATTGGAACCGGTACCAATGTGTAGAAAGAATTCAAATCCTTGGAATCTGGGTACAATTTTAGTACCAAGTGCTGAATTTTGCAGCTGGAGGAACATGTCCGTCAGCCCTCGCTGATCGACCTGGCAAACTAGAACATGACACTTGTAGTTTACTAATCCTTTTGTTAAAAACAAACACAAGGTTCCCACGCTACTTCCGGTACGCATGGGTGAATAGATAATCTGCCATCGATGCCCCAATCATACAAGGAGGTTGGGTTCTCCGAACTGCAGCTGTGTGCTCATGTGGCCATTTGTTAATTGCCAGTCAAATGATGAGGTACAAGGGCAATCGAACTCTAATAGTACGCTGTTGCTTGCTGACCCTTTATGCCAGGGCTCACTTGCTGCCTGTTGATGCACATGAGACCGAGCATGGTATACAGGCATAGGCATGTGGCGGAGCCCATGGATTATTAGTGGACGGGGAACAAAGGAATTTGTGGAGTGGAAGAAGCGGTTTCCTTTGAAATACGTACAGTAGTAGGCTGCAAGAACTGAACCACTCCCTCCATTGATTAGTACTTGTAGGGAAGGTTGTTGGGTTAGCTTCCCATCCCTCCAAGGGAATCCAAAGAGAAGCCAAGGGGCAAACGAAAAGCAGATCAAATCGAGGCGTCCGTCTCACTCTTTCGCTCTACCCAATGGGAATGGAGGAAGAGTCCGTTGATGAAGCGCAGT
The DNA here is from genome assembly GCA_031894775.1 of Chloris gayana. NCBI lineage: Eukaryota > Viridiplantae > Streptophyta > Magnoliopsida > Poales > Poaceae > Chloris > Chloris gayana. The sequence goes on from JAUNZO010004728.1 coordinate 173,809, forward strand.
GCAAGGTACATGAAAGCAGCAGCTCAATAGGCCATGACCCATTCCCATGCAAGGGAGCAGGAGGTGGAAGGAGGACGTATCAATGATAGTTACTCCTGCAAGCATCTGGATACTGCAGGTATTAGGAATTGAAAGCACACTGGCTGGCCATATATATGACATTATCGTTAGCAACAGTGAATGCCCACGACGTGTGTGAGGAGGGCACAGGTTGCCTGCACTGCATCTGCAGCCTGCAGGAGGGCGTTGCATCTGTTCTGCAATCAATGGGCTCTGTTGAGCCAGTTGTGCTGCTTGCTTGCCTTCAGAATCCATCCTGAGAAATTATTTGATGGACGGCTTCTAGAACGAGAACAAAAGAGTTCGATTCCATGCGCCTAATGGAATCTGAATGTTACGTAATCCGAACGACGAGAAAAAATTCGCTGTCCATTTGTTTGGTTATTTGCAGCGACAACAATGTGCTGGGTGGCACTCCTCACACAGGAAAATAACGGAATCCGAATGTTGTCAGCAAATTCCGAATGAATAGGGAATTTTCGTTATCCCTTTGTTTGGTTATTTGCAGCAACAGTACGCTGCTGGGTGGCGCTCATCAGTCTCCAAAAGCTGGAGCATAGCCACGAAATTGCGTCTGTCGACGAAGTGACCGACGGCTGGTCGGCGGCGAGGATCGAGCGAGGGATTAGATTAGGGGCTGTCCACTGTTAAGGTAGCCGCCGGAGATCATCGGATCGAAACGGAGATTCCGCCTCTACGGTTTCCTCGACCTCGGCGCTCTCTAGATAAATTAACCTCGGCCCAGTAGGCCGCCGATGCACTCGTTGCGGCCCATGGAGTAGACGGACGGACAGCCCGTTAAGCTATTGGAGCCTGGTTGCGAACGCTAATAATGGATCCACGAGGATTAAATTAATCCCACCTGTTAAGCCCTACGGAAATCACGCGCGTAAAGCTAACGGCCGAGGATGTGGTATCGCCAAGCCTGGTAGCGCGGGCCTGTGACTTCAGTTTCGAAGCCTGGATCGCGATTAAACATCAGGGTGCTTTCTGCAAATGTTTGGGAGCTAGCAGCCGCCGCCCGCCAGCCGGCGAGGCTGCGGCAGAGTCGGTCTCGTGCAGGAGAGGATCCTCGCATTCAGCTTCATCCTACGAGGCTACGATCCCACATGGCACAATCCGTAAATCTTCCAGAGTGGCGCTGCGTGCCAGCAAGATCCCACCCCGCCAAATTTGGGGCTGCGCTCCGAGGAACACGCGCCGCCGATCGCCGGCTGCAACGGTGCGAACCGTCTCCTTACTAAGTCCTCCGCACGACGCGGCCCATTCACCATCCCATATGCTCCGGCTCCCCTCCCGCTCTCGCTGCCGTCCCGCCCCTTTGATGGGGTGCGCGGCCTCGAGCGACGACAGGGCTGAGCGGCGGCGGCGGGGGCGGGCGCTGGGGCACAGCGAGGCGTCCACCACGGGGGTGGTAGGTCAGCAGGATCAGGAACCTGTTCAGGCGGCGGCGGCGCGGAAGAGGCGGGGGTGCAAGGTTGCGCCGGAGCCCAAGGAGCAAGGGGCTTCCGCGGTGCTGGAGCCCGCCATGCCTGGCTCTCCCAGCTTCAGGTACTACTGCCAGAAGGCGGCGATTGCTGATGCGCTGGTGGCCGAAGAAGAAGCCGGCGATGGCGAGGGGTCCGTCAGAATCACGGGTACCTGCCGGCTCTTCCTATCCTGACTTGCATTACCTTCTGACATTTGGAGGAGCTCCTGATACTGATTCCTTCTGCAATTTATAAAATTTTGCAGAGGCGTCTGAGGCGCCAAAGACGTACGAGCTCACAGTGGAAGACACCTCAGAGAACAAGATTGTTGAGGTAGTTAGAACAACAGCACCATTCATTCATGAGCTCCTGGTGATTGATGAGAAAGAAAATTTGTCACTTGTCAATGCACTTGCATCTGACTGTTGATGCAAAAATCACGCAGGTGTCCAAGCCTAAACAGGTGACCAAGTGGCTCAGGTTCAGAGGCTTGGCGATCGTCGCTGCTGCCTGGTACAACCTGTTCAGCCGCCACAGGAACAAACCTTCGACGCCTCCTTCTGCCGCGGCCGCAAAATCTGATGCTCCCGATCCTGCTCCAGCTCCGAGTTCTCATACCTGACCTGGCAGCATTGTATGGGATCTTTTACATGTTTTCTTACGTCTCTACTTACAAAAGCATCATTTGCTGTTTTCTTTTAATCTTGGTTGTTGTTTCTAAGCTAACCCTGTACCCGAGAAATTGATTCTGTAAATGATGTAAGGAGTATCCGTTTGGATTGCTCCTCTCCTGTTGAATGTTAGATCAACACAAAAATTAGTTTTGACAATGAAAGACAGCAAGAATTCTAACTTGGAAGCTGTTCATCCCAGTCTTCCGTAATTTGATAGTTTTTGCCCCACCCCCTGCGTTTCTGAATGATAGAGTGGGTATCGAGAAACATTTGCACAAGATTACAATCATGAGCAAGTACTTTTAGTGTCCTCATCCTTTATATCCCCTCTGATTTTGAGGCACTGCTTGAAGCTACAAAACTGTGTGATTCTGATCTTGCTCTGTATCCTATCTCTATTATACACAACAAATGCTTTATACACATCTCTCCTTTATTATACTAACTACTATACAGGTTAAATCTATCAAATTGAAGAAAAATGAACATAATTAGCCTATCATTTGACTGCACCTACTGCATTTCTTCCTTTGCCTCTGAATTGGTCCCTATTTTTCCTCCTTACTTCCATTGGATGGCCAAGTGTGTAAGGCCGGAATGCACCGATGAGAACCGTGGGAGGCGCCATGTTGAGACCTGGTTTCGCCTTGTGCATGCCCTTCTTTGGGCTATTCAGGTAAGACTTCATGTGGCCATATATTAAGCTTGGCACTTTTCTTAGCTCAACAACTGATGATGTGAAGAATTCTTCAGTCTTTACATCAGCTGAGGAGTCAAGACTATATCCGATCGATGCATCAAGATGAGGCGGAGGAAATCTCTCAAGTTTGGTTGTGCTCGTGCTAGTCACCAATCTTGGTCCCTGAAGATAAATTCACACATGTCACTATTTATTTTCGGTTCCTATGTCCAAATAGTACTTGGTTCAATATACTAGCATCGTACACCAAAGGAAAAGATCAGACACATCAGTTCATGATGCTGATGAGGTTTGAGGCAAAAAATTTAGCTGAGGAGAAGGAAAATGATCAATACCTTTGGAATCGGTTGTGGCTTATTATTGACATCTGGAGTAAATACTCTGCGCCCAGGATTTTGTGATGTGTGCTTTCGGGTTGTATGGCGTTCTACTGACCCATTAGCCCTTGACTTCCTGATAAATAAACACACGTTGGATTGAAGTTTTCTATAAACTAACCAATGTCGCTGAAACAAATGTAACAAGTGTCTCCAAACCTTTTATGCTTCTCATACTTCAATTTCACGTCTCTTTCTTTGCACGGTGGAAATTGCGGAAGGCTGGATGGTTCACATGCAAACGGTTCTGTCCTGAAGAACTGAAACCACAGCAAACGTTAAGTAGAGTAAACAAAGAACCGCTTCTTGCATTCTTTTGCAGACAGTATGCCCACAACGTTGCTTTCTAGAAGATTATTTTAGATGCCTTGAAGATGACTATGTAGAGTATTAACCTCACTGTTGAGAGCATCAGTTGCGGTGCCTCTCATATCTGGGTCAATTGATAAGAGAGTCTCTAGAAGTGATAGGATAGACGGTGGCATGTCTTTAAACTTTTCAGCTATGCACCGTGCATATGGCTTGAATGTAGGTTGGGAGAACTTCATCTTCTCCCAGTAATCATCTGATGGAGTACCACACAACTTGAAAATCTTGTGCAGTTGTTCCACCTAAACAAACCAATGTAGATAGCTAAATCAAGCAATTTGCTGCATTGTTAATTTGAGATTGATATTTGAGCTGGATCAAACAAAGTACCTCTGTTCTTCCAGGGAAAATAGGTTCGCCGAGAAGCAGTTCTGCCAATATGCATCCGATGCTCCAAAGGTCAACACCAACTCCATAGTGAGTAGCACCTAATAAAAGTTCAGGCGGACGATACCAAAGCGTAATCACTTGGCTAGTCATGGGTCGCATGTTGTCTGGATGGTAAGAGGTGGCAAGTCCAAAGTCGGCTATCTTAAGTATTCCATCGCTGCTGACAAGCAGGTTTGAGCTCTTGATGTCACGATGAAGAACGCCATTCTTATGGCAGTGTTCAATCCCGGAAAGCAACTGTTTCATGTAGCATTTCACCTGAAGACAAATATTTAGAATTTATGAATAGTTGAATACACAAAATTAAAACAGCCATACTTTGAGTAACTTTGGAGGTCGCAAGTATCACCAGGTTGAGCCCTCTATTTTCAGATTATGAAATTACTGACAACTTTTGACAATTGTAGCCTACAGGGTCCACCTAATAATTTTGTCAAATTGGACCGATCCACTTCCGCTTAGTCTAAAGAGAGCGTTATTGGGACAGAGAGAGTCTCAGAGATAAAGCAACCAGCTAATCAGTCAATATTGACAGTTCAAATGTCTTTAATTCACCAAATGGATGCCTAGTAAGCAATGTGTGCACAAAAAGCTGCAGTGCCTATCTCTGTCAATTGGACTGGAACCTGTGTTCAAACCTACTGAAACTCTGCTTCACGTAGTCCAACAGATTTACAGGTCCACATCGTTTCGGTGTTTCTGTCTGACGGACTTGTTTGGTTCTTTGCAAAAGGTGAAGGCGAAATTCCAGTGCCAAGAATCAGTCAATGATGCTTCTTCTAGAACTAATAAAGAGGTTACATCAAGTATAAGGAATTCAGTACTCTGGGTAGACGATTTTGTCTGACAAATATAATGCATGTGCAGTCTTCCAAAATGATTTTTTTCCCTTTTTGATTCACCCTTTAAGAACATTTTGTCTTTAAGCTAATGAGTATTTAGGATGGCCCAAATTCAAGCCATGTCTGGTGTCTAGCTACCTATGCAATTTATTTTTGGCAAGTGAGAACTCCATGTTCAATTTCAGGGCATCCATTCGTGGCAGTTGAATTCATAAAAAAATGCAGTCCTGACCGTCCTAAGTAATCAAACAGCATGATGAAAAAGTTTTTGACAAACTTCCTAATCATTGACTATATCATTATGAAACTAAAAGATTAGTTTAACTCGCAACATTAGCAATGACTAATCACAACTCAAGCATTATGGTTGACGGGGGCAGAGTATGTTGAAAACAAAGTGACCATACCTGAGGCAATGTTAAGCGGTTGCCGGAGGCAGATGCGGCCGCGGTGAGGCCGGTGAGGTCATGGTCCATGTACTCGAAGACGAGGTAGAGAGAAGGCGCGGTGTTGAGGCGGGAGGTGACCAGGCCGTCGAGGCGCACGACGTTGGGGTGGTCCCCCAGGCGGCGGAGCAGGGTGATCTCCCGCGCCATGAACCGCGCGCTCTCAGCCTCGCCGACTCCATCCACGCGCACCTTCTTCAGCGCCACCACGCGGCCGCTCTCCACCTCAATTGCCTTGTACACGTTGCTGTATGTCCCCGAACCAATCTGCGCTCACAATTGGAAGAGGTAATCAAGCAAATTTAGACATTTTCTTTTCACCGATTCAATCATTGACTGCGTTCTAAACAAACAACACCGAAAAAGGAAAGGAAAAGAAATCCACTTCAACTGTTCAATTTTGATGAAAATGCCAGAGAGGATAACATTATCAGGTTGATCAATACGAACGCTACAAGTTGACTTTCCCGTTCGTCCTTAGGAAATACTAATTCCTGTGACACGGACAGCATATAAAGTATGAACATAAATGATGAGTTGGGGGTATCTTACTCTCACGTAAGATGGGGATTTGTCATCTCTCTTATTTTTAAGCACTTGGTTCTAGGAAATTGGAGTTTATTTATGTGTTGAAATCATCATCTGCTTTCTTTTATCTCTTGATCTCAACAACTCAGCGCAAAAAGCAGAAAACAATGTTCTCTTCAACTCAGAACAAGAAAGGGAAAGCTGTGCTTCTGGTGATGTAGATGCTACGTCAACCCAATTACGGCGACCTAGAAAACGCAAGAGCTGAAAATTACTCGCCGATGTCGGCAAGCAAACCAACGATCGCAGAGGACAATCGAGAAGGAACAAATCGAAGCAAAACTTGACAAAATTACAGCAATCTTTCCCTCCAACAACCTCCCGTTTTTCCAAGAAAAGACCACACTTTTTCCGGTAATTAACTACTACCGAGCAAGCAAGCACGGGCGAGCGGCGGAAATCGTCCTCACCTTCTCAAGCTTCTGGAACGCGTCAGCGCCGCGGGGCGCCCATCCACGAAGCGCGTCGCCGGCTGCGTCGGAGAGCCAGAGCGGCCACCCGCACGGGTCCTTTTTCACGGCCGCGATGTGCTCCGGCTGCGGCGCGTTCAGCTGCAACTCTTGCTGGTCCCCACCTCCCGCGGCGGTCGTGGAGGCGGCACCGGTGGCGGGGAAGAAGAGGGAGGACCCCGGGGCGGTGGCGAGCTTACCGAGGATGCACCCCATGGCGGGCGCGCGTCATGTGTTCACCGGCAGAGAGGGAGGGAGGCGGTTGCGAGGAAACGAAGGGGAGGACGCGGGAAGGAAATGGGAGACGGTCTAACTCCTGTGATACGTCGTTGGTCTTTTGTGTGACCGTTTGGCGCATAGGACTGACTGCTTTTATTTTATTTTCTGCGAGAACATTTTTTTATAATTTTTTGCCAGGAACATTTCTGATTATTCTGGCGGATGTTATGCCTACGTTGACTTTGTGGTGAAAATACGGAGTGAATACCATTTCCACCTTCTGCTTTACTATCGTACATGATTTTGTTACCTCTTTATGCAAACCTACATTGGTCTGAAACAAAATTCAAGCATTACAGAGCACTGTAGAGAAATGCTGACCAAGTATGATACTACTGTTCTATATCATGCTTGGTCCATTAAAGTCTGACTTTGTGCTGTTTTATTTTCTGAAACGGCATACTCTAGAAGAGGGTTCTTTTATGAAGATGCATCGAGGATAAGACATATTTAAGATGTTTTGCCTTCTTGTGTAGCTCATCTTGTCACTTGTGGTTTCCTCAATAATTAGAGGTTTGAAGGTATATAATTTCCAGGTATAGCCCTAGGCCCTGTTCTTGTGTAGCCCTAGGCCCTGTTCGTTTATTCTTGTGTAGGAAATTGGAGTTTATTCTTGTGTAGCCCTCGTTTCCAGGTATATAATTTTTAGAGGGTCAAATCAAAAAGAATTTTATCATTTTGGAGTACTAAATAAAGTCTAATCTCGAAACTAATTGCAGATCCCCTATCTAATTTACGAGACGAATCCAACGAGGGTAATTATGGTGTTATTAGAAGATGTTTATCTGTAGCATCACTGTAGCAAACATAGATTAATTAAGATCATTAGATTCGTCTCGCAAATTAGAGGGGGTCGTGACATAGGTTTTGTTATTAAATTAATAAAAGTATCTACTAAATAGTAAGATTCTATTTGATGTGACAGTCTTAAATTTTAGAGAGCAGGAAACGAACAGGGCCAGGGCTCGCAGATAGGTTTGAAGATTAGGGGCCCATCTGTTTGACAAGAAAAGGTTCCCTGGAATTAAGGGTTTCACACTTGACATGAAAGTGCTGGCGCATCCAAATGTCCTTTCTTATCGGACAGGTTTCAGACTCCTTTTTGCAAGTTTTTTAGGCTCCTTTTAGTATTCGTTAGATATGAAAATGTAAATTTTTGGATATACGAGGAAAAACAAAACATCAAACTTGAATGAGTTGAAGCCAGAAACAGGGAAGAATTGACACCCTCATTCCTACTCGTGCCAAGAGAAACGAAACGACCTTTTTGTTTTGCGAATCAAGAGATGCAAGCTTGAAGTAACCTAATTGAAACCTTTTTTAATCCATTTTAATAGGATTATTGAAGAAAGAAAGAAAGAACTAGTTTTACTAATTTTTTGAATTGATACCAGAAGATTTTAGGTCAATTTTATCGAATTTTTTTTTGAAGGTGCTCTTAATAGGTCTGCCTTCTGTTGCACTGGATAAGTTGTAAGTACCTCAACAAGAAAATAAATAGAGAGAAAGCTCTGAACTAAAATTTCATTTTGAATTACAATTTTAATTTTGCTTGTATAAAGAAGATATGTTCTTACCGTATCTCCAAATGGTTACGAGAGTCTGCTTTGGATACCTGATTTTCAGGACTCGATTTCCACGCGTGTGATCGAATGCTGCTGTGCATGTACCGTAGCAATCAAAGAGGGAACGTAATCAGTTCGCCGTAGCATCTTTCTTCTTTTGAAGCCTTCTCTTTTTGTCTGGTTCGGTGATTAGTAATCTTGATCCCTGAGGGGTCGGGATCACTGGTGCACAGGATTTCAAATCTCGAGGACTGTTTGTGTGTCAGGCAGGCAGCGAGAGCTTGAGCGGAACGTAGGCAGCGTGACAGTAACATCACACTGGTCGAGCAACCAGAGCAGTGAGTGGGCAGCCAAACTTTTTCTTTAGGTCAAGGATTTGTTGCATCCCAACCGGACATTGAGCAGCGCTGTTGGTCGCTGGTGAGAGCAAATGGAAATCCTTATCGAGCTATTAGCAGCAGTGCTCTGCTCTTTTTTTTTCGGACAAACAGTAGTGCTTTGCTCACTCACACACCAACCGAGCAATGCATCATTCCAGAACGGATAGCCAGTTTAGTCACAGAATCTTAACTGCTGAAACAGGAACAGCTAGTTGTTCATGGCATCTTTCGAAATGAAAATCTGATGGTACAGTTAATTGTCCATGAAAGAGCTGTACGATGCAATGAAAATAGCTCATGGCTTCATGCCCGTCGTGCGTGGTTCGTTCGGTTGTTAACCAGTTGCCATCGATATGCGTCCGTTCCACGGTGCTGCTAATTACCTGCAGCATTATAGCGACCAATTCAATGATCTAGGCCAACTATCTGCAGTGGCGGTTGCCAGCAGAGCAGTACGGTGCAGTACTTATTAGTGCCCGACAGCGAAACGAAACTAAACAAGCCTCGAGAGCAATGCAACGTTCGCTTCTTCCCTCGGCTGTCAAAGCGTAGTAATTAGGAGTAGTGGAAGGCATCGTTTTTCACCGCAAACTGACGTATCACTACGGAGCAGCAATTCATCGGCAGCCCCACAGGGCCACACTGCTTCTGCCTTGTGGTATTGACCACCGGGACCCCGAGGCATGTGCGTTGACCACACCTGAATTCGTTAACCCGTTACAAAATTGTGATTACAGCTTAACCCCGGCGTTTGAGAGCGGGTTTCATTGCCGCATGTACGGTCTTTGTCAGTTGGAGAGATGAAGCCAGAAAGGCAACCACGAGTCAAAAGGGACGGCATCACCAAACCTAACCTATCCGCGTAGCAACTGTTTGGAGCGTGAACGAACCCATGCATAAGAATCACGCACGACTCAAGAGGTACACACCTATTAACGCGTGTTAAAAATATTTCCCTTGCAAATTTGTGGATAGAAAGAGATCGAGGACGATGAACAGCTTAATTAGAACGTGTGCTGTCTGATGATCAACGTGGCACCGGATTGCCGGACCGGAGTGGATGGATTTTTGTCGCAGTTTGCTCGTGATCCTAATTCCTAAACTCGCTGCCCACACGCGGTGACCCTGCACCGCAAAGAAACAGAATCGTATTCCTTGTCCTTCATTCACCAGTTTCATGTGTCACTGCCAGAGCCAACCACTCTCTGAAAATTCTTAGGTGTGCAGCTTTGACTATGGAGTCGCGCGCCATACACGAAGAACAGGACTCCAACCACCACGGAAATCCTTGGTGGCATGGCATGGCCCGGGCACAGGCGCCGAAAGTCTCAGCAGGACACCAAACCCCTACCCTGGTTGGAGTCACGGCGAGAGAGTGAGATATGCCAAATTCTCGTGCCGTGGAGATGTCAGCTTCGGTCAATGCTTGCACCTTCTTTTGACTCTGGTGGTGGTGCATCAGTGCATGGTAACGCGCAATTCAGAGATCGATTTGTTTGCTTGTTTGTCTGTTCTTCACAGCCAATTCCTTTGCTGTCGCAACTCGCAACGGTTCCTTGCTTTTGGGGTCAAGCAAAGCTCCCGATTAAAGTTGAGAAGAGAACGTCAGTGTATGTGTGATGTTTGCGTTGGATGCCTGGTCTGCCACACACCCAAGTGCGGTGGTGTGTGTACCTACAGCTTTGCGTTGGCGGTGGAGAAATCGATCCCGTTCATCAATCGAAGTGCACGGCCCTTTCCATCCATCCATTTTACTCCTATTATTATTATGTTGCTTATTGTTGCCTGTAGTTGCCACTCGGCATTTGCCACTCAGGCAATAGATAAGATTGAGATTCAAGCCATGCCTGTGATCTCTCTGTCAAATCAAGGTTGCCAGGCTCCATTTCGTTTCTTCCTCCTAGGTCTGTGGTCGATTTTGCCGTGGTAATTTGGCAGGGAAACCTGCGTACTTCCAGCAGCCAAGTCAAAGCGCCGGTCTTGCCTGCATACTAGTTGCACCTCTTCCAGATTCGATCTTTTTGTCAGTTTGTTTCAACGTGTTTGACCGAGGGCAACATCAACATGAGATAAAGTATCAGCCTTTTTTGTTCTGGTGTGAGGTTAGACTATGTGAGAGCATGCCAGATGCATTCGGCAGTTGCAGCCAGGTCCGAAGAAAAATAAACTTCACATCTTAGGTGAAGTAATCCATCATAGCAAATCTGAAAATTGCAATTATTCCCCTCCCAAACAGGAGGAGAAGACTGACCACAATTCTTCTCTAAAATCTGAAAAAAGGAATGCCGTTACAGCAAAATGACAAACAAGGTACCTGAAACGGCGATAATGATGTTCAATCATTGTCACGTAATCCTAGCTAATCTCATGCCACTGCGGTCTCCAGCACGCGATCACCAGAAGGCTCCATTCCTTTCGGCGAAGCAAGAAGAGTACGTATGAAACAACAGCCGCAACTGAAAAATGCATAACACACATTCTGACAACCTAGCACATTCAGGTCACCTGGATTTGGGGACAACGGGCACAAAAGAGACGCTGTCAAGTTGTGATAGATAACGTTCACTCGAGTCCCATGGTCCAATCCCCTATATATAGTCTAAGAGGCCACATTGAAATGGCGGAGCAGGAGCATTAGCAAGCAGTGCTTCTTTATATAATCAATGGGGACGCAATTTACATTTCTGGCATCGGTCATGAGGGTTCAGCCGGAGCAGAGCTTTTCAAGCGCCATGTTCTCGTCGCCATCGACACTCTTCAGGGTACTTCTTACCAAATCCTCTGGGAAACCCATCTCAACCAGCTTCTGCACCTGTACTCGCGCAAAATAAAGGGTGGCTACGGTTCATCTACAAGTGCATGGCTTCTATATTCAAATGGAATGATGAGCAGTGTCGGCCGTACCTTTTCTTCCATGCCAGTCGAGGCACTCTTTGCAAAGGCCTCTGTCCAGTAGCGAGCCGTTGAAACGAATGTTGAATAGTCGCGCAAGTACTGCAGTAATGGATCAACACCAAAAATAAATGAGTGCAGAATAGTCACGTAAGTACTGCTGAAACGGATCAACGCAAAGAAACGAATGAGAAAAGCCGTGCTGTTGTGATTCAGTAAGTGCCACTTTAAGTTCATGTCCTGAAAATCAAGAGCTCTGGGCTCTTCCAGTCATTACTGCAGCGAATTTTCAGGTCCTATTATTATGCACTGCAGTACAAAACTCCAGAAGGGAATTATATGGCCCATTACGTAGCCCACATAAGCCTGGTATTGACCAGACTAGTCACATAGTCTAGCAAAGTAATAATCATCAAAATATCACTGGTACACCACAACAGAAAGTGCCTAGCTGTGTTGCTGGACAATTACCTGCTTTTATTCCCTATAAAAAAAATGTCAAAGCTTGAATGCCTTCCTAAAAGCTAGCTATCCACTATGCTTCAGTTTGGTTCAGGATATGTTGGTTTGTAAACAGTCTGGTACGGCAGCACATTATACATGGAAAAGTGTGAGGTTTACATCATACAATCTGCTATCATTAAGTTCAGTTCAGGACGTGCTGGCTAGTAAATAACATGGTACGGCAGCGCAGTTTACTAGAAAAGTACCAAGCTATATATGCATAACTATCAATCTATGCGAATCATATTATGTATTCTTGCTGAATTGAACTGAACTACCTTGCACACTAGCTTTGCCATCAACCACTAACTCTAAATGGAGCATGCAGTATTTTTCAATGCTGATTGCATGCAAAACTATGATTTTAAGTCATCTGGTTAATATTAATCCATGTATTGGTTGGCTGTGGTTGATCCGGGTGCTTAACGGGACTTATTGCTGAGTCGTCCAACTCAGGCGATTAATCACTGTTTTGAGTCGTGAACAACTCAACCTGCCATGGGCCATTCTGTCTTTTGGCCCGCTAGGGCCGTTCCATTTATAAGCTGGATGTTTGGTTTGCCCCCTATACCCTTAGAACACGAGCGACAGAGGAAAATGTCTCCCGTCTCCTGCTCAGCTCTGCTTCTCTTGATCTGTCTCAAGCCTGCAACCACCACCAAGTGAAGGAGATGAGCCAGTCATGGGCCTCCAGCACCAGCAATGCTGCTGCTCCATGATCCATGTTGTACTGCTCCCGCTCCTGTCTTCTATGTTCTATCATCTCCATGCTCTGGCTGCTCATATCGTTCATACCCGCTCTGGCTTCGAGAAACTTCTACCAGAAACTTGCTGCACTAGCTAAAGATCCTAAGAGGCATGCTAGATTTGGGTCATATGGAACCCTTTAGAATATATCTAGTCTGGGTCATCCTTGAGTCATACAGGACCTGGACGAACCAAGGCCTGAGCGACCAACTTACCACCCATTAGTCGGACAAGCCGTCCGACTAATCAAGTAAGTCGGCTGATCAGTCCTCTGGCAACCCATTTCGACCCAGACTTGAAAATGTGGATGCAAAGTGAAAACAGAAGTCAATAGTGTGACACAATGCCAAGGAGCTACAATTACCAGATCATGTGTTCAATGCTACACTCTCTGCAGGAAGCTCCTATTCTACCAGCACGGAAGAAGGGTAGAGGGAGAAATTGTTCATGAGGATGCACAATGGTGGTTCAGTTCTATTAACGAGATCATGCCGGGTACTACCAGAATATAATCCAAAAGGAAAGACTCCATTCAAACCTGTTGTGCAACAACAGCATCCTGAGGATCATCAGGCGCAGGAGCAGAAAGCAGTGCTTGAAGGGAAAGAAGCGCCGTCTTCAAGGTAAGGGCTGGGCTCCACTGGTCTTTCAAAATGTCCAAGCAAATTGCTCCATTTTGGCTGCTGATGTTAGGATGCCTACAAAATACACAAGCCTAAATGGGGGCAGCATAGTTTTGAAATTCTACAGAATGCAGGTAATGAAATGGGATGACGACGATCGAGTGATCGAAAAGCTGAATCAATGAATGTCATGCTTGATGCCAGAATAACCTTAGTGACAACATATGTATATGTAGCAGTATCTCACAAGAGTAAATTTCCTGGGCGAGATAACAGGAAGTAAAGTTACATACCATACTTTGGTGATGAACTGCATCTTGGGAGGCTCAAAGGGGTAGCCACCTGCCAGCAAAGACCAAAATTAACTGTTGCACACAGTAGTATGCCCTTACTCTTGACTTGCAGTTATTAGCAATCGACAGTACATCAGACACTTAACTTTGGGCGAACCAAGCTTAAAAAAAAACTTTGGGCGAACCAAAGCAACATAAACGAAACAACCAAACTTCTAGAATGAATTTCATCCCATTCCAACCGTAGGCTGCTTACTGTTTTCCAAGGAATGACTCGAGTAATACTGATCTATTACGCCTCTAATTATTCACTATCAGCGAAATGCAGTTGAATTATGCTATAATGCAACATATCTGGACTTGGAAAATGCTAGACAAATCAGTGTGGTCAAATGGGGGAAAGCAAAGCAAAGTTGGAATCCGCATCAGTTGCTGCCGCGCCCACCGACGCTGCAGCCCAAATCGTGTTCAGAAACCGGAAATAACCCCAAGGGGGCAGGCAATTCACACCAAACCCTAATCCGACTTAAACCCCTCTCATCCGAGAATCAATCGCCGCGCATCGAATCGATCTGCTCACGCGTCCATCCACGGATCGCAGGGATGGGGAACAGATCTTACGCGAGCGCGAGAGACAGGAAAGGGATCCGAAGAGAGAGAAGGAGAGAGAGGGGAAGGCGGCGAGGAGGGAGGGATTACTGGGGAGGCGGATGTCGATGACGAAGGTGCCGCCCTCGTAGGGCGTGTCCTTAGGGCCGGAGATGGTGCCGGTGAGGTGGGAGATGGATGCGCCGTCGTGCAGCGCGATGGAGACGCCGGAGACCTCCCGGTCGCGATTGCACTCCGTGAGCTCCTTCTGCACGCGCGAGACGTCCACCATCGTCGTCGCTTCTCCCGCCGCAGGAGCAGCGCCGTCACCCGCGTCTACTCCTTGCTCCTCGGGGGCAGCAACCGATTGGGGAGGAGATGAAAGCAGCGAGGAGCGGAGGGAGATGCCGCCGCGCTGCTAATAATACAACCGCTAATGTACTTTTCTGATTTTAAAAATTACTGCTATACGTGGCTAATCATTTCGCAAACAAACCCAAATCTGGATTAATCTACTGTTACGGGTACGGGGATCCTAAGGAAGGGGATGCTTATATTCCTTCCCTTTCCGGGCCCGTTCTGGTTCCTTCCCTTTGCCCGGACGGGGCTTCTCTCCTCCCGCCCTTCTACTCCCATGTATACTCCGCACAGGTGACATTCTTCAATTGATTTCTGCATTTCCTTGGTCCACTAGGGGAGTGATTGGATGCCCCCAACCCCTCCGGCCAGGCCCATTTCGTCCAGGCACCACAGGTTTGGATGCCTGACTGGGCTATGCAGCCAGGCCCGACGCGTGCAGGTAAGCCCTCGGGGCCTGGCCCGACAGGAACGTGGGAACCGGTGTTCGCAACTCAGCCTGGTTGTGTTGATGCAGCCCGCAGCCCACCCCAGCGCTCGGTGGATCCAGGCTATAAAAGCCAGCGAAACCGAGGGCTCGCTAGGGTAACCGCTCCACTCCCCATTCGCGCCGTAGCTGCTCTCCTCTCTCTCTCGCTCACCGCTCTCATCTTCCACCCCCACCTCTCTCCCTTCTCCGGCGACGAGACCAGCCATCCGTCGGGTTCCGATGAGCCCGAGCTCTCCCACGGTACATGTGAGGATGAGTACATGCCGATGCTGGGAATGACCGAAGCTGTCCGAGAAGGTGGCCACTGCGCTTGGAACACCACGAGCACAATGAGGTGCCCCGACCTGTACAATAGTGTGATGTCCATTGCTGATTACCCTGATGAAGCACTCATGGCCGCGCTCTGCTACCTACTCCAGAACAAGGCAGAAGGTCTTTGCTTTGTGCATATGTCTGAGCAGCACCGAGTTCTTTGGCTTAGGACATACCTAAGCAAGAACTACTACCAGTAGGTTACTTCATTAACATAGCAGCAGCATCTGTTTTTTTTGGTAGTTAGGCATCTAACTACAAGTGCAGTGAGGTGGAAAGAATCCCCTCCTGTTGCTTCTATGACTATCATGTGACCATTCTGTTAGTGCTAACTGTGGTGAAACATTTGCACACCAGAAGCTCTTGTTAGAGCAATCAGATTTTTGTATAGCATAGGAGTATGATCATGCTGGGCAATGTTTGGGTGAAAACTAGAACACCATGACTGATGCCATGCTGCTTCATTGATGAGTTAATGATATGCCATCAAATGTGTTACTTGAGATTTTTCCCTGGTGATTGTGCTGTTTTATTTGGTCTTGATCATTCCTTGTATTGTTGATTTATAAATTCTGGACACTCTGCCATTAGCAAGTTTGAAATATTGTATAAGCTAGTGTTTCAAGGGTCTTGTGATATGTTAAAAAAAAAAGGGTCTTGTGATAAAACGGCGCCAGAAATTTGCTGATGGCGCCAAAACCATGCTAATGGCGCGAACCTCTGTCCTTTGGCGCGAAACTCCCTCCTTTGGCGCACCAACTGGTAACCTCACCACGGTAATGGAATCCTTCACCCATGCTGGTTACCAAACACAGCTCAACTGCATCTACGCATGCTTCCGGTCTTCAGATCGGGTAACCAATCAAAGGCTCTGTCCAGCCAGGCTCATGCTACACCAGCCAACCAAACAGCCAGCACTATACCGGCAGATACTGGCTCCGCTTGGCCAGGCTCCGGTCCCTAGCCTGGTCCAAGGACACTCGGGCATCCAATCACACCCTAGGTTGCTGCACGCGGGCAAACTCTGCTGCATGCCAATGTGGTTCTACCAGAAAAATAGGTCAATCGTGTCATAGACAAAAAGACGTGTAGACAGAAAAGCTAACACATCTATATAACACTTTACCACACCAGTTGCTAATGGCAGCAAAAGAGTTGCACATCTATACAAAACTCTGCCGATACTCTTTGCATAATAATGCAAGCCTTATCTGCTAAAAACTCTCGTTTGTGTCAAATACACAATAAAACTTGTGTTGCAATTCCAGCAATGATTTGACAGACTCGCCGAGCTAGAAATCTTGCTTTTGCAAAAAAAGTGTCGCCATGCTTTTGGACCGTGCGAGCACGTTGTGTCAAGAGAAATACCGGAGACAAAAACATGTGATGCTCCAGTGACGTGGCTCATCAGCGTCGCTATTATGTGACTATAAAAAGGAAAAAAGATGATCGATAGCTATTTTTACCATGCAGTGTATTATGTATATAAAGTTAGGAAGCAAACAAAAACATAGATGCAAAGCCTAAAAGCAGGAAGGAAACAGAAAAAATTAAATACAACACAATGCACATTAACTTGGTGGACCAAGAAATTAACACATAAATCAATTGAAAGATACCAGGGAGTATGCATGGGAGCACAGGGTGGGAGAAGAGAAGCCTCATCCCCTTTGCCCACCGTTTCAAAAAGTAACTAGATGGATTCTCCGCGCGTTGATGCAGGATGTTAAATATAAATTTTACAAAGATCAGGTGAATATATATTGAAGCAAAATGTTATTTAAATTAGATGTTAGAGTATGTCAAATTAGTTGGTTAATATTCCTTTAGTCTTCTAACAGTTATCAAAATGTATTTGATGTAATGGTGACATCAGAAAAAAATCAAATTATAAAATGTTCAATCGTCATATATACCACGTAAAGATTCAAGCTGTGTCCTTGTGATGGAGGTCTTGATAAGTTAGAAACTTATTAGAATAATGTGTGCCATAGCTAACTGTAACGCAGAAAAATGGCTAAAAATGTCTCGTGCTGAATAACTTTTTTTTAGTACATTGAGTGCTGAAAAGGTTTGTTCTAAAAAAACACCCTAAGGCTATAAATAGGTTAAGTACTTCATAACTGCAACAAAAAGAGAGGGTATACAGGTAGCAGGTAGAATTTAAGGGGACAACTTAAAAGAAAAATCAGATGAGGAAAGTTAGATGCTCTTATCCTACATTACCTGAAACAATAAAATTATTGAATTATAATCCAATTGAAAAAGGAAGTCGTATTGAAGCAATGAGAAAGTAAACCGAACTTACAGTACCTACACAATTTAGGACATTAGAGCGAACTGAAATGCAAACTCTGTGTGGCATATAACTCTGTATCATTTCTGATTTGCCAAAGCTGGCAAGTTGACAAGGCTATATATGAGACATGACAGAAGAAAAAGAGAGAGAGAAAATGCTCAGGTTATTAACAATTGATGACACTGCAGCAAGTGTGGCACAGCAGGAAATGCAATGTACGTTAAAATGCTTATACTGAATATGATGCCGCAGAATCAGGAAATATAACATTTTATGAAGACAAAAGTGGATTGGCCTTGGACTTTTCACATAAACCACAAATCGTATTTAGATGCTTACCTATGTGTGAAAATGGATTAATCTGATGGTCAATTTTAGAACATCACAGAGGATACTACAAACCAAATCATCCATGAGACTGAAGGTGATGTAATTTCAGCGTCAAGGGGAAGATCGGCTTGATCCAGTGGAATATAAACTAACTGGAATATAAACTAACAGGGGGAAAGATATGAATGGAGGCCATGATCTAACACGGAATAACCAACCCAACCTTCATTATACAAAAATGGTGTTATAAAAACAGAAACATCGAAGACAACAATGGGTATATATAGGTAGAAGGAAGAAGGTTGTCGATAGCTGGGAAAACACAAATAATGCGGGTAATAAATTAATAGAAACATGAATGCGAGAATGGGAATAGACAGGGAAGGCGTGCACTATTGTCTGCGTTATGCAATTTCAACCCAGGAGACAATGGTGGTGGGTTTGGCAGTTTCAACTTATATTGGAGTGAAGATTAAATGGGGGAAGAAACACACATCTAATGGCTACAAACAGCACAAAACCTTAAATCGGATGGCTAAAACAATTAAGGTGATGTGGCTGGCTGTGAGTTGAGAGAAATATCAATTAAGACTTGTTAGTGGGTTGCACTTTTAAAAGATAAGTACATAAGGGTCCGTTTGGGACAAAGGATATATGTCAATTCCTTTGTTTTCAGTTCCTGCGGTTTTCTCACTTTCACGATTCCTCTGTTTTCTTCATTTCAGTATTTTTTTCCTATTCCTACGTTTTTCATTCCTTTATTTCAAACGGACCCGAAGTCTATTTTTCTTTCTTCAACTCTTGGCAAAGTCTAATTTTCCCCCTTCAACTTTAAAACCGGATATTCCACGTCTCCGAACTACCAAAACCGTCCGATTTACCTCCCTTAGTGGTTTTGGTTGGCAGTTTTGACCGATTCATTGTGTGGGACCCACATGGCAGTGACAAAAAATGCTACCGACATGTGGGACCCATACGTTAGAGAGGGTGGAACCCGGAGGATGAGCAGGGGATCTCGCTTGCCGGCGCGTTGGCGGCGAGGTTGAAGGTTAGCCTCGCACATGGCCGCGGCCGCCGCCTCACGCTCGGGAGGAGATCCACGCACCTCCGGCTGGGAGGAGGTCGCAACCGCGTTCGGGAGGAGGACCGCGAGCGCGAACCGGAGGCCTGCGGTGGGGGAGGAGTCGAAGCTACCGCCACCGATGAGGTCAAGGACGCAGCGCCGGGCGGCTGCGAGCCAATCTGGAGGAGGAGGAAGTCGTTTCGGGAGGCCACGGCCTCGAAGGCGCAGACGACCGGCAAGGGCGAGCGCGGCATGTGGCAACGTTGTCGCCGTTCCGACGGCGCCGGTCGCTCGCCCCACCATCCACCATTATGGAGCACGGGCGGCTCCGCCGGCATTGCCTTGACGCGCCGGAGCCGAGCATGCGCCTTGCTACCGCCGGAGCCGAGCACACCGCCTTGTCACCATTGGAGCCGAGAGCGCCACCGGAGACGGGCTCTACAAGTTGTTGTTGCATCATGGAGAGAGAGTCCGCATGACGCTCGCTACGGCGAGGTGCCGAGCGCGTTGTGCTCCATCGTGTCACCGCCCGCCGCCGGCGAAGCACCTCGCCGCTATCGCCGGTTCACCTCGCCACATCGCGCACATGTCGCTTACGTGTGGGTCCCACATGTCGGTGATATTTTCTATCATCGACGTGTGGATCCCACATGTCGGTGATATTTTCTATCATCGACATGTCGGTCCCACATGAGGACTCAATCGAAATTGCTAACCAAAACCACGGAGGGCGGTAAATCGGACCCTGTTTTGGTAGTTTGGAGAGGTGGAATACCTGGTTTTAAAGTGGGGGGGGGGGGGATCAGACTTTGGCAAGAGTTGGAGGAGGAAAAATAGACTTCTTCCTTCAAAAAGGTAAAAACACTATAGTGATTAGGCCCTTAGCGTTTGCAACCTGATCGCTTAACGGGCCCATCCGTCACATCTGCTCGATGGGCCTCAACGAGGCCTTAGCTAGATACAGTACTCTCTCGTTCAAGTATATAAGGATTTGTTGTCTTTTTCGATTCTCGTTTGAACATTCGTCTTATTCAAAATATTTATAAAAATACAAAAACAAAGAAGACATACTTAAAATATATCTAGAAATAAAATAGATTCTAATAAAATAAATAAATTTTTAATAAATTTTTTAAATAAGACGAGTGGTCAAACGAGTAGTGAAAAAGTCAATAAATCCTTATATTCTTGGATAGAGGGAGTACTTGTTTTATTCGGCGACAGAAATAGATGGCGACCGAATGGCCAAACTATTCATTCTTGAGGTCGGCAGCTGGCCTATTTTTCACGTGCTTGTTTGCACTTGTGGACGACTAAGGACAATAAAACAACTACTGTCGCAGTTTGCGAAAACTTTTATTAGTACTTGTTTATTTGAAAAATTGGGGCTCACCGAGGCAATCAAGAAGAATCATATACTGTCTCTTCTCTTGCCGTCTCTCCAGAAGGGTTATCTATCACACAAGAGATCGAGCGGAATCGCTCTCTTCATTCGCTGCCAGATTCGATAACCTCTGGGTATGTATCTATACTGTACTCATGTATTTACATGCAGCTTTTTCTTTCTATAATAGGATTGTAATTAGAGCTGATTGATTTGCTTTCTTCCGCGTGATCATGTCGATCGTCTTGAACCATTGTTTGTTCGTGCTGAACATAGCGTCGTCGTCGCAGCGGAAGAAAGATGATGAATAGCTCGGGTGACTTGGTCAGGTATGTGTGCACGGGAACGTTGTGTGGTATAGATATGCTTCTGCATCCATCCGATCCATCGTTTACATGGGTCTTACTTTTTATTAAAAAAATACATTTCGGTGCTTCAGCAACACCACCACGAAGACGACAACCACGAAGCCGCTGACTATGTTCTATAACGGCGGCGTCGCCGTGTTCCATCTCTCGCAAGATAAGGTTCACCAATTCATCTACATATAGGAGTGCTATGAGGCCTTATGATCTCGCCTAGTTATTATTTTTCATAGAAATATCTGCCGTGCGTGCATGGTAGGCCGAGGAACTGATGAGCATGGCGGCAGGCCACGAGGATGTGGATAGCGACAGCGGCCGGAACGCAGCTGGCCATGGCGATGCCTTGGTGGCTAAGCTGAAAAAAGGTTAGGTCCTGTTAAAAAATGGCTCTTTAATCATCATATGCGAGTGCAAGAATCCAGTGTCTGTACAAAAAAAGGCAAGGGGATAATGCTCTCTCTCGATCTGTTTTGCAGAGATGCCCATTGCAAGCAAGAAATCTTTGCAGCGCTTCTTCCAAAAGCGCAAGGAGAGGTACGCAAACGCTTCACTCTCTTATTATTGTTGCTTCGTTGCTGTGTGTGTTCTCTGCTCTTCTAGTAAATTTTTCAGCTGATATGTTTGTTCTAGGCAGAAGCTGAGTTATCACCTAGACTACAATGGTATATTCCGTTTGAGCCAGGTCAAGGTTCATACATTTACGGATTACTATTACTTTCCTTTACTTTCTATGGGGGTACTGTGTGGGAAGAACTTTGTTTGATATCGTCCATGTGTACTACTGGTATAGGAATTGTACTGTGACCCTGAGAAGCAGTACTAACTATTAGGCGGTGTGAAGCACGTTTGAATTGACCAAATCATTCAGAAAGATAGCCGCAAAAATGATACTCCCTCCATTCTTTAATTGTTAACGCAGTTGACTTTTTTTATGTCTGATCATTCATCTTATTAAAAAATTAAGAATTATCAAATATTTTAATATGATTTGTTTTATCATCAAAGTAAGTTGAAACATGACTTACAATTTTACATATTTGAAAAATATTTTAAATAAGACGAGGGGTCCAACTTAACAAAAAAGTTAACGAAATCAATAATTTAAGAACGGAGGGGTATTTAATTAGTTCTCAAAATTGACGGACCGACCTGGCTAAATTTGTTTATACTTCTTCTCAGCGCCCTGTGACCCAGCTAGATCGGGTATCTACACCGCCGACCAGCTGTTGATGTTGATGTGGTGCTTTCGTGCTACTAGCTAGGCATATGAGCCGGAAAGGCTAGGATCCTTTCCTTTAGAAGAATTGTTTATCGAAATTCCACAAACTTATTTATCTTGCAATAAGAAAGAAGTTAAGGCAACATTTTCCTAGCGGGAAAAACTTATTGGTAATAAGCCATCAATGGAAAAAATTGAGCCGATATTTTTATTACTCCTTCGTCCCAATTTACTTGCCATTCTAGACTCATCCATATTTCATTTTCTACGTACTCCACCTTATTTATTTCTCCTTAATTCTTGTGCCCAAAGCTAAAATAGCAAATAATTTGGAACGGAGGGAGTAGTGATGACTTGTAATAAGTTTTATGCCCCAAAGTCCTAGTGCTTGCTGCTATTGTCTTCCAACTGATTATTCTGACCAGTGAACACAGTTGTGCTTCGTCAACGAACATGCTATTTTTTTTATTTTTCTACTAATTGTACCATTCAACAAAAATCATGTCCAGAATCCGATCGAGATACCTCATCCACATGTCTCTTGCCGTGTATGCAGGTTGCACAGGTCCTAATCCAGTGGGAGACAATTGGATGGCCAGCCTTTGAAAGTCTGAAGGTGATGGAGGAACTCAGCTTCAGTTCAGTCTTCAGTTATGCATATCACTATTATTTGGTCCATCTTGACACTGTACATGTTATATAAAAATGAACAATATTTACTGTCCAACGCTTTATTATTTCAGAACTTTTCAACCACTAATTAGGCCTATTTAGATAGTTTATGCCTTGTGGCACGGGGATGGAGGATGCGTATGCTGATATTCTTTTCCCATTCCGGACTGTTGCACAGTTCATCAAGCCAATTGTGATGTATGCTTTGACACTGTCGTCACATGCCAACAATGTGTTTTTTTTTCGAACCCAAAAAATGACGGAAGGAAAAAAATGTTGACAGAGTAGTGTTGAAAGTGCGCTAACTTTGAGAGTTGGGTGAGGGTCATAAAGCTTATTACAAGTCATCACTAAAAATAGTGTTGAAGTGCGCTCACTTGTAATAAGCTTTTACTGATGCTACATGTGCCCAACTGCTCGTAGTCACTTGTGTTAGGTGTTCTAATATATGATTCTATGTAATATGTGAAATATAAGAGCAGCTGTCGTGCTCATGTTTCTAAAAGAGAGAGAGAGAAGATGACCGTGCAACAACGGTGAGGAGCGAGCTCAAGGAGCTTCGGCGGGAGGCCTAGATCGTCTGAGACCGGCACTGCTAGCTGTTGGTTGTGGATGAGGCAGCTAGCACCGGACTGACGTGGGATCGCGACAATGTGGGAGTTGGCTCCGGGCGGTGACTGGCTTCAGGCATCGCGCGGTCGTAGCCCAGTTGGTTGCGCGGCCTGCGGGCTGGCAAACGCCATTCACATCACACTCGACAATCAAGCTCTCTGTAGACATGGATGTTGCTTTCGAGTTCGCTAGCTGACAGGCCAATTCCTCAAGTTTTGGTTTCCATATCAAGTGTCCCCACACAGTAGCTTGAGTCAATCCAAATTCCTTCTGCATGTGATCGTTTTTCGCATGCTTTCTTCACACTAAAGAAGCTTGTTGTTAGCAAAGTAATCTGATCATAAATTCTCTTCTTGACTACTGATCTGAGAAATGTTATATATGCTCTTGTTCGGTTTAACTGTTATACCTGCATCCAGCAGAGTGATAAGTCGTAAATTTCTTGCCGTTTCAGAAATTAATAAGATGTTCTAATGTTTCATTTTCTCGCATCTAGCAGAGTGATAAGTCGTAATATCATATCTCTTCTTAGCATGTGGCATGTGGTTGAAGCCTTGACCATGAGATAGTCAGCCAAAGGAATGTTTCATGGCCTAAATGACAGCATGAATTCCATTTCCATTTGAACGCTGGGTGCCCCGCATAGTATGCACTTTCATTCATGTGTAACTTTTATTACTGATAATAATCGTTTTTGAAGGAAACACACCCATAAAAGGGCACCTCATTCATATACATGAAATTTTACAGACTTTGGCCCATGAAGGCATATTACAATTCAAATGTTGCAAAGGCCAACCATTTTGATGATTAAAAAATAGAACAAGAAAAATACAGTAGCCACACTATTAACATTAAAAGCATTCCTAGGTAATAAGGAGTCATTATGTTACCCATGTAAACACAATAAAGCTGTGGATAACAGTTGCCGATAAGAATTTGTGTGACCCATGAAAATTGCATGTCCTTTCTCCTCATTTAGTTTGGCAGCTGAAGGAAGGCAATTCGGCAAGAACATATTTAGTATAGATGATAGGGCATATGCCTTAAACACACAAGGCAAAATTGTCTTTAACACACTAAGAAAATGTAGTTTCATCTTCAACACATCGACAAAGTTAAATTTGTTACAACATACTACGGTTTTTATTTCTCATCCGGGACACATTATGATCATTTAACAATTGTTTTTAACTTTTTTATCTCAATATTTAGAATACATTAGGACTTGAGATTTGAAACAAATATACATTGTTGCATTATCTATTATTAAAAAATAGGAGTATATTTTATTTTATTATTTGCAAGGTTTGCTGGACAAATTGAATATTAAAGCAATTAGCAAACACGACAAACACCCGAAAAAATGTAGCTCTATTTTTTCATGATAGATAATGCAACATTGTATATTTATGTCAAGATTCAAATCCTAATGTATTATGATTATTGAGATAAAAAAGTTAAAAACAATCATTAAATTGTCATAATGTGTTCTAGACAAGAAATCGTAAAATCATAGTGTGTTGCAGATAAATTCGACTTTGTTGATGTGTTAAAGACGAAACCATGTTAAAGACGAAACCATGTTTCCTCAGATGTGTTACAGACAATTTTACCAACATAGTAAATCATGTTTGTGGCTCTTAAAAAAATCATGTGCATTTTTTCAATCCACAATTCATTTTCCGGTTCTGGGCGGGGCAGTTCGGCGACCTCTAGCAGGCACAGGCAGCAGTTGACTTGCGTGCATGCCTTTATCCGGCCGCAGCAGAACAGGTGGCGACGCAACAACCCGAATATTGCCAAACTAACCTCGTCTCGTCACGCTTCTCTTCTTCTATACTAGTCCTAGTACTAGTATGTTCGGCAGCTCTCTTATTTTTCACGTGATCGCTTGCACGAGTGGTAGTCCTAGTACTACACTCCTTAAATAAAGTACTGTCGCATTTAGCGAAAAATGTTTATTTGTAATTTTTTATTGACGAAATTGGGGGTCTCTCCTAGGCAAGCAAGAAAGCATATGTTATTTGCCTCTCTATTTGTCTCCCCCGCATTCTCTTCTAGTCTTCTCTGCCATGGTACCGGCCTCTCGCCAGGGATTCCCTTCGTGCTGATTTCATCGGTCTTCCCGCGTGGTCACTTCGGTCCTCCCGGCGATGGCTAACTCCGGCGGCGCGTTCAGGTAAAACAAAACCCCTCACGGATTCTACTTGTCGATCGAGTGTGTGTGAACACAGCAGCATATTCCCTTTTCATTTACCTGACGGCGATGCACGCAGCGGCGCTACCACCCCGCCGCCACCGACGAAGCCGCTGACGATGTTCTACAACGGCGGCATCGCTGTGTTTCATCTCCCCAACGATAAGGTACACGAGCTGTTCGCTCATCTCTTCATAAGCGATGATGATCCATGCATGGCTTTTGCCTTGATTTATCTGACAGCCAGTTGACTGCTGGATCGATCCACCATATGCATTCATGGCAGGCGGAGGAAGTGATGAAGATGGCGGCGGCCGTTCTGGCGGAGGACGACGGCGACGGCGGCCGGAAGAAGCAGCAGTGCGCGGCAGAACAAGGCCACGCGTTGGTGACTAAGATGAAAGAAGGTAAAGGTCGTGATGAACCATTCACCTCTGCATCTTCTATATTATTAGCATCATTCTCACCCGATCGAGAGTACTTTGAACTGATTGATAACTAGTTAATCGTCATACGCCTATGCGTGCACTGTATATATAAAAGAAGCATGGGTATAATGCTCTTTCTTGATCTGTTGCGCAGAGATGCCCATTGCAGGCAAGAGATCATTGCAGCGATTCTTTCAGAAGCGACAGAAGAGGTACACGCAACAACAACTTCTCTTTGCTGCTTTCTGTGTACTTCTCCATTTTCAAAAATGGCGTCGTTAGGACAGGAAGATTAGTTTAAATCTGAACTAATCTTGTTGTTCTAACGACATCAATTCTGAAAAAGGAGGACTACTTTTTCTTGGCAAAAGCTTAATTACTACCCTAGGAATATATGCCGCTAAAACTGCAGTACTACACGGGACGACCTTTAATTTTGATCTCGTTCATATGTGTGCTGGAATAGGAATAGTCGTAGTACGGTGACAATGCAACAGGAGTAGTACTCCCTCTGTCACTAACCAGACGGTGTGAAGCACGTTTGGATTGACCAAATTGTTTAGAGAGAAAATGAGTATTTAATCGGTTCTTGGAATTGACGAACCGAACTAGCTAAGCTTGTTTATACTCCATGACCGCGCCGTCGGGAAGAAAACAAACACAAAAAAGCTGTTGATGCGCTGCTGTCGTCGGACAACGCTCGCGGCACGGCTCGCGAGCAGAGAATGTGTTTGCCATGAACCTGGAATGGCGGAATCTTTTCCTTTCAAGGATTATTATAACATTCTACAATACTAGTAGTACTTAGCTAGCCTCGCAAGAAACAAGAAAACCTTTTTTTTTCTTGAGCACTATATAGCAACATCCTCAATACTAGATGATTTTTTTTCCCTTCCGACTGATTATTCTGAACCGAGAGCCGTTGTCGTTCATCAACGAACATGCTAAAAACAATATTGTGTCCAACCACTCCAACAAACAAATAAAAAGCCATATCCAGAAACTGAGAGACCTAATCCAAACCGATAATGGAATGAGTAACCGCGCATGTGCTGAAATTCATTGCTGATCGTGTGCAGGTTGTACAGGCCCTGATGTGATCAGCGGGAAACGGGTCGATGGCCGGACTCTAAAATGTCTCAAGGCGATGCAGGACTCGGCTTCACTTCAGTCTTGAGTCACGCACCACTATATCTGGTCGGCCTTGATATTGTTATTGTACAAGAATGTATATTATGCAAATGCCAACGTCTTGTTACTTCTAAACTTTTCACCAACTTCTTTTCAGAGTTCTGTACCTATTTAGTGGCCCTTTTCTTTTTCATCTTGATGATGTTCTTTGATTGATGTAATATCATCAAACTAAAAAAAAGTGGCTTAAAAAAGCCCAACAGGCCTTGTTTTGTTGCTCGTCCCGGAGAAGCCCAATGGGCTCCTTCCCCAAGAGCCTGTTGCAGTTTGCAGGCCGAATGACTCTAGGCAAGATGTTCTTTTCTCTCTTCCTTTCTCTCGCAGGAAAAAATAAGAAGAAAAAACAAAAGACGAGATGTTGTTTTCTCTTACCTCTGTCTTGCTCAAACAAAAGACGAGATCGTAGAGGATGGAACTCTGTTCCATTACCTAAGGGCGTTCCAATGTGTGAAAAAAGTGGTTTTTATACAATAAATGCAGCCTTTAGGATAGTCCTTATACATTACACGTGTGGTCTATATAACATTAATGCCTAAAGTCATCCATATGCATATGGACTTGCCATAAGAATAAAAAATCATTTTTCTTCCCTCTTTCCTCTACTTCTCTCTCATGGCAGCCACTCACATTCTCTCCAGAGCTAAGTTTTATATTAATTGTGAAACCCACTTTTTACTCTACCATTGTGAACCCGACCATAACTATTTCTTCACTGTTATGGGTCCCAAGTATAAAGACTACCCAGTCATTATACAATGAGGCCCTAAAAGAAACAAAAGACGAGAGGTTCAAGAGGGTTCAGACATGAGTTTCAACGTTTGGTTGTTCCTGAGCGTAAACTGTTTGGGTACAGCCCTCAGTGAAAGAATATAGTATATACAAGTTGTATTTTATTAGTATATACGTATGCAATACCATCATTGGAACGAACGAACCTGCCCGAGAGTGGCGTCCTACGCGGACAGGTACATGGAGGCATGTGGCGGCCAGCTCGCTGCACATTCTGACGCCAACCAACATCGCGAGCACTACGGGTGGAGCAGTTTTATCTTTCCCTCAAAAAAGAAAAAAAACTACGGACAAACTTGTGACGTCGCATCTGCACTGGAGCCTGGTGCTCGACTCGAGTGGGGTGACGAAGCAGACAAGGAAGGAAAAAGTCTGCACGAGCGAACGAACAATGGGGTGTCGGCGAGGAAGAGAGAGGGAAAGGGCCGTATTGCATTGGACTACGGGTGCGCGTGGAATTTACCTGGCGTGACCTTACAGCGACGCCCCACCGCACCCCAAGTCCTCACGCGCACCAACCCAGAGTCTCTCTCCCCAACTCAACTCAACACAGCTCCAGTCTCGCCGCTTCGCCCGCTCCCTCCCCCCGTCCCGCCGCTTCCCCCGCCGTCCTCCGGTGGGCCGCCGCGGAGGCCGGCCCAGGCCTCCACGCCACCTCCTGGTACCGGCGGCCGGCGAGAGAGGTGATGTTAGCTGCACGCGCCCTTTCCCCACCCACACCAATCTGCTTTCCCTTTTCTGGTCGCTCCAAGACGGCGAGTTCTAGAATCTTAACCTGTCGGTGCGGCGCGGCGCGGCGCCAGTAGTAGTTTATCTGTAGGAGGCGTGCACTCCTTCGTCCGTTGTTCTCTTTGGAATGTGGTTCCCGACGGCAGATGCCGGCGCGATTGGGTAGGGGACGGGACTCCTCTGCAAGCTGTGGACACGAGATCGGACCGTACAGTTCTACTAGGTCTGGAAAAGTAGATGTCAATCTTCCACTCTGAGAACGCGCTTCGTCGTCGCCCCCGCCCCGTAAGGATCCATCGGCCTACACTGGATGCTCTCACGACTGGTGCCTCATTTACCTAGATTCCATAGGAAAAGAAAAGAGCTCTGTCTTTAGTGCAGGGAAGCAGCCTCATTGTTTGGATTCCACAAAATTAATTGCACCTTGTGCTCTCATGATTCTGATACAGCTTTGCATGTTGCATTCACGTTTACTTGGTTCTTCACGAATCTAACTGCTCATGAAACTTGCAGTACACAGAAATTCAGGCAGCCAAAGTACAATGCATCGATGAGCTTTTGCAACAATGGTAACTTAGGCACCCAAAACCAAAAGTATCTTTCTTCAAAGTAGAGAAGTCACAGGGAAATATTACTACCTATGAAATAGGAACACAGAAACTCTTAACATCAATTGCAGTTTGTTCCCCTATTTGCTTGCACATATTAAAGAACTTTCTGATGCAGTAAGCTAACAGCGTTGCATAACTACTCTCATTGTGTGATTGCAGCATCGACGACGTCTTACCGGTACTGTTCATGGTTAGCCCAGAGTTTTGCACAACCTTCAGCAAATTTTGTTCCATCTCCATAGCTAGTAGCAACCAGTTTCGTCGACAAAGGAGCGGCTAGACAAGTCCAGAGGTGTATGTTTTCCCCTGGAGGACTTCAGTTAATATCTTTGGATGTGGAACCTTCAAAACTAGATATGATTGCTTAGTCAGATCTTGATGCTTTAATCTTGTGCAATTTGCAGTGAACCATGGGTGGATTTTGCTGCTGCTTTTGCAACGAAGATTTTGAGGAATACATTCATCCGAGCAACCCTGTCTATAGGCAATGCATATGCCTGAGGCATATTTTTCACAACATTTTTGGCGGGGTAATACAAACTTCTTTACCATCTTGCTATATCTTTCATGTTCTAGCTAACTGTTCCAAACTCAAACCACATACATTATGTGGATTTTGTTACTACTGGTCTCCGTAAAACTGTGTCAGTGTGCCCCGTAGCATGTTGATTATCATCTAATTCTTCACTGTGCTGAACTGCCAATGATGGTTTATTTCGATTTTGTTACATCATGTGGATTTTGCTACTGCTTGTCTTCATAAAACTGTGTCAGTGTGCCCCGTAGCATGTTGATATCATCTAATTCTTCACTGTGCTGAACTGCCAATGATGGTTTATTTCAACAGTAGACTGTGATTCCCTCTTCTGTCAATAGATTTTCTATGTTGGCATAGAGGCATTGGTCCTATCATTTGCATGTTGTTGGATTTTCCCTTTTCTTGGGTATCAGTTGCAGCACTCATGAGTGATTTCATCAAGACATCTTTTCTTTTAGCCCTGGTGGAAGGACAATAACAAGGCTAGATAGACCTGAGGGTGTTCTTTTGTGAGTTTTGTTGTAGAGAGAAACCATCTTTCTTCTAATTCATCCAGTCTAACTAACATTTCAATTCATTGTTTGCAGTATACTGCAACATTCCAGAGGCTTGAGTCTAGGCCAAGCAACCAAGCCCAAGGCGCTGCTTCACTGGGATCCAGTAATCCAAGTGGTGGCATAACTGACAATTCTCTGGCTGAAACTTTCCAGCTTGTTTCTAGACCACTCCCATATGATACTGATCCTAGATATGCTCGTGTTCAAAGAGAGGGATTGGTATCAAGGCGTGAGAAGTCTATAAATCTGACACAAGAAGAGTCACTAGCTCTAAGACGAAATGGCAGCAGTTCTGCTATTGAGCACTTAGCTTCTCAGAAGAAACGGAGCAGCACTGATACTGAGCCTGAATATAAAGTCCGGCGTTCTGAATCAACCAAGAGTTTATCTGCAAAAGCATACAGTGGCAGTTTTACAGCTGTGACTTCAGAAGATGAGGACGTCTGCCCTACTTGCCTCGAAGGTTTGTATTCTGGTAGTTTTGTCAAAATACAAAGAGTTCATCATGACGTTGAATGTTCTCTCACCGTTTCTGTTAAACATGTTGCAGAATACACCCCAGACAATCCGAAAATCATTACTAAATGTTGTCATCATTTTCATCTTGGTTGCATTTATGAATGGATGGAGAGAAGTGATACTTGTCCTATGTGTGGGAAGGTATGATTATTAAAGTTCTATACTTTTACTTTTCACATGTTAAACACATCATAATTGCTAATTTGATATTGCATATTTATCCATTGCCACCTATGTCAGCGATCATTAGTTTCCCCACTCTGTTTTTTTCGTTGTTAATGTATGTGGAACTAACAATTTCTCCTTCACTCTAATGGCCTGCAGGAAATGGAGTTTTGTGAGAGCCCATGATATGCTTTTATGATTTATCTTTCATGCTCATCACATCACATATGGGCTAGCTCGCAAGAAAAGAATGGGGTACTGGTGAATTGTAAATAATAGTTATGCGATGTCCAAATAGATCTCTTTCTCGAGATCAGTTCCTTACATGTACTATTATCTTTCTTTGCAAGAAAAAAAATTGGTCCATCTAAGGCAGTTCCTTACATGTACTATTATCGTTCTATCATGTACAAAACTTGATCCATCTAAGGTAGTTCAAGAATTTGCTTGTTTGAGTGACTGCTGAAGCATGCGTTCACCCGTCCATAGTGATTGCTGTAGCTAATATCATGTTGCATCATTTAAGATGCGTTATATCTTATCTTGTTGAAACCATATTTGTTTCGGTATAAAAGTCAATAACCGTGGTACTACAATGGCAATCAGACCTTTGCACGAGTCACATTCATCAAGCCTCATCAGAGATTCAGTCTCAACACCATGTCCTGAGGTAAAAATACGCAAAACGTACTGAGACAGACCCAAATAACTTGCTCAATATTATTTATCGGATAGCGCATAGCGGTTACAAGCCAACTTGATTACATAAGACATCGCGGCAAGCCTAAAATACAAAGCTGATTCAGAAAATTGTGAGCAACCGAACGTCACAAAACTAAGAGAACTGCCAGCAAGCTAGCATTTATTTAGTAATCGTTCACCTGCCGGTATCGAACCATTTCAATTCATTTTTCTGCCTACACATTAGCCGTCTTGAGGGTGTTGCCCTTCTCCTCCAGGCTGACAAGCAGACTGTCAAAGCTCTTCTTGAAGGAGTCCACTCCTTCGAGCTCAAGTTGGTTGCCAACGGCATCCCAGTTGATGCCCAACTTCTCCAGGGCGCTGTATACACCTTCTGCCTCAGACACATTCGCATCAACTGTCCTTGAAACAGTGCCGTGGTCGATGAATGCAAGGAGAGCTTGGTCGGGCATCGTGTTGACCTGAAAGTGCGTGGAATAACAAGCTGTTAAGCATCGTTTAACATATATAGTAATTTCCTGGCGATAAGAGTGCCTATCTACGATTCACGAAGATTGGATAACAGAAGCTCGTCAGGCAAACACACCGTGTCAGGTCCAATGAGACTGTCCACATAAAGAGTGTCAGGATAAGCAGGGTTCTTGACACCAGTGGATGCCCACAACAACCTCTGCTTCTTAGCACCTTTCTTGGCCAAAGCTTCCCACCTTGGACCAGAGAATTTCTTTTGGTAGAGCTGATTTGCTAGTTTCGCCTGTGCTACAGCAGCCTGGCAGGAGGAGGGTGATTAGGTTACAGAATGTTATGAATAATCAAATTCAGAAAACCTAATTTGAAGAGGCACAGGTAATTCTAATTGTATTTACCTTTCCTCTCAAGGCAAGAGCCTCAGGTGTTCCAATCTTCTCGAGCATTTTGTCAATAAGGGAGTCGACTCGGCTGACAAAGAAGGATGCGACACTGGTCACTCGCGATAAATCACTTAAACCAGAAGCCTCGAGCCCATCAAGGTAAGCATCAATCACAGCCTCATATCTTGCAATCGAGAAAATAAGCTGCATAGGTAGAAATGAATTTCTTATCAATAAAAAGCATATCACAAGCAGTTCCACTATACACAGTTTTACCATGACAATGTTGTAAGCAGTCAAACAGATAAAAAGTATAGAGTAAAAACAATTGACACATATGATTTCACTATAAAAGGAAAAGACATTGGCAAGGCGGAACCCATCACTTACTGTGACATTGACGCTTATACTGTTAGAGATGACTTCACGGATAGAAGGAACGCATTCTGCGGTAGCAGGGATCTTAATATAGACATTTGGGCGGTTGACCACTTTGTGTAACCACTTTGCAGCTTCAACAGTTCCTTGAGTGTCATTTGCCAACCTAGGAGACACCTCCACAGAGACATACCCATCGGCACCATCAGTCTCATTGTAGATAGGCTCAAAAAGTTTGCACGCGTCTTGGATATCCTTTATAACGAGTTCCCAGTAAGCGCTCTTGGCGTCCTTTCCAGCTGAAATGAGCTGCTTGAACTGGTCATCATATGCGCTGGATGATGAAATGGCTTTCTGGAAAATCTGTGATATGTTGATGAAATTGTTAGGACTCGGAAATTAAGAAGCCAAAAATACGCAGATGTAAGGTTCAGGATGCATGAATAAGGTGACAGTGGAAGATTACCGTAGGGTTGCTGGTGACTCCACGAACACCACTCGCAATAAGGGGTAACAAGTCGGTGACAGGACGGCAGAGGTTGTCATACCATGGGGACAGACCATGTTGCTCATAGACATCGTGAAGCCTGGTCCTCTTGGTGGGGGCACCATTCCCTTCCTTGGTAGAAGCCATCGCACTGAAATTTCACATATGACTCAGTAAGGTCATGTGCACAGGCGAACTGAATCATAAACAAATATCATAATGGTATGCACCCTAAGACGGTAATATGGCCAATTCATGAACTCCTATGACGGTGGCATGCAAATGCTACCTTTGGCTATCAAGAGGGTACTGTTTAACAAGTCAGCGACACAAGAGAATCTGAGGAAGTGGCGGCGTGCAGCCGTGCTGGGTAACGCAAGAAGCTCCTGGCACGGCACCTAAATAGCAGCTGTTGGCAACCTCCACACGGATCCAGCAGCCGCACGGTTGGTTCGAGAAGATGGTATGTTCATCACCGTCCATTTCCCAATCGGACGGTCACAAACGCGCGCAACGCTCCGAGCCTTGACCTTGACGGCGCCGGATCCAGGCTAAAATCTCTATCGTCGCATCTCAAGGCGGTGCGGTGGGGTACGCTACTCATCGACGCGGCAGAGCATCAACCGGCGATACAATCGAAGCTGATGCCGATCTCGCCTCCAGAGCACGCAGAGACTAACAGCTCTAATCTAATCAAGTAATCAGACCTCTCCAAAATCAATCACCAACTCGAGCGCGCGCACCACTAATCTAGTTTCACCGATGATAGGAAGCGCAGTTGGATAGGGACGAGGAGGAGGATTGGCGTTACGCACATGATGGGGCTCCTGGCGCGGCCGGCGATGGAGACGCTGACCCGGCGCGGGGATGGGGCGAAGGCGAGTGCGGCAGAGCGGAGTCCCGCCGGCGGGAGCAGAGCCCCCGCCGCCGGCCTGGGCGCCGCAAGCTTGGACACCGTGCCGGTCATCGCCGCCGCGGTTGGTGAAACAGACGAAAATGGATGGGTTGGTCGCTCACGGGGGTTGTTGCGAGGTTTTGAGTTTGAGAGGAGACGCTCTCGTGTTTAGCTCGTCAGCATCGTTAAGTAGACGCATTCCTCTTTGTATCCGTCTGAATCCTTTACAGTTAAGTCCCTTATTTACGTGTATTCCCGTTTTGATCTATTTTCATTGGTCCTCCTTCGGTTCTCACGTTCTCCTGTCTCCTCTTTTGACTGATACTATTTCGTTTCCTCCTGAATTCTGATTTGCTGAATGCAGCTGCAGTGTACAAAGACTTAAACGCGTTTACGGATCATCCCGTGTAAAAGAAATAAGAAAAGTTTGCATCGGACATGTTCCGTAAAACATTTACTGTTTTTGTGTAGCCATTGCCATCTCGGAAAATATCATCAGGTGGAAGATGACTTTCTTTTTGACAGTGAAAGAAGATACCACATATATAAATGCTTTCTCACTTGTATGTTGTCAGGTGAAATGGGGAGCTCCATCCTTTTCTTTGGATTTTATTGTATTGTTTTTCTTAAAAAGAAAGAAAGGTGCACAACAAAGAAAAAAGAGTAATGAGTTGGTGGGTTTGTTGCCATCGTGGGGTTGTTGAAGATATTTTGGTTATTTTCACGACATGTCTCAAACTATATTATATGTTGGTTGATACTATAGAACATACATTGAATCAAGTAGTAGTTATTAAATTTATATTCCGTGTTACTTCCCTGTATTGTAAGTGGTGCCGTCCATTTGGTCATTGTTCATACATACCAACTCGAAAATGAAAAATGAGATAAGCGTGCGGTGGCAACCATGTACATATGCACACTCGCCCCTGCCTTCCTCGTATTCTCGCCGTACTGAGAAGCCAAATGGGTCGCTAGCAAAGCACTTTGAGCGTCCCTTGGACCCACGGAAAAGTCCAACAGCAGTGGCTGCTAAAAAACGAGGGTGGTCCTTAAAAAACAAAAAACGAGATTGGCAGCCGACTGCGGCTGCTGCAACGAAACCCGTCCAGATTCTCTCTCCCCGATCCGGATCTTTGATGGCTTTTCCAGAATTCAGACTACAAACCTGTACGAAATGCTAGTAACGAATTCGGACATGCGAACCCTTGAACTCTGCTGAATATTTGTCTTTTATGCGAATTCTTTTTTTTTTAATCTCTTTTTTATGCAAATTCCACCGGGTCCTGGTACCATGAAATGCAGATGGATCAGGGAAATTTGTATGGGACAAGGGGAAAAAAATAAACTTCTAAATAAGGCTGTTCGTTTTCAGATAGGGTTGCGCAAACACGCAGCTGTGCTTGAACTTTGAAGTCGGCCATTCCACTGGCATGCTACCTGAAATTTGACCCATCCCAAGGGCCGCTTGCCCTTTGGCAGCGTTGCCGTGCCAGAGCTTGGTTGATCTGGGCCTGGGCAGCTGCGACCTGCCTGGTGGTGATCAGTGGTTTATCTTAACCTCGACGTAAATTAAACCGCCCGTTGAACTCTGCTCGTTTGGCACGGGCCTGGTGCCCCAACATGCAACTGAAGGAACAGATCTTTTATGCTGTTCAGAGGTTGGGCCTATTTTCGATGACAGCAGAGACTCCTTCGGTAATGAAATCAGTACGCAGAGGAGATATATTGAGGGAAAGAAAGAGGAAGGACGTTTCAGAAAAGGAAAGGGGGAAAAACAGAACAGGATAAATTAGGCGGATTTACAAGAGAACACACATTTGCAACGACTGATGTAGTGAGCACTAAATCTAAGCCACACAACACAAGCGCTGCTTGTCACAATTTCCCTCTCTACTATTGCTGCACGTACTGCATGTAAAACATCATCAAGGCCGTAATAAGGAGAAGAAAAAAAAGAGAGAACAGGAACGAATGCACACTGGGCGTCTACCACGGCTTGAGGTCGCTCTCGAGGCCTGCGTTCCAGTCCAGTACCTTCTGGCCGGGCTGGAGGAAGACTCCCTCGGCGTGCGGCAGCTTGCGCGCGAGCCCATTGAGTATCTGGTGGAACGCGTCGCCCGGCCTGGTGGGCTGGTGGAAGAGCAGGGCCTGCTTGACGGAGTCGCTGGCGAGCAGGCGCTGCTTGCGGATGATGTCCTGGAGCGGGATGGAGGTGAGGATGGAGTCGAGGCGCGGCACGTCCTTCTCGGCGACGAAGACGCTGATGTCCTCCCACGGGATGGCGTCGGAGAATGGCAGCACGATGTCGTCGGCGATGATGACGGGGATGCAGCCGAAGACGACGGCCTCCACCAGGCGCGGGCTCCACGGGGCCCACCCCAGCGGGCACAGGCAGAAGATGGCGCGCTGCATGTCCTCGTAGTAGGTGTACGGGTGCTCCGTGGAGATGTCGAACAGCGGGTTGTCCTTGAAGTTCTCCCACACCGAAGCGCGGGCGCCCCTGATCATGATGATGATGATTTTTTTTCTTTCAAAATCAGTGTCTGGTTGCATCAAATTCAAAATTGCAAGGAGCTAGCGGTGTGAAAGATACCTGGCGTAGTATCCGCCCTCGGGGTCGTTGCCCATGTCGTAGAAGAGGCCCCGGAAGTAGACGAAGATGGAGCGCGGCGTGCCGGGGTTGATGAGGTGCGCCTGCATCTTGTGCGGGTTGGCGTAGGGCGGGATGGTGATGGACCCGTCCTGCAGGCACACGTGGTTCCTCTGCCCGAACGTCTGCACCAGCGTGGCGCGACGCAGCAGCGGCAAGATCCCCTCTCCATCGCCCGCTCCTCCTGGAATCATACATAATCCAGCATCGCATCCGATCAGCTGATGCTGCAGCAGGGCACTCATGAACAAGTGGTGAACGAAGCAGAGGGCAATTACTACGTACCTGGTAGTGGAAGCACGCTCCGAAGTCGTGCGGCGTGAGGAAGAAGTGGTCGGCGCCCTCGGTCCTGTTCCAGAATGGCCAGGTGGTGGCGACGTACTTGATGGCGCTGCGCATGATGCGCGGCGCCCGGAACGGCAGCGGGAAGCCCTGCGGCGTGAGGTCGCAGGTGGTGTAGACGGGCGTGTAGAACCAGTCGGCCTCCTCCGGGTCCAGCGTCCGCACCGCGCTGGACAGCAGGAACTGGTGCATGAAGATCTCCGCCGCGAACATGTGCGTCAGGCACCGGCTGTCCTTGGCCAGCAGGTTCTGGTTGTACTTGCGCGGCATCTCGTACACGAACACCTTCAGCTTGCCCACAGGGTCGTCGTCCAGCACGCCGACGGCGTTACCTGACAACCATCGTTCGTGTCAGGGAAACAATTGTTTCTTCATCATCGATCGTGCACTTCTTTCATACTACTATATGACTGTAAATATTCAATGCAGTTTGCTGAAAATTACTAGTATGTTATCCTAACTGGTTACATGGTGAGATACTGAGATGACATATCATTCTGAAGACTGAAGATAAGGCAGCTAGTTCGCAATTGTTGGTAGAAGTTGTTGTCATCACATAGTGCTTTCTTCTGAATAAATCATACATTCGGGTGGTCGTAGTTTAGTTTTGTAGTACTACAATTTAGTGTGTTACTAAAGCGCGGAAAGATTGCCTTTTCTTTTTAAGTCGAAAGAAGAATTATAACCTGAGTATGTGCAGAAAGATTTCCTTTGAAAAGTAATGCACACAAAGATTTGATCTTCGCCTACATGATCTACTTTGGATGTCTATATACTTGAGAAAGAGTAAAAGGAATATGCTTTATTTAGAGGTACAAGTTCATAGGAAATTGCTAATGACGATGACTGCAATTTATGGTGGAGGAGTCGTTCCACCAACCAAAAGATTTGAACTTTACCCAATAAAAAAACGGTCCCTTTCAAGTGGTCTCTGCTTTAGCGATACGTTCCCTTATTCTTATCCCTTTCTTTATCGGTACTAATCTGGTTGTTAGCATGTCCGGTTCTCAAGATAAAAAAGAAAGTACTTATTGCAGTGGACAGTCGAGTGAGTGGATGCCCACCGCTCGATTTAGCTGCCACTTATCCTTTCTTTATGGTTACACCAGTTCCTGTCCTTGCAGGCCCAAGAGTTACACAAGTTAGGCGACACGCTCCGAAACACTCCTAACACGAAACGCCAATTCCGGCAAATGCTGGTACTGGGTTGCAACCCTACTAGCTTGAAGTAGCATGACGGATGTTTAGTTAATTGCACGAAGATGGTACTACGGTGCTAGAGATCTGAGCCGTGATCTCCACACTGCCGGTGACCATGTGTACGGTATGGTGCAATGCAATGCAGGATGAGAGAACGCCTCCACTTCACCTACCAAGCGTCTACAGGACGCAGGAATCGCTTGATCCATTCGCTACGGAGCACTGTAACTACCTTTGCCTGGTGGTTGGTTACTGTGCTAGTGCCGGTACAGCTCGTTACGGTTGGTGTGCCACATGGTGGATCACACGAGGACAGCGGCGCACTGCAGCCGGTCAGGATTGATGGATCCCAGAAGGCAGCTGCGGACCGGTGGAAAACCCAAGGCAAATCGGGATCGAATCCAAGCCGGTCGGCGTGCATGGATCCCAGGTGGCGTCACGATCGAACTAGCGGCGATCGGATTAATTAGCGCCGGCGAGCGAAAGGCTAGCCAAGCCAAGCGAAGCGGCGGCATTGTATGCTTCGTCGCTGCAGGAGACGAGCATGCGAGCCGCATTTGCAATTCGCGTGTGCTGGAGCTGGCAAATCTGAATCCCGAGCCGGTTCTGGCTGGCTTCGGGCGCCGCCGCCGACAGTGGACGAATTCAAAATCGAAAGGGACGAGAGGCGGGCAAGGGAAGTTACCTGAGATCCTGTGCTGCAGCGGCGCCGCCGCGACGCAGGAGACGAGGAGCAGAACAGCCGCCGCCGCCGCCGTGGCCCACGGTCTCCGGTCCCGCCCCATTGGGGTTGACCGAATCAAATCAAGGCGAGCTCTCTAGCCGCTGCCTGCCTGTCTCCGCTCGAGCAATTGGAGTCCCGTCCGGGCGCCGCCGCCGGTGGATGGAATGGAAGGGAAGGAAGCTGGAGAGCAGCAAGGCGGTGGAGGTTGCTTGTGTGAGCGCTGCTGCTTCTCGTCCCCAGCTTTGTCGCGCTGAGCGGTAGCCTATCGCTGTCAAAGGAGCGACGGAACGGCGGAGATTAAAATAAGGAGATTAGGAAGACGAGTGCCGAGTGGTGAGCAAGGCAAGGGAGTCGAGTCAAGGTGGTGGTGGCGATGGCGGGCCAATGGCGGAGGCACAGCGCAACGGGAAACTGGAACCGCTGCTGGGCTGGCTGGGGAGGAGGAGGAGGAAGAGGGGGATCTCGCTCTCGCACGCGGGGGGCGGGTGGCGTGGTGATACGAAAACTAGCAGCGACCGACCGACCGGGTCCCGAGCTCCGGTCCTTGCCATCTTTGTTTTGTTTGCTGCTTCCGGTCTTCTTCCGCGTTGTAAATTCTAGTGCCGCTCAATTACGTGCTCAACTTGCACTAATCATTCATGCTTGCTACAGCTACAGCTACAGCCAGCCCACCTCTTCTCTTCTAGAGTAGCGTAACCGAGACAGCCTACATGGCTACACTAATCATTTTGCTACAGCGACGCACGAGTAGCCTTCAAACAACAGAAAATTGACAAGTGTGGTATACTGTAACGTTTTCCATTACTGGAATATAAATAAAAGCACCTTAATGTCGCTAAGATTCTTTTGCCTACATTCTGGAATATAAATACAAGTATTCTTTTCTATAAAACTACCAGTCAAATTAAGCGTATGTAGGGCTGAAATAAGGAGCTATTCATGGAGCCGTGCGTTTTTTGTTAAAAGAAAAGGCATGATGATTTTTTTTTGAAGGGAAGTATAATAATTAAATCAGTCCCAATGCAAAGTTTTATCTCGCGGTTTCCAAGAATGACACGTCAAATTTAAAGATTTAATTTTTTGTGTTAGTATTAGTACATCAAAGAGTGCGTTATTTAGAGAGAAAAAATTACGATAATTAGTAATAGTACAATATGTTTAATTATAGGGTTGTTCGTTTTCTTTAACATGCTAAGGGCTAAATTTAGCCCTTTTAATCCACATGTTCGTTTACTCGAGGCTAAACTTTAACCCTTTACCTATAAAACGAACACCGTAAGTATATATAAACAAAAAAGGCACGTGCCACAAACAGCACTTTGTTCGAAAAGTGGTGGTCGATTCGATTAGATTACTGCTGGGCTCCCTAAATCACGCAGAGGCGTGACCATGCGGTCACCTCATCCTGCTGTTCCCGTGCACCGGAGAGCTGTAAAGAGAATGAAAAGCGTAACACAGTGGGTGATTGAGCTTGAGGCAAGGGATGATGGTCGCTGGAAAAGGCGTGCACCTAGTTGTCGCGCCGTGCAGTTAGGTCCGGGTGGTTAGCCTACCCCTAACTAAACCCTGATTATGTAGTTGGTTGAAGCCTGCGAGCAGGGTCATCAATGATGCATGTGCCCTCGTGCTGCCGCTCCAGGCCGCAGCAGAGCTACAAGGCCCTGATTCTTGAAAGAGCTGAGAACGAAACCGGGACAAGGAATCTTCTTCTCCCACGTTGCCCGCATGTATCGCGCGCCTGACCTGCGTGTGTCCCTCTGGCCAGCGCCTGCATTAGGAGTAACTTGCAGAATGAAAGCCGTAACTTTTCTGTCGGTGCTTACCCTGCTGCCGCTGTGCGGTGCACGGGCACGTACTCGGTTCCATTAATTTCCATGCATCGCGTCGCGATGTGGTAGCTCCGTGCGGGCCTCTTCCGAGTATCATGAGTGGATCCATCGTAGGCCTGCAACCGTGCTACGTACCGCCATTAACGATCGCATTCATGTTGGTGTCTTTTTTTCCTTCTCTTGATTTCGTGTCGGGCTGGTTTTATTTCTACTGGGGTTGCGATCGTTGGTGGTTGAAACAATCAGGCTTTTTTTTGTTTCAGATTATTCTAGAGTGATTCTTGCCTCTTTGAATCTTGTCACCACATCTTTTTTTACATGAGCTTAATTGAGCAAGGTCCAAGATGCCGTTGCTTACTCAATTGGATATCGTATTTAATTGCTTACTCAATGGGATATGGTATTTAACTACTCATACGGAACTACTATTACAAGCAATATATGGCAGCAAAAATTAGTTAAAAGAATGGCTACAAGCATTGTAATAGCTTTTTTCTTTTGTCGTTCTCTTTTTTTCTTGAACTTGCTTTGTATTTTGTTGCTCCGTTTAATTAATAAATAAACAACAGGGGATTTTTTTCCCTCCAGTTTCTTTAAGAAAACACTACTATTATATTACGGGGTGACTTGAAAAAAATTGTTCCGCATTGAGTTACGCGGTGAAAGATTTGCAGTGTACTAAGAACTCTGGTTTGCATGTGCCTGTAAATGTTTATATGCACTCAACTACTAGTATTCATGTATGTATAAAAAAAATCAGGTGCTAGATCATTATAATATTTATTTCACATTTCAACTCAATCGATAATTGTATACATCAACTATGCCAATTAGGAATATTTGATACAAATTAAAATATTTTATTAATTAAGACCCACATATAAGATTAATCAAGCGCATACACTAACATTACCATGATAAGCTCTTGATCTTTGTAGTATAACATGATCAACTAAAAGAGCAATCAAGTTTTTATTCTAAAGAAATAGCTTTAGTGTTGTCGGTGTACTTAAAATAGGGCTTCCCATAACTGTCCATAGACAACCCATAGTGTGCGTCGATCCATCCAAACAACTAGCAGAGGAGCGGCGCAACGTGGCCCAAGGAACCGAAGGCTTGGGGGGGGCTCCCTCGTCCTGAGGGAGCGTCGGCACCTAGCCCAACAGGATGTGTGGTGCCTAGGGACGAGAAACCCTGGCGCGAGCAGTTGGGAGTTGCCTCAACTCCCGACTTCGGTCGCGGCGCGGGACGTGTGTCACTCATCGCTCAGGACGTCATTACGCCTGCTCCGTCCTCCCGAAATGGTAGGGACCCGGTTTTTAAGATACTCTTAAACCCTAGGTCGATAAAGTTGGTGTCGCTTTTTTTCATTTTTGTTGTGTGTTTACAAAAAACAAAAAAGTAAAAGTGCGGTGAGCGTGGATCGAACACGCGACCTTCAGATCTTCAGTCTGACGCTCTCCCAACTGAGCTATCCCCGCTTCGGTGCAATATAAATGGTAGTTATATTCCTATCGATTACTGCAATACGCTACTACGACCTTCTAAAGTAATTGAGGCCCAGACTCGCATTACGCCGTAGAGGTCCGGCCCATGGAAAGCGTACGTGCGGTCAACCTATCAATCCTGATCGCCTGCCGCCCGCCGAACGGGCAGGTTAGGATTCCCCGCGCCAACAAAGACGACAGGACCCGCTTTCAAAAAAAAAAAAAAAGAGACGACAGGACCCTCGACCTTAAGACGAAACATCGCCGACGGCACCTGGGGAAGAGATTGGGGAACGCATCGCCTCTCCCGTCGACGCGCTCTTCCATTTCCAGTGCAGTCACAGCAGGTCCTGGAGACCCATGCTACTTCTCCCTAATATTAAGTTTTTAGATGGACGTCCTCGGCATCTGCAGCCTTGTAGGCGGTAAGATTAATTTTTCTTCCCAAAAACAACCGGGTTGAGTACAGGCAACAGCATGTCATCACACCAACATATAACAGAATTTACGACAGTAGCTCAGAAGCACAACACTTAGCACGTTTCTGAATATGAGTTAACCTTATTTCCCCCACCATAAACCGGTAACTGTATGATATAATACAACAGTCATACATTACAGATCCACCATCTATAATAGGCTAACACTACAACAAAGGTCAAAATGGACATATGTCATACAGTGAAGGCAGGCACATTGCCTGAAAAAGATGCAAGGTAGGAGAAGAAAGGGAAGGGGCTTTACATTTAGTAGCGCGGCTTGCTCATCAGCATCGTCATTAATCAGCCTCTCGTATCTGTTGCTTACACAAGAACAGCAGCCAAGGTCTTGGTGCCATGCCACTATCTACCATGGTTTCAGGTCACCCCGGGGGCCCTCGGTCCAGTTCAGCACCTTCTGCCCAGGCTTCAAGAACACATCCTTGCCATGAGGT
Source organism: Chloris gayana (assembly GCA_031894775.1). Taxonomy (NCBI): domain Eukaryota; kingdom Viridiplantae; phylum Streptophyta; class Magnoliopsida; order Poales; family Poaceae; genus Chloris; species Chloris gayana. The sequence goes on from JAUNZO010004728.1 coordinate 217,356, forward strand.
AGCTTCCGTGCCAGGCCATTCAGGATCTGGTGGAAAGCGTCACCGGGTTGGGCAGGCTGTGGGAACAACATGGCCTGCTTCATTGATGGGTTTGCAAGCAGTCTCTGCTTGCGAAGGATCACCTCCATTGGAATGGATGTAAGGATGGTGTCCAGCTTTGGAACATCGTCCTCAGCCACAAAGACACCGATCTCCTCCCATGGGATTGCATCCGCAAAGGGAAGAACTATGTCATCAGCAATAATCACCGGAATGCAGCCAAACACCACAGCCTCCACCAAACGAGGGCTCCAAGGGGCCCAACCCAGCGGGCACAAGCAGAAGACGGCGCGTTGCATGTCCTCATAGTAGGTTGGTGGGTGGTCTGTTGAGATGTCAAACAGGGGGTTGTTCTTGAAGTTCTCCCACACTGATGCACGGGCACCCCTGCATTGCATATGGTAGGTGTGTCAAGACTTTTGATCCAATAATTCATTAGAATGCTTATTAGGTACATATTGTAGATGCGTACCTTGCATAGTAACCACCCTCAGGATCATTTGCAGTATCATAGAATAGACCACGAAAGTAGACAAAAATCGATCGAGGGGTCTCAGGGGGAACAAGGTGAGTTTTCATTTTCTGAGGAGGAGCATATGGTGGAATGGTGATAGACCCTTCCTTAAGGCAGACATGATCCTTCTGCCCAAAGGTCTGGACCAATGTAGCGCGGCGAAGCAATGGGAGGACCCCTCGCTCGATAGCCTTCTCTTCCTGAGTAATAGGTATTTTTAATGCATGTTAGATGAATGATCCTAGAAGTAAACTAGGGTTGATGGGAAACAGATGTTGTACGGGGGTTAATGAGTTATGTAGTAGCTCCACTCTATGCTTTGGTTGGTTATATAAAGGAAACCATCTACAGATTCTGCAACTCACCTGGTAATGGAAGCATGCTCCAAAGTCATGTGGCACAACAAAGAAATGGTCAGCTCCCTCCGTCCTGTTCCAGTATGGCCAACGCTTTGAAATGAACTGAATTGCACTTCTCATTATCCGTGGAGACTTGAAGGGCAAGGGGTGGCCCCATGGGGTAAGATCACATGTTGTGTACACTGGGGTGTAGAACCAATCAGCTTCTTCTGGATTTAAAGTTCGGATTGCACTTGACAACAAGAATCGATGCATGAAAATCTCCGCAGCAAACATGTGGCTGAGGCATCTAGAATCTTTAGCCACCATCTTCTTATTGTATTTGGTGGGCAACTCATAGACATATACCTTGAGTCTCCCAACAGGGTCATCCTCCAGCACGTCACCAGCACTTCCTGAAGTTTACAGAGAAAATGTGAGAATCATGTACTGCGAGATCACAAGCCTAGATTTCTAATTCAGCTTATTAAAATGTGTTTTTCTTTCCCAGCAAAGAATAATCCAAACTACACTAACCAGTAGCAACATCATACACGCCATGAATTCCAATGATGAAACCAAAACATAACCTTACTATGCTAACCAGCAACTACAGCACCAAGTTATGGATTTGATGAGCTACATCAAAGCACAATCCAAACCATACTAACCAGCAATCAGAACTGTTTTAGTAGGATGCATCGAAATAGCACAATGGCTCATTCACACTTAATTCATGAAACAAGACACTAAAGGACAAATAACTGTAATACTAGTCATCTAAGTTGGCTGATTTACCACATGAGGTGCCCTTGCTTATATTCAGTAAAGCACCAAGTACACTAGCAGTTATGGAAGTTTGCTACTATACCGTTCCAAAAAAGAAAGTTTGCTACTTGATGAGTATCTACTATCTAGTCTGGTCATACTAGGGGGGGGGGGTGGAATCGTGCTTCTTTGGTCCATGACTTGGCATAGACAAGACAGAGGATCCTGAACTCCTAATCCATCGTAGATGCCAGTATTTGAGAACGCAATGCGGAACAATCAGAGAAAGGTAAAACTACTAAATCTTTGGAGCATTTGGTGTGCTCATTGCGCGAGTTAAACTCACAGTGCACCCTGAGCATTGAAATGTTAGAAGCAGCTAACGAATCCCCTCGTCACTCTTCAGCTGCGGCCCTAATTAGGAAGAGAGCAGAGCCAGGAATGGTAAGAGCTGATCTAGTGTTAGATCTCGCCATCCACCCGGGCGCTGGTGCTCCCACGGCTTCATTGGATTCTCCACGCGGTATCAGATCCCAGCCCAACTACCACACCGCGTTAATTAACAAGCATGGGCATCTCAGATCAAGCAAACAGAAACTAGCAATGCCTTCTACGCATGGCGCAAGCTAGAAAGAAACAGAGACAGAGCAAGAGGAAGCATGTGTACCTTCGATCCGCTCGGTGTCCTGCGCCGTGGCAAGAGCGACGGAGAGGAGAAGCAAGGCGAGCGGCAGCGCCCGCCCCATCCCCATTAGTCTTCACCCGCTTCCCTCCACGCTCCGGCGGCTCGGGAGGCACGGGGAGGGATCGAGAGGATGGTGAAAGCAGTGCGATTCTTGGCAGGAGGGAGCAAGCGAGGGCGGGGTCAAAAGGGAGGGCACAGGTGTGGGAGGATAATAATGCGGACGCCGGTGACTCTCTGCTTGCTGCTGGTGCTGGTGCGCCCTCTCCCTATCAATGATGAGCTGTCGGCAGTCGGTGCCAGGTTCGCCTCCACGCCCAGTAGCAGATGTACTAGGACATACAGGAACCCGGTGGCGTCATTTTTACCAGCACTAGCACTTCTGGTTTTTTTTTGGAACAGATTCTATTTTCGAAAACTAGATGTTTGCCTTTTTTCTAATGAAAATGAAGTAAGATCTCGAGCCGTGTGTGCGTAAACAAGGATTACGTCCAAGTAAACAAACGCCAGTGCGGGTCCGTGATGAGGCCGCTGGAAGGAGACGATCAGGCCGGGAGACGCGGAACAGGGATTAGGACGTACACTACTCGGTGCTTTTGTCCTGTAATCCCAACCTTAATCCGCTGATCCTTTGCTTTCTACACCTTTTTCTTTTTTTTTCCTCGCGCCAACTACTACGAGTACTCGTGCTGTTAAGAGGCTGTCGCCTGTCGGTGGGCACCTGCAGCTGGACCTGGGAAGCCGACGAACAACGTGTAGACCGCGTCGTCGTGCGCTCCTCTCTCTTCCTTCCTTGCGTTCGGCATGTCATTTTCCGGTGTTGCTTCGGTCGCAATTCATGTCATTTTCTTTTGTTTTGTGCAATGCATGCCCTAACCCGAACGCTTTGACTTTGGGGTCCGCCTTGGCCAAAACTCGCGGGGATCCTTCGCCAAATGTTAGGTAGGTTGGTCCTTTTGTTTCTTTCTCCTCCAGATAGTTAGGTCGCGCCTGCGGCAGACTGCACATCTTCCTCTTCGTTGACCTTATTAACATTCGCAGTTCCACACCTTACCGAAATGCTGATGACCAGTGAGTTGCTCGGGGTTCGGCATCATGGCTTGCTAGTTGCATTTCAGCTTACACACTTGATGTTTAGGCAGAGGAAAATAAAATTTGAAAATGACTGTCAGGTAAACATGGCCTCCTTACGTTATGAACTCCATGGATGATAAAATTTGAAAGTGGCTCCAACCACAATATTGTTTTTTTCTTCTTGTTGAGAAACAACCACGATGTTGTTTACATATATATCATAATAACATAGTACGAGCAAAGAAGGTATCTTGTCAATTATCACAAAAAAAATAAGAACGAGTATCTTGCCCTTCGGTTCATCAACATCCTAGCTGCAGGGTCCAGAAGCGCTAGAGTGCTGTCCTATCTGATGACTTTACGAGCACAAAAACCTGACGTCCTTGTCTTGCCCGCTGATTTACATCAACAACCAGCAGCAACCCTGTTCAGGTTACTGCACTAACACGCGCAATGTGCGCGAACATTCCTTGACAAATCAGCAACAATTATATTAAGACTGCTACCACATTCATAGTCAGCAAATCAGACAGACAGGCTTCCCAGTGATCTTGCTTCAGACGGCAATTTCACCTTTGCTGAGTTTTTTAGAGCCTGAATCAGGAAGCGAAATCAACCAGGTCACGCAGCACAAACACAAGGGACAAGCTTACTCCAGGATCGTGCAAGGTCATGCAGCACAAACACAATGGACAGGCTGACTGCAGGATTGCGCCAGGTCATGCAGCACAAAATCAGTGGGCAAGCAGCAAGACAATTGGCAAAAGCACGATTATATTTCTTTTGTAAATAATGGAATAAAATCCCACCCTCTTGAGAATGTACACAGCCGTTTGATACAACGATAGGAGCTCTCAGGCTCAAAAATAAAAACAGGAGCACTCAGGCTCAACTTCTCCTAAAGCAAGATTATGTGAAATGATCTAGGACACCCAGTAGCATTAAAACTTTGTAAATTTTGATTAATATATCCACATATGGTGGGTAAGGCCCACAATGCCTTATATTTGCATCATCTAATGAAGGAGATAAAAGAAAAGAAAGAAGAAAGAAAGAAATGAACGTATAGGGTATATAACAGCTATAAGGAAAGAACATACAAAAAATGTACATTTGACTTATGGTCAGCACTATGCAGCCATGGTAATTTAAAGGCGCAGGTGTTCGTCATGTCCTCAAACTTTCTTTCCCAACCCCCAAAAATTATCCATCTCCAATCCGCGAGATGCTACCAAGGCTTCAGGTCACCAGGCGGTCCAGCGGTCCAGTTCAGGACCCTCTCCCCAGGCTTCAAGAAGACATTGTCGCCGTGCGGGAGCTTGCGTGCGAGCCCATTCAGAATCTGGTGGAATGCATCTCTCGGCTGAGAAGGCTGGGGGAACAGCATGGCCTGCTTCATTGAAGGGTTAGCAAGCAGACGCTGTTTCCTCAGTATAACGTCTGTCGGAATGGATGTCAGGATACTGTCAAGCTTCGGGACATCCTCCTCCGCGACAAACACGCCAATCTCTTCCCACGGGATGGCATCAGCGAATGGCAGGACAATATCATCAGCAATGATCACTGGGATGCAGCCAAACACCACAGCCTCCACCAGCCTGGGACTCCATGGAGCCCAGCCCAACGGGCATAGGCAGAAAACTGACCGCTGCATGTCTTCGTAGTAAGTGGGTGGATGATCAGTTGAGATGTCAAAGAGGGGGTTGTTCTTGAAGTTCTCCCAAACAGAAGCACGCGCACCCCTGCAGGAGATACACAATCGATCAGACCCTGAATGCAATAGCAGGAAAGAACATGGCATATAGAAATGTGGATTGCATTGCTTGTGACAGACAGACAGACAGAAAAATTACCTTGCATAGTAACCGCCCTCGGGATCATTGCTGGTGTCATAGAACAGACCCCTGAAGTACACGAAGATGGATCGAGGAGTGTCTGGTGGAATAAGGTGTGCCTGCATTTTCTGAGGAGGCGCATACGGTGGGATGGTGATAGAGCCATCCTTCAGGCAGACATGGTTCTTCTGTCCAAAAGTTTGAACCAGTGTAGCTCGCTGAAGCAAGGGCAGGATTCCTCGTCCAATTGCTTTCTCTTCCTGAAACATTGGAACTTCTTGTCAAAGAAAGATCAAGATGTTCAAACAACCAATTACAGAAGCCATCAATAAGAAATTTAGCAAGTTTTTTATTATTTATTTGGTGGTTGGTAAGGAATAAATTTGTGTAACGTCTAAATTAAAATCACAGTATGGGACATGTCTCTTCTGCAAGGGACAAAGAACATGTGGAACCTAAATTTATTTAGAGTGAGTAGTTTCTCCATAGCAACGAATATCTAAGCATGCTACTTTATACCCCCCATTGCCCCCATGTTCCGTGTCACGATTAGATATATCCCAGCTCTTCCAAACGCATTTTTATTCGGCATATTCGGTACATCAATATTGGTTATATCTAACCTTAAGTACTTACTAGAAAATAGAACAGCTAATGCACAAGTATTCCAAAGGTTGTCACTCCATGTGTACTTATGGCAAATAACCATTTGCAGCCACAAGGTTCAGCATTCGTATTCATACCTGATAGTGGAAGCAAGCACCAAAGTCATGTGGTGTGAGAAAGAAATGATCTGCCCCTTCTGATCTATTCCAGTAAGGCCAGTTTGTGGCAATCAACTCAATTGCGCTACGCATCATCCGTGGAGACTTGAAGGGCAATGGAAGACCAGAAGGAGTCAGATCGCATGTTGTGTACACAGGTGTGTAGAACCAATCCGCTTCGTCAGGATTAAAAGTTCGGACAGGGCTTGACAACAGGAACCGGTGCATGAAGATCTCCGCGGCAAACATATGATTCAGGCACCTAGGATCCTTCTTCAGCAGCTTCTTGTTGTATTTACTAGGTAAATCATAGACATAAACCTTGAGCTTCCCAACAGGGTTGTCTTCTAACACATCACCAGCACTACCTGCATTTTATTGGCCATAGAATTAAGGTTTGCAGAAAAGAAGGGAAAAGAATATTCTTAGTTGCATAAATATGCTAGGGATCACATAGCACCTCCAAAGCAAGGTATGCTGCTAGCTAAGCAACCTACAGGCTTAAAAGTGACTTTGGCACACATATAAGAAACTACATGAACAATGATTATCGTTGTGCGTTCTTGATTGTGTGTGAGTGTAATTCAGTTTTTAATAGCTTAGTAAAATGCCCGGTAGAAGAAGGCTGCAAGAGGTAAAGAAGTTGTAGGAATGCACAACAAAACAGCAGAAATAAAGCATCCTGCTCTTTTGTTACACAGCATAGATCATAGGATTCATCAGTCGGTCCATGATCAAGCAGGCCCCTTAATGGCTGCGGGAAATGGTTTAAATTAAATTGAGCTAGAAATAGATCAAATATTATGCATAGGACACCAAAATATAAAACTTCATTGGACCTATTTGTTACCCGCTAGCATCTGACATCAAATTGCCATACTAACATGCCAAAATTCATGCTTTACCAAATCACTATATGTATTGGTGGCTTTCAAGTAAAACAGGCTTACAAGCTAAAACAGATCAAGAAGCCTGAGTTCAGCTACCTGACAAGAATGTGGCTATCAAAGATCAACAAGATGGAAACAAAGACAAGGGAAAGAGAGGTCCCTCACCTGAGATCCTCTCTGTCTGGTGGCCCTGCTGCACCGACTGGGCCTCTGCCCCCAGGAAGAGCGCTGCAGCAGCAAGAATGGCGATGGGCAAGACCCACCTCCTCATCTTCTCGATTCCGGCAACCCTCTTCCCAACACCTATTGTCTGTGTCTACTCTCTCCCCAGCTCTCCCTGTCGGTCTGGTCTTATGAGCAAGGCAATCTCCTCAGGGGTGATTAAAGAAGAGATCCCAGCCAAGGGGAAGCTTTTCTGCTAATTTTTCTCCTCTCCTACCAAGAAGCGTTTGGTGGGAAGGAGAAGGTGAGAGGTGGCTTTCCTAGGCTTCCTTCCTCCTTCCTCCTCTGCCTCATTCTACCGCTTCAGGCAGAAAGAAATAGGGTCATGTTCTCTGACTTGAAAGAGAGGGATGAGGAAGAAAAGCGGGCAGGAAGGCTGTCTCCTGCTGATTCTCCCCCTTTTCCTTAATCTTTTCCACACACCAATGATGAGCTGTAGTACTGCTCCTCTAATAGAGTAACATTAGTGTAATTGTGTTGCATGAATGAATGTTTGGTGAGTGGTTTACCTCCACATCAGATGTCAGGTTTCTTTCCTCCCTCCTTTCACCGAACTTGGACTGGACCTCTCACTTGTCTTTCCTTAATAAATGTCAATTCTTTACACCCTCTGATTTCTTTAACTGGTAGCAACTTGCATCTCTGTCATGGTGTTGAATACTATTACTGTACTATTCTGCTTTTGCAAGCCCTGTCTTTTTTCTCCTTGTAATTATTTTATTTGATTCATAATATATATTTGTGGTGATCTGGATTGTTCCTTTGCACATGGCTCATGAGTGATGAGGCGGATTTTGGGTGATAATAATTGCCGCCAAGGCTTCACTTTGCCATGTGGCTTAATATTAGTACAAAAGAAACACTGAAGGAAGAAACAAGGAGCATTAGTGCTTGGTGGTGATGGCAAAGGGGATCTGGAGAAAGGGATAACTAAGCTACCATTTAGAGGGGCCAGGGGTTTGGTAAACGTCACCGGAACGCAGTGGAGAGTTCAATAATTAGATGGCAAGCAAAACAAGAGCCAACAAACAGAAACTGTGCAAAGTTTCAGAAGAAAAACGTGACGAGATTCTCACTTTCAGAAGAAAAATGTCCTTTCTTAACCGCTTTTGATCGTCCCAAGGAAACAAACATACAGCAGTTATAGGTTTTTGATACAGCAGATTGGATAAAACCAAGTAAGTACTTTAAAAGTTCCACATGCTTCAGTTTAGTTGACTTTTGGTCCAACGTTGTTAGAGCTGCTCGACCACGACAGCGTCGGTGGCGTATGAACAGGTCGATGCAGTGTCGCGCATGCTCGTGATGTTAGATCGTTATAACAAGTCGCTAGCGCGTTGACTTGGGAGATTAAAGACTAACCAATAACCAGGGCTCGTCAATTGAAAAGCTATAAGCCGCGTCGGCGTTGTGTAGTTTGAGTATCAATCTCAGTTCCATGACCACAATGCTCCTCTACCAGCTCTAACCAGAACGTATTAGTCAACTGTGTCAGTTGTGCGTGGCGACAAAAGTTCACCTGCCTCTGACGAGAAGAGGAACAGCGATGGAATTGGGCCGTGGCCGTGGATGCAGAGACGAATGCAATGCTGCGGTGTTTATGTAGTACTACCACAGTATCTTCTTCAGTGGAAGATGGATCCAGGAAATGCGGATGGTTGTGAGGTCTGACCTTGCTGCGCGGCAGAGCGTACGGCCAGCGCGGTGAGCGCCGTCGTACGAACGCGGAGACGGAATGGGCAGGCGGCGCGGCGTCGGTACGGGCGGCGGTGGCGGGATGCATCTGGTGATCCGGACGATCTAGGGTTCCACGTGACGGCCAGCGAAGCGGGGACCAACAACTCCAGTTTTTCTGGCGGCGGCGGATGCAGCCAGGGCAGACGCGGTCGCCTCCTTTCTTCTGACGCGGTCGCCGGGCCAAACAAAAGACCCACCTAAACGCGTGGTGCATGATTTTTTTATGTATGGTGCATGATTAATCAGGCGTGATTTGTTTGTTCGTAAAATCGTCCTACTAACCTCGCCGAGGAAGAGGAAGCCGACACACACCGTTCGGAAACACACGTTTTCGTCGGTTGTGTATTGTGCTGCTGCTGCTGCTTGCAATATCAACACTAGAGGACCTATAGTTTGCCCGCGTCTGATCCTCGATAAATCTCGTTTGAATCTGACAAAAAAGGATTATTAACAAGTCGAGTACAGATGGAGCAGTAAGCAATGTGCACATCGTTAGTTGCAGGTTCATTGAGCTTTCTTATTCTTTTGAATTGACACAGGCAATATCTGTATTCTTACGGTTGAATTGATACAGGCAATATTCTCAGCTAAAGTACAAAATTGAACCCTTTAAATCAATCAATGTTCTCAGTTCAACTGTTGCACAAATCTTCGGCTCCTTCCCCTGAACTGGATGCCGAGGTTTGCGTGCCCAAGATTTTCCTGGTCACGACTTCAAGTCTTCCCTTAATTTCTTCAATCAAACCGTAAGTGTAAATCACGCCACCAATCACCAGGGAGTAGAACAGAACGTCCCTGATGTCGTGGTTGGGCGGTCGTACAGGATCTTACCCCGGTCCCTCGTACAGAACTTGTATGGCTGATTTGGAATGCAGAAATTGAAAAACATAGGAATAGGAAAAACATAGAAATTGAATTCGTTATTCATTGTAATCCTACAAGAATTGATGATTGCAACACAGAAAAAACACAGAAAATAGAAGAGAGAGATAGACTCATAGAAATTTTACAAGAGGTTGGACCTCTTGTTAATTTTTCTTCAAAACTTGCATGGAGGAAACTATTCCATAGGAATTTTGAAAGATTTAATAGGATTCAATTCTGCGTTTCAAAAACTCTCACAGAAAAATTTCCTATAAAAATTGAATCCTACAGACTATGTTTTCACTCTATAAAGAAGACCGTATCGTATCCATGTCGTGCGAGTGTTGGACTGGCTGCACATATAACTTTAGCGGGTCAGCCAAATAGTACACGCTGCCCAGTAGTCAGGCCTTACTAGCACCAGCCTTTTCACAAGCGGGCTCGTTGTCCAGAGTCCAGACGGACGACGGACCGTGGAGCCCAGTCACCGCATGCCTGTCCGCATGAGGAAGCCAATAGCAAGTGTGCGCCGTCTATTAATTGACAACAAAGACGGCTATCTATAATTAGACGTACCTGTTGAAGCCCTGGACGTCGAGTTCCGCCCTCTCCCTCTCATAGTCTCATCAAAAAAAAAAAGTCTTCTTTCTCTGTCTTTCTCTGTGAAAAATAAGTACAACTACTCCGAATTTGATAAAAAGGGGAAAAGGAATAGAAATGACATTTGTACGTTTGCAGCCACTGGTCAATGGTCAATTGGAGAGGTTCTGAGCTGAACAAGGACAAAGCCGGAGCCAGAATGCCAGATGCTTCCTTCACGTGCTATGGATCTGCTCTCTAGAAAAAAAAAGAGAAAAACGCGATGGCATGGAAGTCTCTCACATGGGTGGACTCGCTCCTGGGGCTGGTTCTTGCTCGATGGCTGTCCTGCACGTCGCCGGGCACGGGATGTGACCGTCGAATTAGACAGAACAGTACCGAGGTAGGGCCGGGGAACTGTTGAGTACTACTCCTCTGTTTCAAATTATAAGACGTTTTTGACTTTCATACTTCACGTTCGATCGCTTCGTCTTATTCAAAAAATTTGTGCGAAATATTATTAATTTGATTATGATTTGTTTTATCGTTAAAGATATTTTGTAAATGACTTATTTATTTGTATATTTGCACAAAATCTTGGAATAAGACGAATGGTCAAACACAATCTCGAGAAAGTCAAAAACGTCTTATAATTTGAAACGGAGGAAGTACTCCGTTCCAAAATGTAAATATTTATTGATTTTTTAAAATTAGGTTTGACCGTTTGTCTTATTCAAAAAATTTACAAGAATATTGATTATTTTCTTATATTTTAATTTATTATTAGATATATTTTAATTATGATATATTTGTTTTTATTTTTTCATAAATTTTTTAATAACATAAACGATCAAACACGATTCGAAAATCGATAAATCGTTATATTTTGAAACGGAGGTAGTAGTTGGCCAGTGAAGGGCCGCCACGCCGCTGGCAATTCGCAGGCGTCATCCCGATGCGTCTATCCTGATGCGTCCCCGTCGCTCGGGGAGCAGAGACAAAAGCGGAGCCGAGCCGCGACGCAACGAATTCAAGAAGAATCGACGAAGCCGCGCGCAACAAAACAAATCCAGCGAAACGTCGCCCCCGCTATAGTTCCTCTGTCTCCTCCGCACCACACGGGCTGCTGGCGCCTCGTTCCCTTTCTCCTCTGCTCCGTCGCCAGCTGCTGCTACAGGTCCAGGACGAGGAGGAGGCGATGGCGAACGCTGGAGGCGGAGCGGCAGGGGAAGGCGAGTGGCTCAAGGTCGCCGAGCTCAGGGCCGCGGTGGAAGCGCAGGACCCTCAAGCCAAGGTCAGCTCACCGATCGATTGCCATTTCCATGCTCTTCTTCTTTTGCGTCCCTATCTCTCAACTGTGGCATCTTCTGCCTGGTGTTCACGGCGATCGTCGCGATCGGATGGTTAGTAGGTTCCGGCTTTGTTCACCTGCACGTTGGGAGACTTCTTGTTGCTCGCTAGTCTGCTTTCTTTTTTCGGACAAATTCATCAGAATATAGTATATGCCAACTAGTAGTTGTTCTCTATAGTATTATCCAACTTTCGGTCACTACTGTTTAGTCCACATCAAAAGATGTATTGATTGTTATTAGAGAGATGGCACCTAACATGGCATTGCTGCCTTTTTAGGCGCTGAATTGTTGGGATGTTGCGCATTAGATTATTTGCTGGCGATTGAAGATTACGCATTATAAGATTTATTATTGGGAGATGGCCATTAAATATTAAGATTCTCTTTGATGATCTCCTAAATTTTTGAAGAGGTGGCGACAGCGGACCTAAGTCGATCAGTGCGCAGTAAGTCTAGCTGACTCAGGTGTAACTAAGAGACGACTGAAAATTAATCAAGGCCGTTACGGGTACACGTCATCAGCCAAAACGACAGCGTGGTAATGGTGATCTTGGAAAGGGCCGGCAGCATACCTGTCCTTTCTTACCAACTGTACCATACCAGCATCTTTGGTAGCTGATCCATGAGGGCATGGCATGGATAAATTAAGCCGCCTGTATGGGTTGTACAGCTTTCGCCTGTATGGGTTGTACAGCTAGGTTGTTTAGTGTCGTTAACTACTCAAATCACGTTGGGGTTGGGAACAATTTGAACAGGCTGGGCCTTCCCGTGTCTGAAGGTCGATAAATAGTACAGTAGTCTACGCGCGCGAGAAGCATGGCCCCTATACTATTTTACAAAGAAGAAGGATGGCTACCTACTAGAGTAGAATAATTCATCAGACATTCCAGCCTCATGCTGCCCATTCATTCGTTTTGATCGCGTCCTGGAGTATTCAAACCTCAACCTTACTGCAAATATCTTACTGCTCCCGTAGTCCTGGTAGTAAGATTGAACTTTGTTTAATCTCTGTCAATTAATTAACGTAGGAGGTGGACAACCTGACACTGAGGAGGTTCTTGCGCGCGCGCGACCACAACGTGGACAAGGCCTCAGCCATGTTCCTCAAGTTCCTCCGGTGGCGGAACGAGGTGGCGCCCAACGGCTTCGTGCCGGAGGAGCGGGTGCGGCGGGAGCTCCAGCATGACAAGGCATGCATGGGCGGCGTCGACCGGGCCGGCCGCCCCATCACCGTCGCCTTCCCGGCGAGGCACTCCCCGGCCAACCGCGACATGGCAGAGTTCAAGAGTATGCACGTGGTTCACGCCATGATCATCTTCCTTGGTAGAGTTGATCATTTTGCCATTGAAAATAATGCAGCGCGTGTTCATTTTGTGCAGGTTTTATTGCCTACATTTTTGACAAGATTTGTGCCAGGTAATGATAACTAGTACTACTCCTGAGATGAACTTCCGTTGACCACCAATGGAGCTCAGTCCTCCATGTGACAAGAAAATAATAATTACATACCACATGGGGCAAAATGCAGGATGCCCAGAGGCCAGGAGAAATTTCTGTGCATCGTGGATCTTAAGGGCTGGGGGTGGTACGCCAACTGTGACGTCCGGGCGTACATCGCAGCTATAGAGATCCTGCAGGTTAGTTCTGCCATCCTGTTAATTTAATTTGATTTTTTTCCCTTTCCGGCACGAACTAGAGCTGCCTTCAGAACAATATAACAACTGAAGACGAAGCGATTGAGTAGCCAGTGAAACGCTCTCATCTCTTTCGATTCCTTGCATTATATTAGAACTACTACCCGGAGCGGCTCGGCAAGGCGCTGATGATCAATGTGCCCTACATGTTCATGAAGGCGTGGAAACTGGTTTACCCGTTCATCGATAACAAGACTAGGGACAAGGTAATCACCGGTTTGAATCATCCACGGCTGAATTGTCACTGCTACCCATCTCGTCCTAACCCTTTCCTGAGCGCATCTGCAGTTCGTTTTTATCGACGACAAGAGCCTGCGGGAAACACTGCACCGGGAGATAGACGAAAGCCAGCTCCCGGATGTCCTTGGTGGAAAGATGCCTCTGGTCCCCCTCAAGGACTACGTCCAACAGCCTCTGTCAGTTTAACCATACGCGTTGGTAGTATTATTTAGCGTTAGGAGCACAGGGATGATCCAGCAGTGTTATATGAGGTATTACCTCTGGAGGTCCTTCAATCATGTCATAATTGTAAAATGCTGCTCTGTTTCCTTTTTTTTGCGATGAAGTAGCATCACTTATTCAATACTGCAAAGTGAAAGAACTACTGGGTCCAATGACATGAACTGAGAACAATATTAGTACAAATAACACATTTTCTTACCAAAACCACAAAGCCGTCCTAGCTCAGTGGTAGAGCGCGTGGCTTTTAACCACGTGGTCGTGGGTTCGATCCCCACGGACGGCGGGTCATTGATTTTTTTTTAATTGGCTTCAAACTGTAACTTTTTTTCTCCGTCGCGGCACATTTCCCACCAATGGAGAACTAGGTAGTAGGGATGAAAACGGATCGGAGTACGGACGGATATAGCTCATCCTATATCATGTTCCGTATTTTTTTCTCTCGGATCCGGAGTCGGAGTGGATAGTGTCGGATAACTATTTGCCTATCCCATATTCCGTCCCATATTCTTATTTCGGAGTCGGAGACGGATATTATTATAAGATTCGTTAGGATAAAAATTACAATGTAGAAGTGTAGTTAAAGTGAAATTAAAGATATTAATCACTAATATATACGGAATAAAATAATTTTATTGACTATTTACATTAAATATAGATATTTGTGATCATGTTTTTTCATTTATAATCATGTATATCTTAATAAATTATAACAATCTCGGATTTCGGACGGATAATACTCATCCCATATCCTATCCCGCTTGCTTTTCTCGGACTCGGATTCAGATACAAATGATGTCGGATGCCTATTGATGCATCCCATATTTGGCCATATTTACTTTTTCGATTTTCGAATCTCGGACGGGCGGATATTTTCCCGTCCCGTTTTCACCCCTACTAAGTAGTAGAGTGTGGCAGCATTCCCTAGCAAGATACGTCAAAAAGATTAAAAAGAGAGAAAAAGACATTCGAATTGTAAATAAAATTCTTGAACATGTGGCAGGTAATAAATAATATGATATTTTTATTGACTAAAGTAATTTGTAATCACCAAAATACACCTGACCGCCCTCCATTTAAAATCACTCTGCTTAGTACAGACAGATGAAATAGATGCTTTCATCAAACCAGGTCAGGATGCATCACAGGTTGTAGATAGTTGTTCAACATCATGACCGTGTTTTTTGCTACTAGAATTTCTCTTCTATCTTGTTGTTTTACATTTGACGGATAAGGTCGTAAAAGGCCTTGTTAATTATCCAAGTATAAAGATTGGATAGTGAACAATCTAGTTAATTCAATTGAAAGATGATGAACCTACATGAAACTTTCTCGCTCTGGATGGATAAGTGATGGAGACTCATGGCACATCCGTACCCATCAGACCCATCCCTACCCGTGTAGCAAGGGCGCGCCCCTACCCGATGAGCCGTGGCCGCCCATCACGGTGTCCTCTCATCTGGCCGGCGACCCCGCACGCCCGCCCCTTCGCATGCCCCTACGCAGCGAGCCGCCTAGGCCCAACGAGTTCTCCTCGCGCTCGCCCCTTCTCAGCGAGGCAGCACGCCCGCCCGTGCGGACGCCACGTGGTCTCCCCTTCCCGGCGTGTCAAGCGTCGGATGCACCGGGTCTACCGGCCTGACGCCGTGGGGCCGCGGCGAGCCACCGCTAGGATCGACAGGAACTCTAGTTTGGGTCTTCTCCATGGTGTTTGGTTGTCGGACCAGGGAGTGAGATGACACACATGAAGCACATGTAAGGTTGTCTCCAACGTTGTAGGCCCATTCCGGAGACCCATAAGTGTCAATGGGTGCTCGAGTGTTTAAAGGGACACCATCCAGAATCGTGTGTCTCTAATGGGAGATTGAAAATCAGGTTCGATGGGAGGAGCACAGTCGTTGCCTGGCGGCCGCCGCCATGCTCGATTGCGTGGTCCGTTGACCTTGCTGTCGAGGAGCCTACCGCTCATGTCGACGGCATGGAGTTGGGCGAGGGAGGCGGACAGACCTGCTGCGGCGCCGACGGTGTGGAGCCGGGCATCCGCGCGGCCCCCGGAGGCGGATGCTACGACACCGGCGGGGTGGATGTTGCGACGCCGATGGCATGGAGCTAGGTGGGAGGAGGCGGGCGGACCTGCTGCGGCACCGACGGCATGGAGGCGTGCGTTGGCACGGCCATGGTGCCTCGGCTTCCTCGACCTAGATTTGGTGTCGTACACTCGCTCGGTGCACGACAGGCTCCTCGACTGCTCGGTGCCTCGGCTTTGCTGTGACACCTAGATTTGGAGATTTCTCTGTAGGTCATTCGTCGTCGCTTCCGTCCCCACGCAGGTCGCCGACTGTCACTTCAGGTTGCTCCCGCGACGCGCCTGTCGCTCCTGCCGCCGAGGGCGCCTGTATCCTTCCTTCTCTGTATGTACGGGCGAAGGCTCTGCCTATTTTGGTCACGAGGAGGATGCTCCAAATGTGGGTAGTGACCTGTAGGGCTCTCAAAATGGATCTCTCATATAGGGTGTCCGTTGGAGAGGTATTTTTATGCTTTTTTTTTTTACCCAAATTGGGTTTGGATCACCAAATAGGGCATGAGTTCGACATCGCCGGAGAACATAGAGGAGGGTAGAAACATCCTTCGCGTTCGGGGAGAATAGACAGCAACTACTCACTAAGCTGAACGGAAAAGCCATAGAGGGAAGGTAAAAATGAAACTGGACCCGATAGGAAAGTTCGATTTCGGAGAGGCCATAGAAGGAAGATTCATTTTTTTTGTAGCCATAGAGGGAATTTTCTCATTATTCAACACAACAACCTAACACCAATGCAAAAGGAAAAGTTCATATTAAAAACTTCAAAGTACAAAAAATAACCTCCATGGTACTCTCTCATTTGCCATGTGTGCTCAAATTTGTATAAGGACACAAATTTTGAGCAAATTAGATACCTATCAGTTGTTATATTAGAAATTAATTTTCCTACATGGACTGACTAAAAAAAATCTTGCATGAACTGACTAAATTATATATATCTTTTTTTTCCAAATTTTGAATTTTTTTTGGAGGGAATAACTTGACAAATGGTGATCTTCAATTTGAATTATATAAACTTGCGGTATAAGTCGAATTGGATTGGATCTTAAGAGGATATTATTTAATATTGTTTACAAGAAGATGGTGTCTATGTATATCTGCTCTATTCCTCTCAATCTACTTGTTATTTTGGTTCTATCCACGAAATAAAGATGACAAAATCTACGGTACATAGAAGACCTGAAAGGATGATGTTGTAAGAATTCAGATAAAACTATATTGCAAATGATAATAATGTGGAGAAGTTGGATGTTTGACAACTTTGATTATTTTCATATAGATTGTTTATCCTAATGCATAATAATTGAAGATTCCCTAACCTAGTAATGGATGGTGAACTGGAGGGGTAAATCAATGATGTTTATCGTAATTTTAGCATAAGTTGATGAAAACATAATTTGGAACAATCTGGATTTACCTGGCATCTTAACGCTATAGTATTTTTTAATTATTATTTTGATTACATGTGCCAACTCTATATATACACCTTCCTTTCACTTTAGTTGACATTCTAAGTACTTGGAGCACAAACCGAGAGAGAGTTAAATTTTACTCTCTATCCTCGGTACTATTGGGAGCCACCCTCACCAAGGACAACAAATTCTCAATGGACCTTTCATTTGCATTTAATTAATTGTATGTCACATAAGCAAATACAATGACATAAGAAAGAGAGAAAATGTCTTTCATCCCTATGAAACGATGTGGACACTATTTCCAACATCATGGAAGCCAAATGAAATTTGATTGAGAGTCTTTCCTTTCATCCCTAGCACACTCATCCAATAACTAAGCATCACTTGGTAATATTTTAATGCACTACGAAATCGTGAAGCTGTGTCATGAAATGAAGCATTGAGAGATACAATTTCATTTTAAAGAATATGACCACAAATATGATGTGTCGCTCTTGAAAACCGTGAAATGAAAGACTCCACTCGGATTGGCCTAAGGCTAGTCTCGGTGGAGAGTGTCATCACATAGTTACCGAGAATAAATTCTTAAGATCCGTACCGGTGGAGGGTCATGGTGATGACACTCTCTCATCCCATGACACTCCCTCTCTTCTCTCTCATGCCATGTCAACAAATTTAATGCTCATGACACAACAATTAATTGGACTAGCAATGGAAAGCGTGTGCAAGTTTCACGTTGGGTTTGGAGAACCGAGGAAAAAATATCGGAGGACATGACATCAACTACTCCCTCCAAACCAAAACAGATGACATTTTGGAGACAAACTTTTTACTTCCCAGTCGCTTAATGTTTGATATTCCGACTTCTAGATGCTTCTTTTTCTCTTCTCAATACATCTCTATATCCCTCTTCTTCTCGTTTTCACGCATCTACTCGTATCATCTCTTCTTAATTCCCGTGCACATACCTACAATGCCAAACATTATTAGAGGAGGAAGTACCAATTTACATGTGGTTCTCGAGTTTTAAAAGAGCAGACAACAAAATTTCCCACTGCTACCCCTAGTCTTTACTACCCATCATGCTTTCTTTACTCTCAAATCTGTGTGACATAGGAAACCGTGTGGCCACGAGATCAACTAGAGTATCGAAGTAAAGTTTCACTATGTCTTGCCCCCCCCCCCACCCCACACACACCCTCGGAACGCCATCTATTATGAAATAAAGGGAGTATTATGAAATGGAGGTAGTTTTTGTGTAGTTATCGTATGCTTTTACACTGCTCGTACTAGCATCCAACATTTGATGAGACAAAAATCATTATTGTAGACCGTGTCGTTGTAGATGTGACATTGTACTCCGGGCTAGCATTAAATGTACAATTCTGTTTTCTGGTCCAAGAAGCTGTGATTTCAAAATTCAAAATTGAATGATTTAAAAACTGTATTCTTCTCTTTTAAAACCCAATGAGATCCAATCACAGGTAAGCCTGTCCATTGTAGATCCTCTCATGTGTTGGCAGTGGGAAAAAGAGGAGAAGAAATGACCGGCATTGGTCCGTTGCCTTGTCGTTGGTGATTTCTCGTACACTGGTGCAGCGATTTGACACTTTTGTTTCCAGAAGGTTAGCCCAATCGGACGGCGATGCGTACACTTGCGATTCGAATCCCCAATCCGCAGCCGCCCAATGTACGCTTGTTTCAAAATTCAAACTCGCCCGGGCAAACAGCGCTCAATCAAGCCTTGTGGCAGGTCCGTAAATACGGCCAAACTCTGGGGGCATCGTAATCGACAAAAGGGTGAAGACTGAAGAGACACAGCCGTGCTCTTTATTCTGCTCTGCTCTCGTCTCCTCTTCCCCCTTTTCCTCTTCCGCCATTCCCGCAATCGCGGAGTAGGGTTGAAGGATCTCTTCGTTTTATCTTCTCCGGCAACATCGGTAGGGTGAGCTCCTTATTTCTGGCTGATTTTTCTTCGGTGTTACTGGCGTGGATTCGATTGCTTCTCCTATAAGGGAATGGCAGAATCAGAGGTTTTCTTGTGCTAACTTTTTTTTTAATGGGGTTTTGTTGGGGTTTGCTTTTGGCGTAGGTTTGAGCTCCGGCGGACGGAATCGGTGACTGTGATGGAGGTGGTGCCGGTACCGGTGCCGGACCAGCCCTTCAAGGACGCCACTCCCCTGAAGCCGCCGCCGCCGCCGCCATTGGAGGGGCTTACGCTGCGCCGCAGCTCCCGTTGCCATAACAGGCCTCGTTGGCTCAGTTACGCGGAGCAGGAGCCGCCCAAACAGGCCAGTGGCCGGGGGCGCGGCGGCGGCAAGAGGAAGAGGGACGAGGAGAAGCAGGGTCCCCCGCCGCCGGTGCTTGATGCGAAGAGTCCAGGCAGGAAACCTGCCGCGGTTGAGCCCGCGGAGGGGAAGCTGATGCCGGTTATTGCGGCGGTTCCGATTTCTTGCGCCGGTGCTGCAGAGGTTGCTGCAGAAGATGATGTAATGGAGTGCGGGAAGAGTGCAAAACTGAGAGTGAAGGAGACATTGAGGGCGTTCAACAGCCACTACCTTCACTTTGTTCAGGTTGCGTGTGCGTCTGAATTCTAGCTAGGTTGTGTTTAATTTCGTTTGTGTGTTTTGTCTGACATTGTGCTTGTCCTTGTACAGGAGGAGCAGAAAAGAGCACAAGCTGCGCTACAGGAGATTGAGGCTAAGGGAGTCCTAAAACGTCAGTCTGGTGCCAAAACTAAGGTCTGAATTCTCTGCAGTCTTCCATATTTCCTCTGTTCTGTTCTGCTACTTGCACATTTGTTTGTGGAATGTGCTACACTCATGTCTATTGATGATTGTTGGGTATATTTTTACACCCCTTTATTCTGATAAATGCAGAAGGGCACTAAGGAGGATGCTGGAGGTGAGGAGAAAGAGAAGCGTCCATCGAAGCGGCCTGACTTGAAAGCAATTACAAAGGTAATACATTGATCTTTGCCATTATTCTCAGTACTATTTTACCAAAGTGCATCCCTGTTTTAGTCCTCTATGCTTGTCGGGCTTATTGCTGTTGACAAAATTCAGATGCAAGAAACCAATGCTGTGCTTTATCCAGAGAAGAGGATAGGACATCTACCTGGTAAGTCTATCATCTTTTTTTATCATGGCAGGATTTTTTTTCATTTTAAGTATTGAGGCTCTAAAATTAAGTTTTATATTTTCCAATGCTTGTATTTATTTTATGAACGTGCAAAGTGATACTTTATTCTTCCAGGGATCTACGTTGGAGATAGATTTTATTCTCGTGCAGAAATGGTTGTGTTGGGAATCCACAGCCACTGGCTTAATGGTATTGACTATATGGGGCTGAAATACCAAGGAAAGGTAACTTTAGTAGGCATTTCAGTAGATATTTGTTCTGCTTGGGTGTGATAGAACATGAAATTTGTACACAGTTCTTATTACAGTTCTTCTTAACATCGTTTACTCATATATTCACTTGACTCTGGAACCATGAAACATGTTCGTATTACTGTAGCTCAATCTTAGCATGTCTGCTTCAGCATTGTACCTCATTACTTGGTGCAGCATTCAATATTATCTATTTGTATTCTGTAAACGTTATATGGAGAAAATCATTTGTTATTTCATTTTCTGTGTACAAAGTACAAACCAAAGTATGTTGCTACTAAAAGGATGATTTTCATATATTTTCTAGGTATTTTATAATTAATACTGTTGAATTATATTTGAGCAGAAGGAGTATGAAAACTTGACTTTCCCACTGGCCACTTGTATTGTAATGTCGGGGATCTATGAAGATGATCTAGACAAAGCTGATGAAATAATTTATACTTGGTCAAGGAGGAAATGATCTACTTGGTAACCATCGCCAAATTGGTTCTCAAGCAATCGAAACGTGGAAATTTGGCATTGAAGGTTGGATTTCATGGTTCTTATTTGTTACTTAGTTAATAATAATTCAATGTTATGTACTTGTCATCCTCTTTATCATTTTTAGTGTCGTGATTCTAGTTTTGTTTCCCTATAACGTAACTATAATATATCCGAGTTCACCCAATACATTTAATTTCGTATGTGTTTCGGCTTTATGTTCTCAACTTCTTTTTTCACTTTGGATCTCCTCACTGATCACATATACATACATACTTATAAGAGATTTTACTGCTGACAATTACTCTGCTTTAGTGTAACCTCATCTTTTGTTTATTCTTGTTGCGGAATAGCGAGAGATAATGGAAACCCTATCCGAGTTATTCGAGGCCATGTGGCAAAGAATAGCTATACTTGGAAAAGTCTACACCTATGATGGACTTTACAAGGTCTTTAATTGTCTTACTCCCTCTATCCCTTAATATAGGGCGTTTTTGACTCGGAGATATCAACTTTGACCCTTTGTCTTATTCAAAATATTTGTAAAAAGTCATACATAAAGTATACATAGTGATAAAACAAATGATAAGAAAAAAAATATTTACTTGTTGGTGTATATAAGAGGCCCACGTAACATGCCGATGTAATAAGCCCATATAGGTGTGTACATAGCCCACCCTAGGGTTGGAGGAATACACCGACTGTTTTGCCCAACTAAACATGGTACCGGAGCCGATTTTCTCCTCCTCGTAGCCGCCGCCGGCCGTCGCCGCCGCGCCTCTCTCCTCTTCCCCCCACTTCTACTGCCGCAAGCGAGACAACCGGATCCGGCCGTCGAGGCTCCGGACCGCCCGCCACCACCGGACGGGCGCGGGCGCCGCCGGATCCGGCCGCGACGACCACCGACGCCGTAGGACGGGCGCGTGGGCCGCTGGATCCGGCCGCCATCGTCGCTACCGGACCGGCATGCGGGTCGCCGGATCTCGTTGCCGCCACTACGCGCCGCGGACCACCCCGGCCGTTGCCCCGGCCGTCGGGCGCGCACCGGAGCCCGACTTGGCTGCACCGCCGGGCCACGGGACCCCGGCCACCACGCGCGCCCTAGTCGCCGGGCCGCGGGGCCCGCCACGGCACCATCGTCGTCGGGCCCTCGCCTTGGCCACCACCGACCCGTCGGGTCTTTCCCACGTAGCGTCCGGTCTTTCCCACGTAGCAGCACCCTCGGCTGTCGGGCTCGCCCTTCCGGTCACAACGTCGTCGTTGGTCCCCACTCGAGGCCGCTGCCTCGCCGCCGAGCCCCGCCATAGCCCGGTCCGCCGCACCGCTGCCGTCGAGCCCTGTCATGGCCGGCCTTGCTACTACCCTCCACACGGCGAAGAGCGAGGTCTTGTCGCAGATCCACGCGGCCGCTCTCGCTTGGGAGCGTGAGCGCACTTAGGCGGAGGTACTTGCTCGTCGGGTTGCCGAGGTAGAGCATCGCATGCTCCTCTCCCCTTGTCGTAGCTCTGCTGTCCATGTTGCAAACACCGCATCCTTGTCCGCTCACTCGTTGGGTCGTGGGGAGGCCGTGGCCCTCCCGCGGCCATTCCTGCTCCTGGAGGTACTCCACGGCCGCCGATTCAAACTCCGAGAGGCGGGTCTCGTCCTCCTCACCGGCTCGTGGCCATGCTCGCCGGCCGTGCTTCCCGGTGCCCCGGATTCCTGCTCGGCCCGACCGGCCTCGACCCGGGCTCCATCGCCGGTCGAGTGGATTGTCGACTCGGGTACCTCATACCACACCACGCCCGATGCCGGTATCCTTACTTCCGCTCGTCCACCCCATCCTTCCTGTCCTTCCGCTATCGTGTTTGGCTATGGTGCTTGCATTCCTGTCACCTCCGTAGGCACTTGTTCCTTGTTCCTTTCGTCTCCCTAATGTTCTTGTTGCTCCTCGGATAGTTCACAACCTTCTTTTCATTCGCAAATTCATTGCTGAGAATTCTTGTTCCGTTGAATTTGACTCTTCCGGCTTTACTCGTGAGGGATTTGGTTTCCCGACGTCCACTCTTCTGCTTGTGACAACTAGGGACCTCTTTACACCCTCCGTCTTCTCGCTTCGCTACTACTTCATCGTTTCCTTCTTTGTCCACGACTTTTACCACTACACCTTCCTCCTCTACTTGGCATCGCCGTCTTGGTCATCTCGACCGCGACGTTTTGGCACGCCACTGTCGCAGATGCGGCTCTTTCTTGTCCTAGGACTTCGATGAGCTCCTTTGTCATGCTTGCCGCTTAGGTCGTCATGTTCGACTTCCTTCTTCTTCTTCTTCTTCTTCTTCTTCTTCTTCTCATACGAGTCATGCCTTTGATTTGATTCATCGCTTGTGGACCTCTCCTGTTATCGGCATTTACGGCTATAAATATTATTTGGTGATCGTTGATGATTTCTCTCACTACTCTTGGACCTTTCTGCTGCGTGTGAAGTCCGACACTTTCTCCACCCTCCTCCACTACTCGGTTCGGCCTCGCCATCAAGGCCGTCCGGTGTGACAATGGTCGTGAGTTTGATAATCATGCCTCTCGTGACTTCTTCCTTGACCTTCTCGGAGTATCGTTCCGGTCTCAACATCACCGGTGGCTAGTTGTGACTGCGCGGGAGGGGGGGGGTGGTGAGTTTTTGTGTATAAGAGGCCCATAGAGGTGTGTACCCAGCCCACCGTAGGGTTGGAGCAATACACCGACTGTTTTGCCCAACTAAACATTTACAAATATTTTGAATACGACGAATGGTCAAAGTAGATGCTCGATGTTAGATGTATATGTATTATTGTAGTTTCCCTTTTGTATAAGGGGTTATTTAGCCACATCTGTACATGTATATATTGTGGCCTAGTGCCCCCATATAGAATACAAGTGCCTTCCAACTCAAATCCTGGCGTTGCACTTGCACTTTTTTTTCCTAACCTTTTCGGATCCCTACCGAGCCTTCCTCTGTTCTTCATCTTGAACATTGGGAGCCTGGTTTCTTTTTGATCCG
Source organism: Chloris gayana (assembly GCA_031894775.1). Lineage (NCBI taxonomy): Eukaryota > Viridiplantae > Streptophyta > Magnoliopsida > Poales > Poaceae > Chloris > Chloris gayana. The sequence goes on from JAUNZO010004728.1 coordinate 241,555, forward strand.
TGAGGCGTAGCTGCACAAATTGGAGGCCGCTAGACTTCTTCTCGTCGTGCCGTCTTGGAGTTTCGATCCTTGGAGCTTCGATTGCCCCGTCGTCATCCCGTCGCCGCCTCGGTGGTTGCAATCGCCGGGATTCGATCGCCACCGCCAGCCGCCGTGGACTTCGCGACTGGGACGCCGCCGCCGCCGGGATTGACCGCTGTCCTCGCGCCCGCACTCGGACATAAGTCTTTACATCGATTGTCGGGGTTGTAGATTAGGTAAGCGGATATAGCTCCTTTTGTTTCCACACGGGGGCATCGATATTATATACTATTTATAGATGATTTTTCTCGTCACACATGGATTTATTTTATGAAACATCGTAGTGAGGTTTTATCTATTGTAATGCTTTTACTACTATGATTCGCACTCATTTTGACACGTCCATTCTTGTTTTTCGTGCTGACTCTGCAGGAGAGTATCTTTACGGCGCCCTTCGTCGAGTTCTCTCCGAACATGGCACTCTTGCTCGGTTTTCATGTCCTGGCGCTCATGCTCAAAATGGTGTCGCCGAGCGCAAGCATCGACATCTTCTTGAGACCGCTCGTGCTCTTATGCTCGCTTCTTGTGTCCCTCCTCATTTTTGGGCCGATGTTGTTTCTACTGCCAACTACTTGGTTAATATTCAGCCTTCATTCGCTCTTCGGGCGGGATTCCTTACGAGCGGTTGTGTTGCAAATTGCCGGATTACACCAACCTTCGTCTTTTTGGTTGTGTGTGTTATGTGCTTCTTCTTCCTCGCGAGCGCACTAAGTTGATCGCTTAGTCCGTCGAGTGTCTTTCTAGGCTACGATGCTTCGAGTTGTCATTGTTGGTCGTCGCATGCGTGTTTCTCGTGATGTTGTTTTTGACGAGTCACGTCCTTACTATCCTCGTCCATCTTTAGATACTTCTTTTGCGTCTTTAGTTGACCCACTTTCCTTCTTGACTTTGCTCGATGCCTCGATTGTTAGTACTCGTGTGGTGCCTTTCTCTCGGCACCGGTGCCTTCTCATGTGGTGCCTTCTTCACCGGTGTCTTCTTCTAGCGAGTCGCCTTCGGGTCCTTTTATGGCCTCGGACTATTCTATGAAGCCGCCGAGTGACACGGGTTTATACCCGACTTGTTCCTCGGTCTTACGTTGAGCCCTCTTCTCCCGATGTGTCATTACCCTCCGATGAACCTTCTTCTTCTGTTGAACCATCTTTTCCTGATGCATCTTCCTCTCGAGGATTCTTCGCCCGAGCAGCAGCTTCTTCACGTGGTGGTCGTATTCGTCGTCCTCTTGATTTTTATTCTCCTTCGGCCTTTTCTACTACGGTTCTTTCTGAACCCGCTTCTTATCGTGATGCTGTCCCATCAGGAATGACAGCATGCTATGGCTGATGAGATTGCTGCTCTTGAGCGTACTGGCAGGTGGGACCTCACTCCTCTTCCTGCACGTGTCCGACCTATTACCTGTAAATGGGTTTATAAGGTCAAGACCCGCTCTGATGGTTCTCTTGAGCGCTATAAAGCTCGTCTTGTTGCTCGCGGTTTTCAGCACGAGGGACCGAGGGAGTACTAAAGTAGCAGATCTGACTCTTTCATACTATCCTAAAGTTAGAATCCGGAGAATCATGAATTAAAGACTATATTGTGATGGGTGCTCAGAAATAATTTATAATTTCCATTGCGATGGGTGCTCAGAAAATTTTTACCAAAACTATTTCGTAGATAAAAGGCTATATTGTTATTGTTGTTGTTGTAATATACTGGAGATAAGTATCCTCTTTATAGCCCGAATTGGCTAAATCCTTATAAAAAAAATTATCCCTAGAGAATACATCAGAAATTCCTTTGATAGTAAACGGTTCTATTGTATTCTGTTTTAACTTTTTTTTCATTCATGTCGATTATGTAGGTTGTAGATGATTGGGTGCAGAATGGAGTGCAGGGCCATGTTGTTTTCAAATATAAATTGAAGAGGCTTGAGGGCCAGCCATCATTGACAACTTCAGAGGTACACCCGAACAAACTGTTTTGGATGTGCTAACAGCTTATGTGGTACCCACTGCCTTGTTATGCTCTACTACACTATTTTTTAAACCATCTCATGTCAATTGTGAAACTTTTTTTTTGAAACGAGACATAACTGTATATTGTGTTATTTTCTGAATTGGTCCATACTTGTTTGGTATATGCATGCACACATGCAGTTCTTTTCTCCCAGAAATGTGCTTTATGCACTTCTTGGAGAATAAATGGCCACCTGGATTTTTATCAGTGATCTCTGTTGAATAGACGGGGAGTCTTGGCATAGTGGTAAACTTTAAGAAATGCAGGAAAAGTTTGCGTACAAAACACCAAGTGGTACAATTCTTCCCCGAACCTTCCTCAAGCAGGAGCTACATGCACCGGGCTGCCCTTTTTAGTGACCTCTGTTGAATTAGATTCGATGTTATTTTGATATAATTTTACCTGTCTCATACATGTTTTTTTTTATTGACATGCATAATTGCGCTAAAAAGATATTTTGTGTTACTTTACCTCATCGCATATCTTTATGTCCAGGTGCGATTTACTCGCGCGGAAGCTCCCACAACGATTTCTGAATTACCTGGGTATATGATCCAAGCTCCTGACTTTCCTACCTATTTTACTGTTTATGAATTCAGATGCAAGTGTAGCTCTAAACAAAGTAGCTTAAGCTGGGTATATGAGTCCATAAGGATGATACATTTGTTTGATGTATTACCGAGGCCAGATATATGTATTATAAAATTTTATAGTATAAGTGACATGGAACGCAAGTCAATCTGCTAGATATTAAGATGGAGCCATACTACATAATATTCTATCTCCAAACTCCATTATCTCACCTCATAAAATAAGACAAACAACATCAATGCTATAGTATTTTTTGCTATTCTACCATTTGTGCACTTATTGCTGGTCATATTATGGATATAGTGGTTAAATATTCCCAAGTGACACTGATTATATGTGTACTATTCTGATAGTTTGGTTTGTGATGACATCTCTGGGGGACAAGAACGCATTCCAATCCCTGCTACTAACTTGGTTGATGACCCACCTGTTCCACCATCTGGTATGTTTGTACTCATCAGTTGATTGTGTTGTATTTTATTTGCTATGCTGATCTTTGCATTGCTCTTGCTCCTTATGGTAGATAAATTGGATTGATTTTCCTATATTTTGTATTAAGATTTGCACTATCACTAAGTTTAAATAGGTTGCAGGAAACTTTAAATGGCTCTGATTTAGGATGTGGTGTTGTGCGTTGTTTATTAAGCTTCCGTGGAAAAGGGCAAAACAGATTCTATTGCTCAAATTGGACCGAACATAAGTTTTTAGGACCATAGTCCCACTTTGCTCAATGTCTCTTACTTTCAACTGTTCTTGGCCAATTAGACTCACAAGCACTATTATGGAACTACATATTCCGCCACATATGCTGATTTAGATGACTGTAGTGCAGGGTCATCTGTACCAAAAAAAAAAAGCATGATAGGTCACTCCGCTCCTTTGTCTACGTTATTGTACACGTGTGGTAGTCTATATGACTCACATGATAGGTCAGCCAAAGGGCAACAAAGGTTAAAAGGTGTGTAAAGTTTGAGCTAAAACATTGTGCTTGTGAAATTTGACTATCCGGTGTAAAGTTAATATGGTCTTAAAACTTAATATTTTGTGCAATTCAATTGAAATATTACCATAATCCAACAAAATGATAAGGATGGGTGAAGGCGCTCATAGCACAGTGGCAAAGTCCAGTCCACTGGCTGGGAGGGTGCCCACCAGGGTTCGAATGCTGGTGCCGCACCAGTGACCCAAATATCACTTTGGGAATCTCTCCCGCTGTGTTCCCAATAAAAATAATAATAATAAATGATAAGGATGGCACCTTGATTGTAGCCAAGGCTGCCAACTGTTTGTATTTTATGAGAATTTCAGCATATATGAATGTTTGGTTGATGTATTTGTGTTGCATCTTACAACTGTGTTTCATCTAAATTTTCTATTAGCTCTGGTTCTCTATCTACTTTTATCTTTCAATCGCAGGAGATATCATTTGAGGCTAATTTCTTTCTGTGCTACCTTTGGGACATTGTAGGTTTCACATACGCAAAGTCTCTAAAAATTTCAAAGGGCATTAAGATTCCATCCAGTATTATTGGCTGCGATTGTGAAGGAGATTGTGCTAGCAACAAAAATTGCTCATGTGCTCAGCGCAATGGTTCAGATCTACCTTATGTAACCTACAAGAATGTTGGCAGGTGAAGTGATTTCTTATTATCTGACATTTCACACTTGAGGGGATGTTTGGATTGCCATGTATATAAGATTTAGTCTTCCAGTTTTTGTAGTTAGTGTTTGCTCGTTGTCACAACTCCAACTTTCGTAACTTGTTAGCTACTTAGCCTTTTTTTAAAAAAAAGAAAAATTACATGCAGAGATCTTTCACGCAGATCAAGAAAACTCCCGAACCTTCTTTCCTCCCTTACGCAGATCAAGAAAACTCCCGAACCTTCTTTCCTCCCTTACACGGGTGGCCATGTCATCATGGGCTGTTCCTTAAGCCGTGCTTTGGCGCGGAGTCGGATAAGGGGACTTTTTTACCCAGGCCACGCAAATTCGCTACCACTAGGATTTGAACCTGAGTCATTGGGATACTGCTCTGAAGCCTTAACCATTATGCTAAGAGACCTTTTGCTTCCTAGCCTATTTTCAATAAAATAGTTTTTGCTAATGTTTGCCTTAATTTTATTTGGTCGAATTTCTTGCCACAAAAACATGGGAGGACTCAGATTAGGCAAAGTCACCAACTTATACTCAGTTTCCAACTTTTATGTTAATGGAGAATATGATTTATGTTTGGGGCAAGCCGCAAGCATCCAGTAAATACACATACTTTTGTATGATTTTTTCTCACCTGAAATATTGAAACCCTTGATACTCAGGTTGGTGGAGCCCAAAGCAATTGTATTTGAGTGTGGTGCTAATTGCGGCTGCAACCATGATTGTGTGAACAGAACATCTCAACAGGGCTTGCAATATCGTTTGGAGGTTATTTTCTTAAAAACTCCTTACTTAACTATGGTAGCAAGTGTTATAAAAGTATCGTAGATGTTTTTCTTTTCAATATAAATCTAACAACACGGTTGAAATGTGATTATCAAGGAAAGACAATTCGGGCATTTGAGTGGAAATGCAATTTGAGAGAGGGATTGAATCTATGCAGCTGGAGCAGGGCTTCTTAAATGAAGGCTTTCCTCCAGCTTTGGGTTGTTGGGCTAATGTTTCGAAAGATTTAACACATTTTGCTGCCTACCTCATGGTTCTTTCTTTTAACTTCTAGTGATAGTTCTTGTGGGTTCCATCTCTATTCTACCTTGACTTGGTTTGGACTAAAAGGCTTTCTTGCATTGTTGCTACTGCCGCCGCCGCCATGTTGTCCCTTTAATTTTGCCCAAATTACTGAATTTTCTGCTCCACAATATGTATCCTTTGAGGAGGGTACAAAACTGTAAATTTTAGCATTTCTTTTATTCTACACATTGGTGTACTGTCCAAGTTCAAAAATGTGGATTCAGTATGTTATTTGATTTAGAGTATCATCTATAATCATTATTCTATCTATGTATATTCTACTGAACAAGCTAAATTATGTAGGTATTTAAGACAGCTTCGAAAGGTTGGGGCGTCAGGACTTGGGACACTATCCTCCCTGGTGCTCCCATTTGTGAGTACACTGGAGTCTTAAGGAGGACCGAAGATTTGGATGGTTTGCAGAACAACTATGTATTCGACATTGACTGCATTCAGACCATGAAGGGATTGGATGGGAGGGAGGTAAAAATCTTATCATTCCCAGTAACGTAAAATACTGTTACATTATTTTTAGTCCTATGGAAATGTCATCAGATGCTTCTAAGGCACCAGTTATTGAACACTCATGTAAACACTCAATCCTACAGAAAAGGGCTGGCTCTGAAATGCACTTGCCCAATCTTCATCCTGAGAATGATTCAGAGGCACCGCCTGCGCCAGAGTACTGCATAGATGCTAGTTCTATTGGCAATTTTGCGAGGTTCATAAACCACAGCTGCCAACCAAACCTTTTTGTCCAGTGCATCTTGAGTTCACACAATGATGTTAAATTGGCAAAAGTAACGCTTTTGCTGCTGACACTATACTTCCTCTTCAGGTGAGATGGTTTATTTCTTTTCCTTTCTGGAATAAGCTCTAAATTCCGTCACCCAGTAAAATAAAAAATCCCGACTACCTTTTTTTTTACAGGAGCTATCTTATGATTATGGCTATCGCTTGGACAGTGTTGTTGGGCCTGATGGTAATATTGTGAAGCTTGCTTGCCACTGTGGTGCTCCAGATTGCAGAAAGCGTCTCTACTAGACTTGCAGCCTGTTTCTATTTTGGATTTTGGAGGAAACGAATTATATTATGTCTAGCTTATAGGAAGCAGCCATTGACATGCTCTGACATTTAGTGAAAGTGGAGCAACCTGATCTCCTCATAGAGCATTCTTTTGTCATATGTAAAGGACATGCTTATTATCTAAAAAAATGTAAAGGACATGCTGGACATGGTGTGCCATATTTTGTAGACAATCAGTAACTGATATATCTGTTTGTCGGAACATTTAACTCCTATAAATATAGTTAAATGCTCCCCTTGGAGCATATAGTATGCGTTCTATCGAATTGCATCATGCCATGTTATTTTAGTATTACTTTCTTGAAGGTAATACAGTTGCTATGAGTTTTGTATCGGTTGAGTATGGCCTCTATTGCCTTAAATAAGGATTCCAAAATACAGGTTGCTGCATGGGAGGGCCTTGAAGAAGGTGCCATTCAAAGCTTTGGATATGTATTTGATTATTTTCCGCTGCAGCTGGTTGGGGCTCCTTATATGCCATGTATTTGATTCACATCTTTCTTTTGGGGTTGAGGAAATTGATATGCAAATCTCACAGGACGTACACAACTCGGATCACATGGTTTAATCCTTGCTAATTGTCGCTCTTTATTTGCCAATTGCCAGTCATGAGTAATGACATTGATCGAAATGCACGATGAGCTGGTATTTGTTGTACCAGGTTTAATTGTTGCTTGTTTATGCTCGTTGCTAAAATTTGCAAGCTTTAACGTAGAATTAATTGATGGCCAAGAAAGCACAGCTGATAAATCCCAGGCGCGGCAGTGGCGAGGCACCTTGATCATCGCCCTCGAACCTCATCGGAGCATCATGATGTCGACCAACGGTAACTCGCCGCCGGTGGAGGCGGCGGCCTCAACACCGAGGTCCCGGCTGCCCCGATGGACGCGGCACGAGACGCTGGTGCTGATCCAGGCTCGCCGCGCCATGGAGCGGCGAGGATTGCAGCAGCCCGTGCGGCCCAAGTGGGCGGCGGTGTCGGCCTACTGCCGGCGGCACGGCGTGGAGCGCGGCCCGATGCAGTGCCGGAAGCGGTGGGGAAACCTGTCCTGGGACCTCAAGAAGATCGTGGCGTGGGAGGGGAACAAGACGCAGCAGCAGCAGCAGCACGAGTCGTCGTTCTGGGACATGCGCGGAGACGAGCGCCGCGCCAGGCAGCTGCCCTCCTCCTTCGACCGCGAGGTCTACGACGCCATCGTTGCCGGCGCAGCGGCGGCCGCCGGCGAGGACGCCGCCGCCGTGGATTTCGGCGAAGAGATGGAACCGCCGATCATGGCCGTGCCCATATCAGGTCAGCAGTCGTGTCGTGTCACGTAACACTGCACGTGTTAAGGCCGTCATTTTTCATGTTTGTTTTGGGATGAATACAGCAAGGAGGTACGAGCCACCGCCGCCTGCCTCGTCTGAGCACGAATGCTCTAATCCAGATCAAGGTACGCATTAGAAATGTGTGCTAGAATTTTTTTCATAAATTAAATTACATGATTTTTTTTGCTATGCAATCATCGCTGTTAGTTTGACACGCATTTTTGTGTCATGACTACGCCAGTTACTGAGAGCGACAAGAAGGGCGGCGGCGCAGCGGCCTCGGACAAGAACTCGACGTCGCAGCAGGACGCCGGCGACGGGTTTAAGGACAGCGACGCGACATTCGTAGCCGGAGCAGCAGAGGGCACCGCCACGGGCACGCCGGCGGCGACGGTAAGCATCGGGAAGCAGGTGATCGAGGCCCTGGAGAGGGGCAACCTGGCGATGATGCAGCACCTGGAGGTCCAGAAGAGCCACTGGGACGCGGACAGGGAGCAGAGGACGGCCATTATCGCCGCCCTCGACAGGATCGGCGATGCCGTGACCAGGATCGCTGACAAACTCTGAGATTGCAATGTACCCCAGGAGTAGATTTTTTTCTTCAGGAAAACCATTTTTGCTATGTGTCAGGAAATCTTTTAATCTTGATGAAATAAAACGTTAAGCTGCAATTGGTGAAGTTGAAGGCGACACCACCTGTTGAAGTGCGAACTTTCCAACTGTCCCAGAATCCAGATGATGCTGACCACGGTGCCGGTGAACTTGCTCAAACTTTGCGGCGTGGCTACGGCGCCCTTGATCTGACAGCTCTGCCGGCCGCACGTCTAGGCGGATGGCGCACTGAAATGTCGATTCGTGCTGTATTTCCTCAATCTTTGGGTATCTTATGTCCCGTTTTCATTGCTGTTTTTGTATCGTTGATCACGCTTGAGCTGGTCCCCTTCGTCGCTTTTTCACAAAAGGCAGCCGCACGCCCGCCCAATTATCAGCAGCAGCGGCTGGCTGAGTGCCTGAATCTAACTCTTGCACACCCAACCTTTTTGTTATCCAAAATTCTTGTTGAGATGCAGGACCGAATATCCCGAATCCTTTTCTTTCTGACGATACACATGAACCAAAAGCATATTATATTCTTGGAACAAAAATCAAACGTGGGTTAATCAAGAGTTTTATTTTTTTCTCTTCCCACCGTTTTATTCTCTCGATCATGTTAGCGACCAAGGGTGTGTTCGTTTCCGAGTCTAAATTTTAGAACTGTCATATCGAAAAGAATTTTATTATTTAAGAGTATTAAATAAAGTTTAATTATAAAACAAATTACAGGCCTCTAGACTAATTTACGAGACGAATCTAATGAGGTTAATTAAGGCATGATTAGAAGACGGTTACTTGTAGCACCACTTTAGCAAAATATAGATTAATTAAGCTCATTAGATTCATCTCGAAAATTAGCACCAATCTGTCAATAGGGTTTTGTCATTAAATTGATCGAAATATTTATAAATAATAAGATTTTCTTTGATGTGACGAGTGTTAAATTTTAGAGGAGGAAACGAACACATCCCAAGCTACTGAACTTGGCTCAGAATGTGCAATTTTCTTTTGGTGTGTGCCACTGGTAACCAGCACCGAAGCAGGACACACGTGAAGAAGATTATCCAGGCGACCCCGTGTTGGCTCCCATCGCCACATCTAACCGAGGAGTGGGTCTCAGTAGACATCATACTGCCCAGTTCCCAGCCGTTGAATAGATTGATTAGAGTTAACTGTCCCCCGCGACTGACAACTCTACTCCACAACCAAATCACCTGCCGTTGAATAGGCTGGCTGACAATAGAACCGCTGTTTCACCGGAGTTCAGTATTCAGGAACTTTGTTGTGATGCACTGATGCCTACGCCATTGTGTATTTGTGTTGACAAAGAACGAAACGTAATCTACACCCAACGAGCACTTCACCGTCCACTCTGCATCACCCAATCTTTCGATATCTCATGTTTCATTTTTGTTGGTGTGTTTGGATCCTTGATCTCACTTTAGCTGGTCGCCACTTTTTCTCAAAAGGCAGCCACTCCGATCTTGGCCCGTCCCATTATTAGCAGCTGCGCTTAGGTCAGGCTGAATCTAACGAGCGCACCTAGTCTGTTTTTTTCTCTCTCTCTCAAAAATTGCACATCACTCATCTCAGAAAAAAAACAAATCTTTTTGACGAGACACATCAACCAAAGCATATTACAGCAACCAGAATCAAACGTGGCTTAATTACGAATCAATTCATTATTTATGTTTCCCATCACCTTAATTACATTTCATCATTGTGGTGGCGGCAGAGCTGCTGACCTCAGGGCTAAGGATGTGCATTTTTTGTGCAAACTAGTTTATCGCCAGCAGGGCACACGTGAAGGTGAGAGAATAATCAAGCGACACCGGCGGCAGCGGACAGGGCAGCAGCAGCAGCAGTTCGTTAACTCTTGCTCTGTTTTCTCTGGTCCTGCCATTTGCAATCGCAAGGCCCGTAAAATTCTCTGAGATGTGACGTGGATGCACGCACGTTTATCCCCAGCACGGATCCGAGTCTCAAGGCGTGCTGTGCGGCGTGGTGGGCTATGCACTGTACGTATACGATAATACGAACGAGACTGTCATCTCATCGGTGGTACTGAGACTACGACATGAAAATGACTTCGCAGACCAGACATCATGAGATAGGGATACGATAGCCTCGATGAATTATGATGCGTGCTCTATACACATGGCTACCGAGCACGTACAACTACATTATTCTCGATAAAAAAAATATAAGGAATAGGAACTGAGAGATTACAATTAAGCAGCTAAATATACAACACATTACTATGCAGTGTACACGACTATACTATATGCTATGAACCGTAGCATCCCAAAAACCAGGACAGCGTCCTCGGCTTGCAAGGAGACGATGGCGGCGATTTCTTCTCCCAGTAATCAGCGAAACTTCTCTTGTGCTTCTTCTTCTTCTTGGTGTGCACCTTCCCCCTCACAGTCACCTCCTTCTTCCCGAAATCCACCATGTAGTCCAGCAACCCTGCTAACAGAACAAATAAATCACCTGAGAATTCGTACACGAAAATCCCACGCAAAACTCACCATGATTGTGGTTTCGATTTGATGCTAACCATTCATCTTGGAGACGACGTTGGCCACACGCTGCCGGCAGTGCGAGCACCCCATGTTGGCGCTCATCACCACCACCTGCACCTGCGGGAGTTTCAATTCCGTCATCAGTATTAAAGTTCAATTACTTCTACATCATCATTAACTATAGATTATAATATGCACATGCGTTTGCATTGCCTCTACGTAATAACACAGAAATGGACCAGCTAACTAGCCAATTCAGTTGCACGGATGATGATTGTTATTTGTTAAGAACGTCTGCCCGGCCGGACATACTGGTTAGGCTCGACTTAGCTGTTGATAATTACGAGTAATTATGAACGGTTAAGTGACCGCAACCCAACCATAATTAAAGGTCTGGTAGCTACGTGCCACTCACCTAACTGCTCCATCTTCACTAATCGTCAGCCCAACAAATTCATGCATCTCCCGGTACTAATAAACTGATTGTGAGGAATCAATACACCACTAGGGGAAAAAAATAGTACGAGTCTCTTGAAGGCCACATGGCTGTGACTCTTGAACAACTGAACCCTATTGTTAAACTGTACTGCTGCTATCAGCCAGCAGCAGTGCAGAATTTCTTCGTGCCTGACTCTAGCATGATATAAAAATGTTGATCTATGCAACAGCAGCCACTTGCACTATAGTATGTGTGCTGTATCACGTGGAGTGCCTGTGCTGCTCTGGTTGTATGCGTGCATGGTTGCCGTTGTGATCTGTCTGTTAATGGGGCCAAAACTTCATCAATTTTCTGCACAGGCTTGTGACCGTGCGGCGTCACATACCTTACTGTCCGTGCGGTTAAATTACTGGGAGGTGGGGGATATGTGGCCGTGATGGTGCTTAGAAATTCTTTCGGAATCTGAACCTGCTCCCTTCGATTTTTTTTGCTTAAATATGATATGAAGTTGGTTAGTTCAAATTAGGCTAATCCCTGGCATATTTAGAAGCCCGGAGGAAATATATCCAAAGCCCTTAACCAAACAAGTACATCTAAGGTTATGTTGAAGATTTCAGCAGGAATGTGGGTTTGCCAGATGAGAAATGTTCGGTCAAAGCTATAAAATTAGTGCTGCAACTGATGGCGAACCGCTAGAATGATTCAAATTGACGTGTATCTAAGATTCATGCATGGTCAAACTTAGCAATGCAAGGTGGATACACAAGCCACTAAAATATACTATCATGATGGGATAGAATAGAATGAAGGGGATGTTTTACTAATTAATGACAAGTACTTGTATACCCAGGTCAAAGTTTTTGTTTACACAAAACTGAAATACTAATAACAATGAAGAGAAAAATAACTCGACCGACCTGCATAGTAGAAAGCTTCCCACATGGTAGAAGCAAATAGAAATCGGCTTTTACCGACTTCAGATTAGAAGAAATATCGATGCCAATCTACTACGGGGAAAAGGATTATTCAGGAGCATCCAAGCATGGCAGCTGACCCTCTCGCGAGGATCGGAGAAGCCGCTGTCAGCCTTGCACGTGATGCATGCTCATGTCTAGTTGTCTACGGCATGGCACACGGTCAAAACACTACTGCTCCGTGAGTCATCAGAAGACATCGAAATTCCCTGGTTTTTTTTTATAACTGAAATTCCCTGGTTAAGAACACCAAACACGGTGACGACTTCACCTTGGTCGGGAGACAAGCAGCTCGAGTTCCCAGCAGGCAGCAGCTGTGACCGACCGCCGACACATCAACGGTAGTTTCGCATAGCACGGCCCACTCCTACAGGCTGTGCATGCGCGCCTTGTGTCTGCGAGATTCTTGCTACTCCTATAGTCCTATAGCTACATAATATGAATGTGATCATCCTTGTTTAGGTCATGACCCATGAGTTTATTTCTGGGCTGCTTCCGTCTGATCCAGGTCAGGTTAAGAACCAAAAGAAATAATGGTCCTGCTGCGGCAGTGGAGTTGTTTGGCAGATTAGCACTATATACCTTTTTAACTTTTTTACGCTAAAAGCTGGAGGGCAAAGGTCATTGGACGTGGGGGCCCCTTCGAGAATCCAAGGAGATAACGAGTCACCTGCATCTGCATTCCTCGATGGGCAGGGTGCAATGGATACAGAATATGCGGAGATGACTAAATGCAGTAAAGGACACAGTAATTTATTACTGTAGCATTCAGGGAAAGATCTTTTTTAGAACAATTCAGGGAAGGACCTTGAGAACGAGAGATTTGATGGTTGTGTTATTCAGGGTTTGTTTTAGTTCCGGAGAGCAATGGCATCAGGAAACAGGCAAGCAGTTCGAGGAGCTACTAATTCGCGGAATGGAAAAATAAGCATCCTCGCTGAAAATTTCAAGAGAAGAAGACTTTGAAATTGATGATGGCAGCTGGGGTTCCAAGAACTAGACGAGATGTGATTTCTATGTAGCGATCGACTCAGAGAGAGAGAGAGAGAGAGAGAGAGAGAGAGAGAGAGAGAGAGAGAGCATACCGAAGGCAGGGAGAGGTCCTCTGCAAGTCTCAGAGCTTGCTGCTTGCTTGAAGCACTGCTAATGGTTGTATCTGAATCTGATGACGCACTCAAGCTGCTCTTGGATGATGCAGTCCATCTGTCCTCTTCTTCCGCTCCATGCTCCATGGTGACTCCTCCCCTCGGGGAGCTCTCCTTTTCGTGGTTGATTGTCTGAATGGCAGTGCAAAGGCTTCTCCCTTTTATACAAGTCCTAGGAGAGGAGAGAGAAAGTGTAACAGTTACTTGCGGAGACCACTCACTGAATCAAGAATTATTTATAGCTCTCCTGAATAAAATTGGGTGCAGAATGAAAGCTGAGCCCCAGCATTCTAATCGATAGCTAATAGCTATGCGATGGATTCCCTTTGCAAAGACTAATGATCCAGTCTGGTCTTTCACTTTCATTCTGATGATGACCAGGATATAATGTCAGTTGTCATGGAGGCAGGTTGTAATTTCCAACTGAAAGTGGCCCCCTCTGTATCGGATTCCTTTCTTTTCTCTCCACGCTATCAAGGAAACCGCAATAGCAAAGAGGTTACTTGAAGTGCGCTACAATTCAAAGGTAAAAATGAAAGGCCTGTAAAATGGACATAGTGGAAGCTGAAACAAGACATCCCAACAACAAAATGCATTCCTTACCATTGTAAAAAAAAATATCAGGGTCTATCCTGAATTCATATGCCACACTATTGTCATTTAATCAGAAAATCAGGACCTTTGTACAGGTTCTGCACGAACCTGCTGCTGTAAGTGTATTTCACTATACGCAGGATCAGGGGAAACAGGTTCCATATCTTGGCCCCTAGTAGCGTGACATTTTTAAATTGTACTATCTCTAGATAAAGCGACAAACAAACAAAAGGTTTTTTTTTTTAGAATAAACAAACAAAAGGTTGGAGTGATATAAAGGAGGAATGAGTGTTCTTGAGGTTTAGGTATACTTATCTCTAGACAACTACTTTTAGCATGAAATACTTGACCGGTGGTACATCTGTACATCCTTACACTTCTGAGGTGAAAGGAATGCATCTAGATAAGAAATGCCGAACCTGTATTCTTTTAGGCAAAAAGGACAATCATCGTGGCAAACTAGCAATGCTGTCAATGTTCAACCCAGACCGGATGCAGGAGTTTGAACAGAGAATGAAGTTAACATGAAAGGAGAATTCAGGCAGCAAAAGCTACTGAAATTTGATCCACATGGATCAGTGCATTTCAGCGAAAACTTTATTTTCAAAACATATATGAAGCTTAAATTTCCGTGGGACAGAATAATAAAAAAGGGGGTACCTTGACCTTGATTCATGTCTGACATCAAAATTGATAACATAATTTTGAGAAACCAATTTCTTTCTTGATGGTACTTAGCATCAATTTTCAAGAACTATTCGACGTGGTACCTTAGTACCTAACATCTTTGAAAGCTGTATGTAATTGAATATTTAAAACCCATTTGGAGCAAATCACTATAAGGTGATTCAAAATTCCGTGTACTCCTTGTTAAAACCAAGGGGAAGTAAGACATGCTTCTGGCCACCTACTTCCCTTTCTGAGCACGCTACTGACCAAGATAGCCTTTTCAAGTTTCAACATCAGCCAGGAAAACAACTTCCACTAGGAGCCTCTCACAACGTGTACTTTCCAGAGTAACACAGTTTTGCTATATTTTTAGGTGTGATATTGACACCCGGAGGGTAGAGGAAGTAATCTCCACCTCGTGTGCTAATTCCAAAGAATGCTTCACGCCTCTTGAATCATAAATACCCATCTCTGTCATTCTCAGTTTCAGTAACACAGATGGGAGCTAGGAAGCTTCATATTTGCATGTAAAAGCACTTAAAAAACAGTTGCACCTCAGCACAACAAAAATGCATAGATTATGCTCGTGCATCAAACCTCAGCTGATTATAACATGTCCAAATAATAAACTAAATCATCATGTGCATTTGGACTTACTGGAAACTAGGAATCTGTAATACCCGTCGGTCATTCTCAGTTTCTGTAACGCAGAATCACATATTGAAACAATGAGAAAAAAATAAGGGGCTCAACATAAATTTTGAAAGACAAAACTACAATAATTACAGTTATATTAACGTGTTATAAAGTTTTATTTTAAGCTGTCTACATCACATAGAAGAACAATAAAATACACCATTTATTTGACCTGGCATTTACTCTGAATGGAGCAAATCACAAAGCTGAAACTAATCAAGAAAATATCCAGAACACAAAAAAATGATAAAAAGAATTGTTTCTGGTTTACAGATTTTTGTAGTGCCGGCATATATGCATATATGGATGCATAGGTTTGCCGAAAGTAATGGCCAAATCAAAGACCTAACAAGCCTTGCAAGAAATACAGATAACATGAGAGTAGGAATCCTTAGTGTATATATTCAGAAAGTCAGTTGTACTTGATTAATACTGTTCTGATATTGACCTTCAAACAGCTTTAAGACGTGACTGCCTAAGTATCATTTGATTGTTTGCAAGTCTGCAACATTAAGTAGTCATACGGAGACAAACCATCTCAATAAAACTATTAAGTATTGACAAGGATATTCTGTGGATCCTCAGAAGAGCAACAAAACAGATGTTATCGATTGATGATTATGAGTTTGCTTTCTTCAATGAGAATACTGTGTCGGCAGATCCACTTGAAAGATTATTTTCATCAACTCTATATCCCAGTCGCTAAAACTTAATCATTCAGATTGTGATTGCATATAGTGCTCATCGAGAAGCAACCAAAAGAACATAAAGTGACCATAATTAGGAATGAATCAGATGGTGATTGCATACAATGCTCATCCAGAAGAATCAGATGGTTACATACAATGCTCATAAAGAAGCAAGCTTGAGCACAAGGATTGACCAGGAAGGATTTAATCATGTATAAATTGGTTCTTCTCTTCAACAATTTTTCCTTACCGATTTTATTTGATTATACGGGTTGAGGGGATTTAGCGTCAGACAACTCCAATTGGGGAGCACGTAGCAGCGAAAATGGGATTGCAATGGCAAAATAATGCTAGCAGCAAAGCAAGTTTCATTTTTTTCCTCTTTTAGGATAACCACATGTCTGGTTTTGTACTTATCATGGTAGAAACCTTTATTCCCCTCCTAATTCTAACACCAGCCGGTTCCAACATCCAATTGGAAAAGAATTGTAAGTTAGGAAGAGCAATGGTTCTTCATTGATCAAAGGGATAATCAGGATGAGATCTTCACATATCCAATCTCTTCTCTACTACTTAAAAAATACCTACTGTTTCCATCTACCTGCAATCTTCGTCCGGCAACTAGAAAACAAAATACCTCCGAAAATTTTAACCCCGTGCCATCCCCTCCCGCACCCGGATCGGGATCGTCGGCAGTCGTTCTCTCTGCAGTCACGCGAGCAGTCGCACCGGCCGTCGTCCGATCTGACTAACTAAGGCCTTGCTTGTTTCAGCTTATTTGGAGTCAGATTATTTAATCTAGATCAAATAATCTAGGTGGGTAAACAAACAGACCAGCTTATTTGATGAGATTAAATAATCTAGAGGTTAGATTATCATAATCCAATAAGCACCCTTGTATAATTAAAAGAAATTACCTACCTTGCTATTAAGTGGACCCCACCTACCTCATGCATGTTACCACCGGCAACTACAGGTAGCAAAAGGGTATTATTGTCTTCTCGCACCTATAAGCAATAATTCAGGTAAAATAATCCGAGTAAACAAACACTCCCTTTAGATTATATAATCTAAATTATTTAATCTAACTTATATAATCTAGTACCAATAATCCAGATTATATAATCTGCTTAGGAAACAAACATGGCCTAAATCCTAAGGCTTGCATCGGTTCTATGTTCAGCGAAGTCTCGAACAGCTTTCTCCCTTGCGCCGACAGATGTCCGCTCGTCGGCTTAAAAAAAGAAGCAAGTGTCCACTCTTCCGCCATGGGCACCCAAGCTGCCTCCATGTGATCAATCTCACGCTCGCTAGCGCTGGAAGCAACTTCATCCTAAAGCTGCAACGTATCTTCATTCATACATGATGGTGTATTTGGTCTTCACGAACTCATTCTATCTCAATTTCCGTTTTTTTCTCTTCTCAAACCCTAGCCGCAAAATCATGAAATTGACCATATTATCTATGAGTCGAACAAAATTGATCACGTATTTGTGTTCCACGTCTTCCATAGATTCTGGCCCTGTTCGGCTGATAAAAAGCTAGCTTATGCTGGCTGCTTATTCCAAGCAGCAACAGTGTTTGTGTGCTTTTAGCAACCAGCATAAGCTGGCTTGTTGACCAGCCGAACAGGGTGTCTATTTTTATGGTCAACAACATCCATCGATTCGGAACTTGCTGTTGGCGTTGGATCTCCTTCAAAGCGGCTGCTGGCTTGTTTGTGAGGAAGACATGAGGAGTCAATTGTTTGATCGACGGATTGTTGCGAGTCGTAGGATGCCTTCGACTGTATTGGACGGTCGATGCCTCGATCGCTTGGTCGATCGCTCCGAGGGAGACTGCTCCCCCGCACCCCACCCCGTTCCCGAACCCCGAACCGTTCCCGAACCGCCGCCGCGACCCTACCAGCCGCCGCCGCCGACGCTCGCACCGCTAGCCGCCGTCGCCGCCGCAACCCTAGCGACCCACGGCCGCCGCTCCACTGACCTCCTCGCCGCTCGCAACCTCGCGACCCACGGCCGCCGCTTCCACCAGCCTCCGCCGTCGGCGACCCCGGAGCCACCACCGAGCCTCGCGACCTCCCTCCCCGTCGGCGACCCCGGACGCCCCAGCCCGCCGCGACCCCGGCGCCACCACCGATCCTCGCGACCTCTCTCCCGTCTACCGGCCGCCGCGCCGCGATCCCCGGCCGTCATTGCAGGTTAGGTCTCTCTCTCTCTCTCTCTCTCTCTCTCTCTCTCTCTCTCCCGTCATTGCATCTGTCGGCCATGATTCAATTCCAATTTTGTAGGAACATCGCATACCATCATGACTTGATCTATCCTTACTCCTTCGCCTGTTTGTTCCTAGAAGAACTTACCATTTTCCTGTAAAAGAAACTCTGCATTCTTATTTGTCACCGTATTTAAAGTAACTTTGAATATCCTTAGTTAGTTAGTTCATCTAATGTTTAGGTTTGATTTTCCATTTGCAATACGCAACATGCTCTTAGCGACATTATACCATGTGCAATAGACCAGGTACAATATCTTGTCTGATCTTCTTGACATTACATCATAACTGGAGTTGTATCTACTTGCTAGCATTCTGGTAGGATGCATTACCTCAGGAAGGCTAGCCTGGCTTGGTAACAAAGCCAGGATAACCTATGTGAGGCATGCGAGCGTAATCTGGCCAAGGCAAGCACAAATGGTGCAGATCGTTGTGCTTTAGCCACCACTAACACCTTGCTGGCTAGGCCTTCTGTTCGCCCTCCCATGCCTGTTACAGTGTTAAGTATTTGCAGGTGCTGGAGCACGTAGATGATAGCTTGGCCTACAGAAGCTAACTTTAGATTTTGGCAGTGTCCTGTAAATATTTCCATTTAATATACTAAATTGTTCTACTTCTTTATGAGGCGTATCAGATTTGCCTCATATTAGCAACCAATTTTAAATGTGTCCCACCTTCATAACTAATGTAGCATTCATTTTATTCGTTACTACAATCTATGCATGAATATAGTCCAAACCAACTGGGGCAAGAGAGCTTCAATATGATATAACTGATGGCCTATCTATATTTCAATGCGTTGAAAATTTTCATCTAAAATGATATAAGTGGTGGCCTATCCATATTTCAGTGCATTGGGTTTTTCATTCAAAATGATATAATTCATGGCCTATAATTCAGTGCATTAAAAATCTTTTGCTAAAATGATATAACTTGTGCCCTATCCATATTGCAAGACAATCTATCCATCTTTCCTCTGATGAGTTTAAAAAGGGAAGCCCGGTGCACGTAGCTCCCACTTGCGCAGGGTCTGGGGAGGGGTCTGACTCAAAATTTCTTTTGAGTGTTAGTAAATTTTTGATGAAGCCATTGCAAAGCACGGCATATAACTATATAGAAATGAAACAAGCTAAGACACACAATGGTCAGAGAGACATTCAATGGTATTATTCATTGGTACATAAGCAGAAATCAGTTTTTTAAGAATATGTGCATTGTTATAGAAGATGATGAAAGCTACTAATTTACTCTGCAGTGGCTTTCCCTCAATTAGCTTAGCTGAGTCATCCATGCATTGAGAAACTAATAATAGGCTTTGCACTTTAGTAGGGTCCATGTGGTAACTGGTTTGGCAAGTTTGGTGATGTGATATGTCACTCAGGTTATCATACATTCTCCAGAAGAACACATTGAAGAATTCAAAACAGTAGTTGCATATGTCATTCAGTTGGCTACATGTGACTTGAGTTATGATGTCCGCGATCATGCTCGTCTGCTATCAAGACTTTTGCCATGCTACACAATTCACGTAGGATCCTCATGTCAACTGCAGGATGACAATATTTGTAAAGAGCTAGCTGGTCATATTTTTAATGGGAAGTTGCAGCCAACATCTCATTTGGCAAGCAACTATCGAGCTGCTCCTGGTTATGCACCGCTACCAAAGCCTCAAAGTATAGAATTATGAACTCATAGGACGACTGAACAAACCAGAGACATAGCCAATCCTTCCAGAAGTAATAATTTTGACACTGAATCTGGATCTTCAACCTATGAGAGCAGTTCTATTTATGATTCAGAGAGTGAAGCTGCTGCTTTAACTGACAGGGATGCTGTTGGGTCTAATGGATATTCGAATGATGAAGATCATAACCCTCAGCATCAAGAAGATAATCAGGATGCTCCGCTAATACATGTATATGATGCAACCTAGCTGCTGCGGGGATCTGAAGGAGATCTCACAGGAGGTAGTCGGCCTCCGCTCGATCCATCTCTGATTCAGGAAGGCCCCAATCCAACCCATCTTTTTCTGTCCTTTTTTAGTTTCCTCAAATTCTTGGATTGAGATCCTCTGCATTCACAACTAGCAAATGCAGAGGGCTACTGTAGCTAGAATTAGGCACATTCTCAACCGTTCGATCTGAAATGAGTGTATCATATTTGATGCTACAGTAACATGCGAAAAAAATACAAATGCGATCCGGTACATGTGAACAGTGTTAATGCAGAGGGGACTGTTCACCTCCTCACATTTTCCTGTAGCACGTGCTACAGAACCCAGCATTTTGACCTGCTTTGCTAGCTACTGCAGAGAATCTCCACCCCAAATTCTTGTCTTCATTTGATCTTAGTATTCATGAAATCCGTCGGCCACTTTATAAACAGATACAGTTGGTACTCAACACGGGAGTTAGTAGAATGAGGCAAGCATTTTGTGACAAATGGAGCTGATTTGACTCGCACAATCAACTGCATCCATTGATGATCTCTGTTATGTGGTAGGTCTATTACATCTGCTACATCTTCCATTGATGACACAGAGAGGAAGGGAGGGAAGAGAGCTATGCGGCTCCGTGGAGAGGAAGAAGGGGAGAGGGATGGTGGCGACGTCGTCGTCGAACCTGGGAGCGCCTGGCGGAAGATGGTTGTGGTCGTGGTGGCTCTGATTGTACTACTAGGAGTGCTTGGCAGCTATGGATACGATGACCTAAGGCACCTATGGGGAGTTTTTTGCTATTTTGCTCACGAGTTCGGTGGCTTCGCCGGAACGCCCACCTCTCATGGGGCTTCTCTAAAACATCCACCAGATGCGTGTGTCCGACCGTCCAAATGTCCATACCTCTTAGATACATTCATTTTCTTTTCTTTTCCACTTGAACACATCAGGAAATGACCAAAGTACTCCTTACTCTCCAAAACGTTATTTTCCAGCAATCATATCAGATTGGTGCCATCGGTTTTAAAAAAGAATTTGCACTCGGGCTACTGTAGCATCCAAAAATTCAAGTGCAGTCTAGGCATTTTTTTAGATGCTACAGTAGCTCGGGCACAAATTCTTTTTTTTTCAAAACCGATGGCGCCATTCCGATATGTTTGCTTGGAAATTAACATTTTGGAGAGCGAGGGTACTTTGGTCATTTCCTGATGTGTTCAAGTGAAAAGAAAAGAAAATGAATGTATCTAGCAGGTATAGGCATTTGAGCGGTCGGACACACGCATCTGGTGAGCGTTTTAGAGAATACCCACGAACGGTGGGCGTTCCGGCGAAGCCCACCGAACTCGTGGGCAAAATAGCAAAAAGCTCGGCCAGATAAGGGTCTCATGCAAGTTTTGTCCTATCTTGTGAAGCTTAACCATGTACATATTTAGGAAATATGACAAAAGTTAATGTCTCTAGATTTAAACATGAACAATAGAATTACAGAAAATTGATTTGCATATTGTGGCTCTCTAATTCTTCTTGACTTCTGAATACTTTGATTATACTTCTCTTACATGTTCAACGATCACTAGAAGCTGGGCTTTTTCTCGAATACACTAGAAGCTGGGCTAGCTCATGCTAACTGAGAAGGGTTATGTAAAATGGATTGACTACTCTCCATGGCAGATGCAAGACTCTCAATTCTGAATACTTGATTATTTCTTTGTGCAGTGAGAGGAAATCTGTATGTGCAATGTTATAATTACTGAATTTTCATTATGTTTTTAACTTATTAACTGAGTCTTTATACATGTGTTGATGCACAAAGAAGTTGCCGATGTTACTATTGTATATGTGCGTGAATTATGAGAACTTTGAATTTGTTAAAACATGGATGGAGAATAAGGAATGGTTAGGTGAAAGTACTCTTTTTTATTCTTGTGTGAATGTACTTGCATCGACTTGTGAAGTATCATTTTTTCTTGAATGAATACAATAGGTAATACTCTTCTCTTTTGCATTGTTACATGGAATTTTCATTGCCCGTAGCAACGCACGGGTCCATTGCTAGTCATTGACAAAGGGCTATAAATCTTTTAAATATGATGCAAAGAGAAAGATTAGTCACTACAATTTGACAATGGGTTACTCTGCTACTATCCATATTTTAATTTATGATCCTTGCTGGAAGGGCATTTGATCTCAACCATGCGAGTTTCACATTTGTCAGTATCACTGCTATTCAAGGTGATAATCCAATTTTTATATATTGCCCATATTTCTCCTTTCTTTGGAAAAATTCTGTAGAAAGACCTCCTCTTTGCACTCCAATCACACTCTACAGGGTGAGAGAATTCCCAGATGTCCTTGCAGGTAGTTTCAGTACCGGCTCGAAATACTCCACAAGCAAACGGTAAACCATCTTCAACCCACTGTATTTCTTCATTAAGCACAGGGTGAGGTTCCAGCTTCAATACAAAAATTGAAGTAGACGAAACCATATGGATTATTCTGACATATGACCTAGGCATCCTATCCCGAGAATCATATACAGCCCATATCCGTCCCTCCATGAAATCGTCAGGTGATAAATTGTTATTACAGTTCATCATCCCTTGCTGGAGGCCACTTAGATCCTTGTTGTTTGATGAAATATTTGAAAATTGTGCAACAGCAGCTTCAGCAGTGTCACTATGAAAACCTGGAAGTGGGCCACATGCTAATGTATTTTCATGTGACCGGTTTCGTGGAACTGCGGAATGGTCAAGCTCAAACATAATCCCCACCTCATGAGTAAGTCTATAAGATGGGATCATGAGAGAATATGAGCAGATTCTTCGCTATGGACTGCTCCACTATTTAAGTACCTCCGAAAAACACTTTTATATCCATTTATCTTTACTAAATGTGGGTGTGTCTCTCTCTACTCCCTACAAAGAGACCACCACCAAATCCCCCTACCCCATCGCCTCTCTCTCTCTCTCTCTCTCCTTCCTCCCCCACAAAAACATTTCTCTCTTCTCTTCGACCACCGCATCGGATCGAGATCCTCGATATTCAGACCTTCAACAGTCGACCCAACAGTCAGCTTTTTCACCGTCCGATCCAACTCACCACATCTTACGGCTGGAACAGATCGTCCCTTTCTTCTTCACAAATTCTTCACAAATGGTGAACCAGCTCTAACAAGTGCGCCTGCCTCCTCCAACAATTCTCCCTCAAAGTGACTCTCCCAAAACCAGGAGCACGCTCGCTACTCCAGTCGTGACTTCATCTTACAGTTGTGGCATTCATGGATTTGGTTTTGATCAAACCATTCATCCTCAATTTCATTTTTTCTATTATCACATCCAAGCCGCAAAATCGCGAAATTTGCGATAATTTGTATGAGATGAAACAAAATTGATTAGATATTTGTATTCTACATTTCCTAAGGAATTCATTTTGATGATTTCCAAGATCCATCCAGCCGAAGCTCGTCATTGGCGATCCATCTCCTCTGAGCTCTTGTTTTTTTTTTTTGAACGGATGCAACACCAGCTAGCTGAGATTTTTGGTATTATGACCACGAAACGGAGGGGCTTCGACGGAATGACCACGATAAATTGGGCTTCGACAGAATGATCACGAAACCGATGTCATCTCCGGTAAAATGACCACGTGGACGAAAATAGCCTTCCCCTTCTCCTTCCTCTCTCCCTCTCTCTCTCCTCTCTCTCTCCCCCTCCTGTCTCACCCCGCGTCCGTGGAGATCTCGCGTCCATGGGAGGAGAGGCCGGCAGGAGGAGGCGCCGGCCGGGCGGCAACGGGGCCCGCTCCCTCCCGCTCGCCGGCGTGGCGTCGGAGCCCACAGCCGGCCGAGGCGGCGCAGGGGCACGCGCCATTCCACCCATGGCGCCGGAGCTCGCAGCCGGCCACGGCGATGCGAGGGCCACGCCATCACGCCTGCGGCGCCGGGGCTCGCGGGCCGGCGGGACGGCGCAGGGACCGCGTGGCGCCGGGGCTCGCGGGTGGCCGGAGCGGGGCAGGGCTTGGGCAGGAGCTCGCGAGCTCGGCTCCACCGGTCTGCCTTGGGAGAACAGGAGAGAAAAGGAAAGAGAGGAAGAAGAAGATGAAGGGTATTTTCGTCCAGAAAATAGCTCATGGTCATTTTATCGGAGATGATATCGGTTTCGTGGTCATTCTACCAAAGCCCAATGTTTCATGGTCATTCCGCCGAAGCCCCTCCGTTTCGTGGTCATAATACCAAAAATCTCCACCTAGCTCTGGTTGGACTTGGAGGTCTGGAGCTCTTCCATTCTCTTTCGTGGAGAAGGAATGCACTAATAATTGGAGCCGTTGGATGGGATAAGTGGCATCGGACGATGGAGGAGTTGACTGCTCACAACCTGACTGCCGGCCACTACTCTTCTCGCTGCCTCCCCCTTTCCGCCTGCCTTCTTCTTCCCCTTCCCCCTCCTCCTTCTAGGGTTTCCCCCGCGCGCTGATGGCTCGCTCCGCTTCCGCAGTGGATCCCCTGTACCCGGAGCTATGGCACGCGTGCGCAGGCCCGCTCGTCACCGTCCCTAAACCCGGCGACCTCGTCTTCTACTTCCCTCAGGGGCACATCGAGCAGGTATCCCGCCGCTGCGTCCCCCCTTCGTCTCGACCTGCCTTCCCATGCGACTTGTATGTTCCAGGCGCTGATTTCATGCTCTTGTTCAGGTGGAGGCGTCCATGAACCAGGTCGCGCAGAACCAGATGCGCCTCTACGATCTGCCCCCAAGCTGCTCTGCCGTGTTCTCAACGTCGAGCTCAAGGTTTCCCCTCTCCCAGCTTCATTTTCCCCATTTCTAGCGCCCAATTTGGTTGTCGCCTCCCTGTGCCGTGCGATTTCAACTCACCTCCCGCCAATTTTGACAGGCGGAGCCGGACACCGACGAGGTTTACGCCCAGATCATGCTCATGCCAGAGCCGGACGTAAGCCCCTTGCTCTTAATTTAGACCTCGATTTGGGGAATTATTCGGCGGTACAAGCAGATATCCTTACTCTGGCTCGGCTTCTTCGTGCAGGAAAACGAAGCGTCGGCAGCAGAGAAGGCGAGTTCTGGGCCCAACGCGACGCCGCCAAGGCCCGCCGTTAGGTCCTTCTGCAAGACCCTCACCGCCTCGGACACCAGCACACATGGTGGCTTCTCTGTGCTGCGACGGCACGCAGATGAGTGCCTCCCTCCCCTGGTGTGTGTCCTCTCCTAACCCTGTCCGATTTTCAACTAATTTCAACCGGATTTGGACCTGATTATCATTCCTTCCTGTTGCTTGGCAGGATATGACCCAATCGCCTCCGACTCAGGAGTTAGTGGCTAAGGATCTGCATGGCATGGAGTGGCGTTTCCGCCACATCTTTCGTGGTAATTTGGGTTCCTTTGCCTTACTCAGTTGATCCGGGCAACCGTTAGGCTAGGGTGTTCTTAACCTGCACAATATTTTGAAGATTAGCTCTCTGCTGCTGCATCACATCTTTCAATTCCATATACCTGCCTGCTTTGTACTTGGTTGTTAAATTCATCCAAATTTGTCAGGGCAACCTAGGAGACATCTCCTTCAGAGCGGTTGGAGTGTGTTTGTTAGTTCCAAAAGGCTTGTTGCTGGGGACGCTTTCATTTTCCTCAGGTATGTCATCGCTTCCTGTCTACTCAGCATACCAATTTCCCGATCCAGTGCTAAATTTCTGTGGTGTCCCACGCAGAGGAGAGAATGGCGAGCTTAGAGTTGGTGTTAGGCGGGCTATGAGGCAGCTATCTAATGTGCCTTCTTCAGTCATATCTAGCCAAAGCATGCACCTTGGAGTACTTGCGACTGCATGGCATGCTATCAATACAAAAAGTATGTTCACTGTGTACTACAAACCGAGGTATGTTCATGTATCTGAAGTAATCTCATTCGATTTCGGGGACTACATACTGATGTATCAATTACTCGTAGAAAATGTGACCGCTTGTTTGTTCTCATTAAAGTTGGTAAACCTGTGTCTGATATCTGAATGTCTATGTTAGGACGAGTCCTTCAGAGTTCATCATACCATGTGATCAGTATATGGAGTCTGTGAAAAACAACTATTCCATTGGGATGAGGTTCAGAATGAGGTTTGAAGGGGAAGAAGCACCAGAGCAGAGGTAACTGCGAATTTGCCATCATCACGTTTACAGCTTTATCTCCATCTAATTATATATCTGATAAGCCATTATCGTATTTTATAGGTTTACTGGTACGATAGTTGGTTGTGAAAATTTGGATCCGCTATGGCCTGAATCTAGTTGGAGATACTTAAAGGTAATAGTTACTTTTATTTGCTTGATGTTTAATTTACTATTATGGTGAAATCATGTGCTTATGGAGGCTTCTTGATTTTAGGTGCGTTGGGATGAGCCGTCTACTATCCCACGACCAGATAGGGTCTCCCCATGGAAGATAGAACCTGCATCCTCACCGCCTGTTAATCCCCTTCCACTTTCTAGTAGTAGAGCTAAGAGACCGAGACAAAATGCTCCTCCACCTTCAACTGAGTCATCTGTTCTGACCAAAGAAGGTAAGTTTATTGCCCCTTCAATATTCAAGACGGTGATTAAAATTTGGCTGAGCTAATACTTTTCAAAACATGTCACATTTGCAGCTGCAACTAAGATTGATGTCGATTCTGCTCAGCCACAACAAACTCAAAACTCGGTCTTGCAAGGTCAAGAGCAGATGACCTTGAGGAACAACCCGACTGAAAGTAATGACTCTGATGCCACTGTGCAGAAGCCTATGATGTGGTCCCCATCACCAAATGGAAAGTGCCATGCCCTAACTTTCCAGCAGAGATCCGCTACGGATAATTGGATGCAGTTGGGAAGGCGTGAAACTGATTTCAAAGACGGGCGCACTACTTCTCAATCTTTTGGGGATTCCCAGGGGCTCTTTATGCAGCCGTTTGATGACAATCATAACCGTCTCAATGCTTTCAACAACCAGTATCAGGATCAAGGCCCGGCTCATCGGTATGTTGATCCATACTTCTTTATGCCTCCACAGCCTTCTGTTACTGTCGAATCAAACACAAGGATGCACACAGTAGCAAGCAA
The DNA here is from genome assembly GCA_031894775.1 of Chloris gayana. Taxonomy (NCBI): domain Eukaryota; kingdom Viridiplantae; phylum Streptophyta; class Magnoliopsida; order Poales; family Poaceae; genus Chloris; species Chloris gayana. The sequence continues at coordinate 268,960 of JAUNZO010004728.1, forward strand.
TGAAATGCGTTTCTGGAATGATCAGAATGGTATCTATGGTAATTCGAGTGATCCTCAAGGTTTCAGGTTTGGACAAAATCCATCAAGTTGGTTGAGTCAGCCATTTGCCCGGGTTGAACAGCCGCGAGTCGTGAGACCTCATGCATCTGTTGCTCCTTTTGATCTAGAGAAAACAAGAGAAGGCAGTGGATTTAAAATTTTTGGGTTTAAAGTTGACACTGTCAGTGCATCTCCTATTCCATTGAACTCTCCCATGCCTGCAATGCATGAAGATGTGGCACAAACTCAACCATCGGCATCCATGAACGAAGTGCAACCTGGGCAAACTGAGTGCTTACCTGAGGTGTCCGTAAGCAATGCTGGGACAGCAACTGAAAATGAGAAAGGCATTCAACAAGGTCTGCAGAGTTCAAAAGATAGTCAAAGCAAGTCCCATGGTGCTTCAACAAGGAGTTGCACAAAGGTACTGTTTCTTTGACTTATTCATGGTCTTGTGCTGGTCTATATCAATACTTCAGTTGTGAAAATGCTTAAGGATGCATTATTAAGCTTTTGTCTTAGTCTCTTATATAGGTCAAATCTGTTTATGGCCTGTTTACGTAGGGCGCTTTGTGAACCGTGAACATGATGTTTTCTTTACTGAACATAAAAAAGGTCACTGATATTTATTTTTTCCACTTGCCTTTCCAGGTTCATAAGCAAGGAGTGGCACTTGGCAGATCAGTGGATCTCTCTAAGTTCAGTGACTATGATGAACTTAAGGCGGAACTGGACAAGATGTTTGAATTCGAGGGTGAATTGGTGTCTGCTAACAAAAATTGGCAAATTGTTTATACAGACAACGAGGGTGATATGATGCTTGTGGGAGATGATCCCTGGGAGTAAGTATTCATCTTAGCGCTACTTTATATTTATGTCAGCTTTCTTTTACATGCTGACACCAGTTGATCATTTTTGTGAGCAGGGAATTTTGCAGCATAGTACGCAAGATCTATATTTACACAAAAGAGGAAGTCCAAAAGATGAACTCAAAATCATCGACCCTAAGAAAGGAGGAAACTCTAGCCGCTGGTGAAGGATGTGCGGCCTCAAGCGAGTAGGACTCCTCTTCCTGCAGCGAGCATATTAGATAGCTAGGTATGCTCTCCATTTGTATTTTATTCTGTAGTATTGAGGGAAATTGAACCTTCAGAGAATTTGAAATGGAAAAAGATGGTATATGTTATTAGATTGGCTGGTATTTTGTCAAGCATTTTGAAGAGATTACAATGTTAGGATTAGTCTGCAATACACAACCCATTTTTTCTAGCTCTCTCCAACCACTTGGGAACCCATGCACAAAAGGAAAATCTCTTGGTTAAATAAAATAATTCTATTGCTTTTATGTTTGTCATCTTAGCTCTTTCCCTGTGACTAAGCTAGGTATCGATGAGACATTGTTTGGCATGATAAGTGGCAGCTCAAGGGGCTCATGTTTCATCTGTTGCTTTTGGCGTTTCTGTAGGTTGTGAAGCGCACGATGTATGAGGAAGAACTTCCATTGTGCCATCTCCCAGCAAGTAACACCTAAGTCTTTTGCTTGTCTGATGCAGCCCTTGGATTTAGTAGGTAATGTAGACTTGCCTATTTGCTTCCCCGCGGTTTGCTCTTGGCAGAAAGTTTAAAGAGTGCCAAGATTATTATTATTGTTATTGCTTCCCACCTGATTTGCTCCCTGCTCCATCCCACTTTTCCATGTAAATATTTATCTATCCTGTCAGCGACCCTTTGGCGGCAGTAGTGGTAGTACCTGTATTAACCAGCTATTCCAGGTTCAGCTTTTAATTTCTGTAAGCTAGCTCTCTGTAGCGTGAGATAAATGACAAACAATGGTATATGTATGTCTGATCTTCTCACGGAATGTATGATAGTGTTATAGAGCACTTCACCTTGTCGCTGGCTCATCTGTGATGCATCGTGTAAAAGTTGTCCCGTCTATTAGCGTTGTGGTGATGCAGACGCCATATGCTGGTTGCATGATTGGGCAGGAGTGTGAGCGAGTGGTCTGGTGGGACCCTTGCCTCCCTTATCGTCTCCTGGTATGGGTGATGCATTGGATGTAAATGGGAGGGGAGAGGGCTCTTCATGTGGATACAATGGCTTCACACTTTTGGTGTGTTTTGTTAATGCAAGGAACCAACGGAAGCGTTGTTGTGCTGTTACAGGTAGAGGGAAAGGGAACAGAAACAAACAACAAACAAAGGTGTGGTTGGCGCTGATCCTGCCGGCCTGCCTGTGCTTGCGTCTAGTTTCCACCTTCCCTTTCCATGGAAAACTGTGGGTGGGTGGGGCAAACTGGAAAGTCTATCTATTTATTCCGTCCTCTCACGTGCTAAAAATAAATGTGATTTTCTTTGACTCGTTCGCTCACTTCCATGGTTTGCACAACTCGACTAGTCCCTTGGTAATGCTAGTATTTGCTTCGTAGATGGGAGCAATGCATGAATGTTGATCATCTCGCCCTTGGTCAACTTGTGCTGATGCAGCGGACCGTGTGAATGGCGAACACCTGATTTAGCTGCTGTGATTATCAACGACGAATTTTTAGACAAGTTTAAACTTATATAAAAATTAATAAAAAATTACCTAAATTCATTTTATCCTTATTGATACTAGTATAATTTTTCCTTAGGTCTAGTTTCTATTCCAAAATTTTGAGTTATTTAAATTTAATTCAAATTTAAATTGAAATTCAAAGTATAAATAATTATAATTAAACTGTAGCTCATTATTATACAACATTCTGTCCTGTTGGGACAGTTTCATGGGACTCTTAACTCTTTGAGTCAAGTTAAAGTGAGAATATAGTTTTCCTTTGAATTCAAATTGAAATGTGAATTAACTTTAAATAACTTAAAAAATTTAAATATAAACTAGATGTAAGGAAACCTTATATTTGTACTAGTAAGGATAAAATGAATTTAGGTAACTTTTTCGTAGTTTTTATCAATGTTTAAAATGATCCAAAAAATCAATTAGTCGTTAACAACTAGTCTAATGTACATATTGATTGTTTAAATTTACTAGCATCATTTTTGGCTTTTCTATGTTAAAATTGTTGAATTAGCATATTTTTTACCACCATAGCATTTATCATGATTTTTAGATGTCTAAAAGTATTTTTAATTGAGACATCAATATGTTTAACTGTTAAGACAGAAAAGTTTGAAAAAAGAAAAATCTACTGTAGCATGTTGCCCACTCATGGGGACATATATCCCTTGTCGCCAGTTGGTCGGGCGATTTTTCCTTGTCGTCCGTTAAATGGACGGTAGGGCTGCTAGTATTGCACTCTTATACGCAGGTTCTGCACGAACCTGCTGCTGTAAGTGTATTGCACTCTTATACGCAGGATCAGGGAAAACAAGTTCCATATCTTGGCCCCTAGTAGCGTGACAGTTTAAAATTGTACTACCTCCGTCTCATTGAAAGTGTCGTTTTAGACTTTTAGACATGACACTTTGATCTGCTCGTCTTATTCACAAAATTTATGTAAATATTATTTATTTTTTCTAGCTTAATTTATCATTAGTGATACTTTAATAATAATGTATTTATTTATTTTAGTACTTTTATAAAATTTTTGAATAAGACAAGCAGTCAAACATGAAATCCGAAAAGTCAAAAATGACATTTTCAATGGAACAGAGGTAGTACTATCTCTAGATAAAGCGACAAACAAACAAAAGGTTGGAGTGACATAAAGGAGGAATGAGTGTTCTTTAGGTTTAGGTATACTATCTCTAGACAACTACTTTTAGCATGAAATACTTACCGGTGGTACATCTGTACATCCTTACACTTTTGGGGTGAAGGGGAATGCATCTAGATAAGAAATGCCGAACTTCTATTCTTTCAAGTGGTAGGCAAAGAGGACAATCATCGTGGCAAACTGGCAACGCATTCAATGTTCAACCCAGACCGAATGCAGGAGTTTGAACAGAGAATGAAGTTAACATGAAAGGAGAATTCAGGCAGCAAAAGCTACTGGAATTTGATCCACATGGATCAGTGCATTTCAGCAAAAACTTTATTTTCAAAACATATATGAAGCTTAAATTTCCGTGGGACAGAATAATAAAAAAGGGGGTACCTTGACCTTGATTCATGTCTTACATCAAAATTGATCCCTTAATTTTGAGAAACCAATTGCTTTCTTGATGGTACTTAGCATCAATTTTCAAGAACAAATCGACGTAGTACCTAACATCTTTGAAAGCTGTATGTAATTAAATAGTTAAACCCATTTGGAGCAAATCACTCTAAGGTGATTCAAAAATTCTGTGTAAAACCAAGGGGAAGTAAGACATGCTTCTGGCCACCTACTTCCCTTTCTGAGCACGCTACTGACCAAGATAGCCTTTTCAAGTTTCAACATCAGCCAGGAAAACAACTTCCACTAGGAACCTCTCACAACGTGTAGTTTCCAGAGTAACACAGTTTTGCTATATTTTTAGGTGTGATATTGACACCCAGAGGGTAGAGGAAGTAATCTCCACCTCGTGTGCTAATTCCAAAGAATGCTTCATGCCTCTTGAATCATAAATACCCATCTCTGTCATTCTCAGTTTCTGTAACACAGATGGGAGCTAGGAAGCTTCATATTTGCATGTAAGAGCACTTAAAAAACAGTTGCACCTCAGCACAACAAAAATGCATAGATTATGCTCGTGCATCAAACCTCAGCTGATTAGGACATGTCCAAATAATAAACTAAATCATCATGTGCATTTGGACTTACTGGAAACTAGGAATCTGTAATACCCGTCTGTCATTCTCAGTTTCTGTAACGCAGATCACATATTGAAACAATGAGAAAAAAATAAGGGGCTCAACATAAATTTTGAAAGACAAAACTACAATAATTACAGTTATATTAACGTGTTATAAAATTTTATTTTAAGCTGTCTACATCACATAGAAGAACAATAAAATACACCATTTATTTGACCTGGCATTTACTCTGAATGGAGCAAATCACAAAGCTGAAACTAAGCAAGAAAATATCCAGAACACAAAAAAATGATAAAAAGAATTGTTTCTGGTTTACAGATTTTTGTAGTGCCGGCATATATGTATATATGGATGTATAGGTTTGCCGAAAGTAATGGCCAAATCAAAGACCTAACAAGCCTTGCAAGAAATACAAGATAACATGAGAGTAGGAATCCTTAGTGTATATATTCACAAAGTCAGTTGTACTTGATTAATACTGTTCTGATATTGACCTTCAAACAGCTTTAAGACGTGACTGCCTAAGTATCATTTGATTGTTTGCAAGTCTGCAACATTAAGTAGTCATACGGAGACAAACCATCTCAATAAAACTATTAAGTATTGACAAGGATATTCTGTGGATCCTCTGAAGAGCAACAAAACAGATGTTATCGATTGATGATTATGAGTTTGCTTTCTTCAATGAGAATACTGTGTCGGCAGATCCACTTCAAAGATCATTTTTCATCAACTCTATATCCCAGTCGCTAAATCTTAATCATTCAGATTGTGATTGCATATAGTGCTCATCGAGAAGCAACCAAAAGAACATAAAGTGACCATAATTAGGAATGAATCAGATGGTGATTGCATACAATGCTCATCCAGAAGAATCAGATGGTTACATACAATGCTCATCAAGAAGCAGCCTTGAGCACAAGGATTGACCAAGAAGGATTTAATCATATATATAAATTGGTTCTTCTCTTGAACAATTTTTCCTTACCCCGATTTTATTTGATTATATGGGGTTTAAGGGGATTTAGTGTCAGACAACTCCAATTGGGGAACACGTAGCAGCGAAAATGGGATTGCAATGGTAAAATAATGCTAACAGCAAATCAAGTTTCATTTTTTTCCTCTTTTAGGACAACCACATGTATGGTTTTGTACTTTTCATGGTAGAAACCTTTATTCCCCTCCTAATTCTAACACCAGCTGGTCCCAACATCCAATTGGAAAAGAATCATAAGCTAGGAAGAGCAATGGCTCTTCATTGATCAAAGGGATAATCATGATTAGATCTTCACATATCAAATAATAAGTAAAAAGTCATTGACAGAGGCTATAAATCTTTTAAATATGATGCAAAGAGAAAGATTAGTCACTACAATTTGACAATGGGTTACTTCTGCTACTATCCATATTTTAATTTATGACCCTTGCAGGAAGGGCATTTGGTTCCAGATGCCAGGACCCTTTCGGTACATTATGATCTTTGATTTCAATAACAATGTAAGCAGGAACACGATGGGAGAAGCAGAGCATTCCAGACCTCGTAATCCACTTAGCTAAATGGAAACCATCCAGTACTACCCTATGGAAAAAGGTTAAGTAGCCATTTACCCTAGCCAAGCTGCATGCATTGATTCCATTTTCATCAGAGTAATCTGAGAGGATCTCAACCATGCGAGTTTCACATTTGTCAGTATCACTGCTATTCAAGGTGATATTCCAATTTTTATATATTGCCCATATTTCCCCTTTCTTTGGAAAAATTCTGTAGAAAGACCTCTTTGCACTCCAATCACACTCTACAGGGTGAGAGAATTCCCAGATGTCCTTGCAGGTAGTTTCAGTACCGGCTCGAAATACTCCACAAGCAAACGGTAAACCATCTTCAACCCACTGTATTTCTTCATTAAGCACAGGGTGAGGTTCCAGCTTCAAAACAAAAACTGAAGTAGACGAAACCATATGGATTATTCTGACATATGACCTAGGCATCCTATCCCGAGAATCATATACAGCCCATATCTGTCCCTCCATGAAATCCTCAGGTGATAAATTGTTATTACAGTTCATCATCCCTTGCTGGGGGCCACCTAGATCCTTGTTGTTTGATGAAATATTTGAAAATTGTGCAACAGCAGCTTCAGCAGTGTCACTACGAAAAACTGGAAGTGGGCCACATGCTAATGTATTTTCATGTGACCGGTTTTGTGGAACTGCGGAATGGTCAAGCTCGAACATAATTCCCACCTCATGGGTAAGTCTATAAGATGGGATCATGTGAGAGAATATGAGCAGATTCTCGCTATGGACTGTTCCACTATTTAAGTACCTCCGAAAAACACTTTTATATCCATTTATTACCTTTACTAAGTGTGAGAATGTGCAACCTGATTCTTTTGAATAGCTGGTTAGAATTTCAACAATAGAAAAGGCACTCTTCTTCCACACCCCAGGATCAGCACACCACTCAGCGTCCCAATCACTGTAGATGGCCCATACCTCTCCTTTCTGGGGATATACCTCAAGATGATGATTCATGTTATCACTGGATATTTGATGGCTGAACATAGTAGGACAAGTTAGTGAGATTTGATAGTCTTCCACAGCGAAAGTTCCACAAACAAATGGCAAGCCTGCACGAGACCATTTATTCTCTACATGAGATTGTGGACAGGGTTTGAACCATGAGACATACAACTGCAATTTTTCAGTCAATATCTCACTTATCAGTGCATATCGGCGAGGAAACTTATCCCAGTCATATGCTGCCCATACCTGCCCAGGAGCAAAAAACTCTATTGCCCTATCATCCTCAAAGTTATGATAGTCATACTGTTTACTAGAACACTTTCCACTTGCTCTGGCATCTAATGTATCAGCAATGCAGCCATCAAAATCTACCTGCGAGGGCGACACACACCGCATATCTGTTTCATCACCTTGAAAACAAGGATCCATCCTCTTGATTTTGGAAGAACTAGCTAACTGCGACTCAACATCATCACCATGAAAACCAGGATCCGTTTTAGTTCTTGATGAACTAGCTATATTTGAAAGATGGGAATTCCTCTTATAAGAACATGAGTTGGTGCTGTGTTGAACATGTGAGACTGCCTTGTTCGTAACATCCAGTGACCTGATATTCTTTGTGCGAAGACCGTTTAATTTGTCTGCATCAACGATCTTATTGTCAACCGTTGGTCTGTCAAAGCCAACTGCTCGCACAAATTCCGCCAATTTGTCCCTCGAATCGAACCGCGATCTCGTTCCTGGATCAGACAGCACGGCATACGCCTCCTCGACAAGCCTGAGAGCTGATTCAGCACCTGGCAGATCGCCTACGACCGGCTCCACCTGAGTTACAATGTTCCTGTACTGCGCCTCAATCCTGGGGTTGTCATCCTCTGGCAGGACCTGGAGTACCCTGTACCAGTCCACCCCACGGCCGGAATGCGCGTTCCCTGCGGCGCAGAGGACCTCGAGCACGGAAAGCATCTCGACGGCGTTCTCCAGCCTGGGGTTGATCTGCAGCGTCTGCAGCAGCAGCGTCCTCGCGCCGTCGTAGTCCTGGTCCCGCATCTTCGCCGTGATCGCGGCCTCCGCGTCCGCTTCCCCTCCTCCATCCTGCACCGAATCCGCCATAGAATCTGATCAAAACTCAAGCATTATACCTAAATCCAAATCGGTACAGCCAAATTCAGCGAAATTGAACCACGAACACAACTAACCAACTCCAGGAACTCGAAACTCAGTGAAACGGAAATGGCGAGTGGGGATTGGGGTTGGTTGGCCAGTCCTTACCGAACGGGTCAATCTGGCAGGCTCAGCGAACTCGCAGCATCAAATGGAATGGAGCAAGGGTGGCTTAAACCCTAGCGTCGAATCATAGATTTTGTCGCGGGATGAACACGGCAATCCCGGTCGAAAGAACTGCTAATTTTGGCGTTTATCCTCTAATAACAATAGGAGGAATCCCGAATGTCTTACTTTTAAAGGGGCTTTATAAAAAATTGGTCGGCATCCGACGTAGGGGGTTTTCTGCAAATAGCATGGGCCCTTTCGGCTTGGACGGAGCCCTAACGAACGACAGCTTTGCGGCCTGGCCCATATTGTTATATGGGTCTCTTGGATCGCAGGAGCTGGCCCAGGTTAAGCAAAGGACTTAACAAAGCCCGACGCCGGCCCGTTTTCTTGCACGTGGGGGAGGAGGAGGGACCGGCGCGCATCCTTGTCCCGGCATGTCAGCGAGACGTGGCGGGCGGAAAGAGGCACGAACACAAGCGGCGGGAAAAGGGAAAGCGGATCTCAAAGTACGAGCCTCGGTATAATTACCTCACCTCCTCCCTCCAGCATCCGTGCTTTCACTCCACTAATTTTCTCTGCAAAAGCCAAAAGGCATCAGCGAATGGAAAAGTGTCTTTCGTCCTGATTCCACAATAACCTGAACAGATGAAACAGCTACATGTTGTACTACAAAATGCAAGAACTGGTAGTGCTACTATTCGAGGCAGTTTAAGCTTTGAGATCAGCCAGTTGACAACCGCTGTCTTGAGCTGCGAGGGAGATTAGCAAACGCGGAAAGGAAAATTTACCAGCATCCGGACAAGAAAGAGGAACGGAAAAGTTACTGTGGGGAGAAGCGAGAGTTCTCACTTTGAGGAAGGACAGATTAAAGAAAAGATTCGAAACAGTGTGTGGGCTATTTTGCACGGGCATCAAAGCATCTGTGCTCCGTCTCGGGCTTGTCCCTCCTCCGCTACAGCCACGCGCCGCGCTGCACCCCCTGCAAGCGGGAGAGGATAAAGCAGAGGGAGGGGTAAAAAAGGGTGAGAGAATCCAGTTCCGCCACTACTCGCGGCGGGGGAGAAGAATGTCTGGTCGGGTCGCTGTGCACGGCGGTGGTGCCGAGCCTGGGGTGCTAGAGGAGAGATGCTCCAAGAAAAGCCTCGGCTTTTAGGCGCCCGCATCAATGCCACGCTGCTCTGCTCTCCGAGTAACTTATCCCGAGCCTCAGCTTTGGATAATTCTTGTTCCGTGTCCTTTTGGTTTGAAGCTTTGTGGAGGGAGCGGGGTTCGGAATCAGTAAACTGTTGCCCTGATATCTGAGAGTGGGAAGAAATCAAGCAGTGTGCTGACGACTGCTGAGGGTGGGAGGTGAGAACCGCGTGAGCTGCCTGCTGCTCCGGAGCAGCTAGCTTGGGAGGCGAAAGGCTGTGTTTTCTTGCTGGTGTTTCTTCCGTGATTCTTCTTCAGGTACCACCTCTACTCTCGAGCGTCCTCTTGGCCAACTCTTGTTTCTCATCTTTCTTGCCTCTTTTTTTTGTAGGCAAAAGATCAATTGCCATAAAAGCTCCTTTGTAACTACACTTCCTCTTCGATTTCCATGGAGAACGGCGGCAGGGTGTGAGTGAGATGAGCAAGGTGCAGGCAAAACAAATTCCCTATCTTGCGCAGAGTTCTTTGATTTGATCCTGAGCATTGAGGATTTTTTGAATTTTGCTACCAAGTTTAGTTCTTGTCCCCAATGGAGCAAGGAGGTGGGATAGTGTGCAAGAACCCTACCAAAACCCTGCGGCTCATGTCCGTTCTTCTCCTCGCGCTCGCCTTTCTCTGCTTGTGCGCGGCGGCCTCCGCTCAGCCGCTCCACTCGGAGCCCATGGCCACGCAGTCCCCACCCCCGTCGCGCCCACCCCCGCAATCCACGATTCCCCGCGCGCAGGCCGGCGCCGCCGCCCGCCTGCGCCGCCTCGCGCTCGGCGTTCTCTTCGGCTCCCTCACCGGCTTCCTCCTCGCCCTCATCTTCCTCTACGCCATCCGCGTTGCCATCCTCCACGCCAAGAACGCGCCCGCGATCGTCAGAGGACCCGTCTCCTTCACCCCGCAAATATTCCCCAGGAACCTGCTCGCCGCGCTACCCTCCGCGCAGCCCCTCGCCCATGGCCCCCATGGCAAGTACTACAAGCTGTCTCTTGACAATGACCTCACCGTCGCCGTCAAGCGGCTGGACACAGCAAACCGCGCTGAGGCCTCGCCGTCGGTGTCCCCGAACACATCCAAGTCTGACATGAGAAGGGTGCAGAGGCAGCTGGAGACGCTTGCCCGGGTGAGGCATCAGAATGTGATGGCCCTCAAGGCGTATGTTCGCGAGCCTGACTGCCTCTCACTCGTGTACGACTTCGTTCCTGGTGGCAGCCTCGAGGATGTGATGAAGAGGGTGAGGTCGCAGCAGGTCAGCCTCGGTTGGGATGCAAGGAGCAGAATTGCTATTGGGATCGCCAAGGGCTTGAGGCACTTGCATTTTGAGTCCAATCCAAGGATACTACATTCCAACCTCAAACCGTCAAATGTGATGCTAGATGAAGGTTTTGAACCCATTTTGGCTGATTGTGGTGTCTCAAGGCTGATTGCAGCAGGTTCAGGTGATCCAGAACTATGCAGCGGCCTCTATGCTGCTCCAGAGTGCTACCAAAGCAGCAGGTAAAATCCTTGTAATATCAATTTATTGATTTTTTTTTCTGTTTCAATTCACATGAATAGTAGAACACCTGCATGGATGTTGAAATCGAAATAGCTGCATTCTGAAATCACAACATCTTAACCAGAGCATTCACCTGTTGGGTATCAAATACCAATAGATTGCGCAATATCAATAATTCTAGAAAATAAAATTAGTGAATTGTGCGATGCAATTAAATGTGTGGGCATGTAAATGTTCGTTTAAAACTAATTATTTACATTGTATAGTTTGAATTGCAATTATTTTGTCAGATCATACTTGTTCACTGCCTGCCTATGGAGTGACAGCCCAATCATCATAGACTTGTAGTGTAAATCTCTAGTCACAGTTTTACTGACCATCCATTTGACAAATTCTTTTTTCCTTTTGAAATACGTACAGCAAGGGAAACCCCTGCAATGGTAGATATAGTACCATTAATATAATTATTATAATAGAGTGTTATATGCAAAGCTAAGGAATATTTGGACCTGTATTGGCTTTACTACTTTCATGTTGCGTCAATAGATTCTCTCTTTTGTTTATTAGTTTTATTTTGGTTCTACTACCGACCACAGGATGTTATCCATTTATTGACTTTTTGATGTTAACACCCTATATTTTTCTATTATCTTTTTTCTGATTTGTCATCAATAGTGTTCTTTATCTTGAAACTGGTGAAAAAAGTAACAGAGAAAGCATAAAGCATGTATATAATTGTTGTTCCTAGGGCTTTGTTTCTTTGTTTTCTGCAACATGAAAATCTTTACTTGTTAGGTTAGAGGACTTCCAGTTGTTCTGTCTTCGATACTATGCCTTTCATATGCCCCTGTTCATTCTGACCTCCCATATCTCCATCGGAGAATAAATCCTATGCGGGTTGGCTTTACAAAGATATATTCTTATTCTATCCTCTTTCTAGGAAAACTTACAAAAACTCTGAGAAAGTTATTTTTTAGGATGTACATATGTTTAGCTAGATTTACATATCTTTCTTGAAAGAAAAGGAACAGAGACAGACTCAGTATCTTAGCTACAAACTAGGGTCCGGTTAATAACTTGTTTCAGCTGTGAAGTATTTTTATTTTGCGCTATTTGCCTGTTTGGGAGCTGGAATTATAATTATTGTTTGTGCAAACTTAATATCTTTTCTGTGTAAGTTCCGCATGCGATTATATTCGTGTATTTTCACGCAATGATTCAAGAGGCCATAATTGCTCACATGTATTTTGAGTTCATTAGGTGTGTCACCATATTAAATTCAAACCTTGATGGCGCAGGTACACAGATAAGAGTGATATATATAGTCTTGGCATGATCCTCGGTGTGCTAGTCACTGGTAGAGACCCAACAGATACATTTTTCTCCAGCGAAGCTGGCCGGAGTGGCCTGGCTAGATGGCTGCGGCATATGCAGCAATTTGCAGATCTAAAAGAAGTACTGGACACTAGCATTCTAAGGGAGGAAGGAGAAGAACAGGAGATGCTTATGGCAATCAGGGTTGCCATTATCTGCCTCTCGGATTCGCCAGCTGATCGGCCGTCCAGCGATGAACTTGTTGCTATGCTAATGCAGCTTCAGAGCTTGTGATCATGATCTACAGCCCTGGTCTTAGCATTCTGACCTACACTTTAATTGTGGCAGTGGCACGGCGCTTAATCATGTCAAATGGATGGTTAGTAAAACTGTGACTAGAGATTAGCAGCAAGCGTCTACTACTGGAGAGTCCAGTTCAAATGTTCGACAAGGAATCAACACTTCAACAGTTCAGTGTCCAAACGGTGAGCTGTTCCCTGTAACCTGTAATTCAGTTGTGCAGCTAGATGCAAAGAGCTTCCATGGGAATGCTTTGCCCATGAAATGGATCCTTGTGTCGTGGGCGATGTGAATATATTGTACCTTCTTGTAGAAAGCTGTTGGAGATCATGCAACTTCGCTGTAGAAAGATTATGTGCGTTGAGGCCTACCATGTACATCGGCTCCACCACTTGCCCGTGACTTGATGATGCCCATTTAACATGTCTTGGGCCCAGTCGTTTAGATGGCATTTTTTCTCTACATCTGGCTTGTTCTTGTGGTGATGAATTGCTGATCTCTGTGCTTGGTTCCATGTGCATTCTGTGCATGTAGTAGAGTTGTAGGCTCGCATAGACTCTTTGACTGTCTGACACTGGAAACAACAAGAATCCTATGTGTGAGGCTGGTACTTGAGGTTTTGCATTATCCACTCCTTGTCCGTCTTTCTGGAGGTCTGTAAGCACCATTTCAGAAAGATTTTATTACTGCGACCTAACCTCTTTGTTTCTTTGCATAACTGAGTATCAGCTTGACAGCTTGTGATGGAGAGTTAAATACTTAAATGGTGATTCCGGTACAGAGGGTGGCAATTTACTGCGAAGCAATGTGGTACGATGCAATGCGTGCCTGGGCCACGCATACGGTAAAACATTGGGACCATGGTGAAAGGAGCTGTTTCTGTAAATAAGCAGCATGAATGGCGCATTGCAGGCTTTGCATGTGGGCAGTGAAAGCGGCTGTTTGTGTAAATTGTGATCGCCTTTTCCATTGCTCGTTGGTGCTCCAGCAGAAAGGCAATGACCAAATGAGTCGTGCAGAGAAAAGAATATTACTACATTGCAGTGTGCGTAGTTTTTTGAAAGAAAAACAAATGGTAGGTAGCACATGTTGGAAAACCTGATGGACACTGCAGAAGGGGGCTCCTCACACCTTGTTATTTGTTTGGTTTAGGAATAGATCGTTCATTCTCAGATGTATTTACCATATATACTGGTCGAGTCACAAGTAGCGAAAGTCTCGTGCCGCGAGCATCCAAGGAAAGAAAGCCTAGACAAGGACGTCAGTTTCAGCTCGTCCTGTAATGGAACCGCGGAGCATCGGCCTCTTTGCTCTAAAAAACGACGTCAGTTTCAGTGATAGAGATTGGAGAGCAACAAGCGCTGGTGTTGTCGTTGCCCGCGGGCCTGTACTCGGCCCGGAGCACAAGTAGAACGCCTCCCAGTCTCATCCAAATTTTTTTTTTAAAAAAAGGCAGTCTCATCCAAAGGTGGTACTGTATGAACCCAGACTTGAACAATACATGATGCTTCCTAGCCTACTACTAGTATCGCGCATGGGCTTATATACATATACTCCACTGTACAGGGTACCACAAATGTTACTGGCAGTTTGAAATACCTGAAGCTCGATAGCCTACTGCTTGGTGCCAACCCATCCATCATCTGTCCGTTGGATCACCTAACATGCGTTTCTTGACATCAATCCATGTTGGCCATGCTTATGTGCAAAGCGAGGTTGCAGTAGAAGTAGTACGAAGCATTGCATGCCTGTGGCACATAGTAAAAATTATGATCGCCACAGGAATACAGCATGCATGGCGCATCGCAGGCTTTGCATGTGGGCGCGGAATGGAGCTGTGGGTGGTCACCATGGGTTGGTGCTCGGGCAGGAAATATGGAACGGTGAAGAGATACGGAAAACGTGGTTGCAGATTTGGAGTGAGATACTATGTTTTAGGCTGAAATTTGAAGGATTACCCAAGTACAGGGCCTACATACAGACATGTATGCATGGGTGGGGCATCCTGGCTTTTGGAGGCCCAGGTCCTCCTCCCTCCTAGAGCAGGACCTGTAAAGACGAAACATGTTGGAAAAGCTTGGTGAAGAGGACAAAATAGAAGGAAGAGCTCTCCAAGAGTAAGTATTATTCCATTAAATCTGTTTTCATCAACCACCATTTTGGTGTGAGATTACTTTTATGAACAGAAAAAGGTAGGGCCGATCCTTAGCCGTACTACGTACAGTAGTAGAGAAAAAGGAATAAACTGGAGATATTTTAGACAAAAAATGTCTAGGGACGGATAATCATGGGCCTCCCTATTCAGCATGAGGGCCCATCCAAAGGACGGCGTGTGGTGTGCAGCTAAGCAGAGTGGGCCAAGTGGCAAAGCAAAGCACACCCGTGACTCACTTTGCCCAGAGAGAGCCAGAGGCAATCAGGCTACGGCCTGTACGGCCCACAGGGACGTTCGTCGACCGCCCTGACACGAATCTCGACGGCCCGGATCGATCCAAACCCCGCGAGGACAGGCTGGGCCGTACGATCGCGGTCGCCGTGGTGAGACGACTGATGAAGCTTGACAGCGCAAGAGGGAGAGGAGAGAGAGAGCACCTGTCCGTGCCTTGCTCTCCTCCTCTTGGGCTGGAGCTGGATCCTCCGCAGCGGTGTGGGCCGCCCGCTTCTGCTTGTTCTCCGTTGCGCGTACTTGGTGGGCCTTCGCGCCCCGTATAAGATCAGATCCGATCGGAGGCGTACGTCTACGTGTACGCATACGCAGTTACTCCTGTACCTGACACTAACAACGATCCACTGTACTGCTATGATCGCCGGCCGTGTACGCGTACGGCGTAGTATCGAGCTCCGACGCGGTGGGCACAGTCGGTCGCAGCACACGTCTCCATCGACATGCCTGTGACGTGCGTACGGTTTCCCTGTAGCAAGGGGCACCGGGCAGGCGCGCGACACGGCGCTTACGACCTGTCGGCGTCTGTCTCTCCACGCCACACAACACACACCTCTCCTCTTCTCTCCGGAGCTTTTGTTTTCTTTCACTCACAACATTGTTAGGGTGTATTCGTTTTTCTGAGTCTAAAACTTTAGAATTGTCACATCAAAAAGAATCTTACTATTTAGAAGATCTTAAATAAAGTTTAATTATAAAATAAATTACAGGCATCTAGACTAATTTACGAGACGAATCTAATGAGGTTAATTAAGTCATGATTAGAAGACGGTTACTCGTAGCATCACTTTAGCAAAACATAAATTAATTAAGTTCATTAGATTCATCTCAAAAATTAGCATCAATCATCAATAGGGTTTTGTCATTAAATTAATCGAAGTATTCATAAATAGTAAGATTCTCTTTGATGTGACGAGTCTTAAATTTTAGAGGCAGGAAACGAACGGCCTTAGGTAACGCGTGCCATAAAAAAAAATCTTTGTAACTGGCAGCGACACTTGTAGGCCAGTTGCTTTGAAGTTTCGCTAATGCTACTTGAAGTAGTGGCAGGTTGTGATTGAATTTTCGGAGAAGACTTTGTTCCTCTCGACGGGAAGCACACGGGCGACAGCGACCAGCGACACGCGTGGTTTGAATGTTCTTGGCTTCCTTGTCGTGCGTTTGCGTGTGAATTTCCGAGACCCTCTTATCTCTCTCTCTGGATCATGGAGCACGAGCTGGGAACAGCAATTCCGCAACGAACGTTCCATTTAGAGTCAACTTGCGCATTTTTGGCTGACCCCCGAGCAGCAAGTTACCTTCGTTTGCCAATTAGACTTTCACGTTGCTGTCATGGAATATCTTAACCATGATATAAGTGTTAGATTAGATATCCTTTTTTAATCCCTCTCAACTCTCAAGTGATGACTAGAGAACCTTGACTCCTTTCCCATTTCCTTTAGAAACAACGGGATCGAAATTGTCTTGTTTACATCAAACTCTCCGAGCCAATGGTCTATATCAAGAAAGCAACAAAAATTCGCCACGAGGAAAGTAAAACCTAGTGATGCTCGCAGAGAGTGTATCATTCCAAACCGCACTACCCGGAAAAGAAAAGGTCAAACGAAAATGACGTGTTGCCAATAGCAAGCGTACAGAAACGCAGATGGGATCAAGGCGGAAGAAGCCCCCCAACCACGGGCACTAGCAACCAGCGGCACGGACAAAAAGCGGTCGCCATTTTCCAATTCGCCAAACGCGAGCATAGGAGTTAGCCAATCAGGTCAAAGATAATCGCCACCCAACCCCATCACCAATGCTGATCTACATTTTTTTCCCTTTGGAAATGAATGCGTGTCCCCTCAGATTGCGAGCATCGATCTTCTTTCCTTGCGGAACACAAACAAAGATGTCTGCTCTAGGGGGATTATAATTTGTCGGGCCGTCTCCTTTGTCAGCTTACCATTAGTTTGATACTAATTTCCATTGAGAAGAAAAAATACTACTCCCTCTATCCCAAAATAAGTGTCGTTCTCGCTTTCCGATGAGTCAACTATTTTCAACTTTGACCAAATATTTACAAAAAATATTAATATTTATAATACTTAATTAGTATCATTAGATAGAGTATTGAATACATTTTCATAATAAGCTTATCTAGAGATATAACTATTTCTCGTATTTTCTATAAATATAGTCAAAGTTAAGAAAGTTTGACTAGCACGGATCCTATAAGAACACTTATTTTGGGATAGAGAGAGCAGTTTGATATAATTAATGGAAGGAGCAACCAACTGGATTTAGTACAAGTATGCTCCAGGAGTCCAGGTCCAAGTCCAGCCAATAATGTCAGTGATGGCGGAGCTTAACATGTCTGATCAAGTTAAGCTAAGCCAGCAAGCGTACAAAATACACCGGAGCCTGGTCCGTCCAATAGGAAAGCTACGTATGTTTGTACCACGGATATACGCTTCATAAAGCCAGAGCCGTGGCCTCGGGTTGGCCCACGTGTCCGTGTCTCGTTCCGACGTGGCCCTGTCAGCCGAGCTGGAAACCGGCTCAAGCAATGACTCCGCTGGCGATGACCACGAACTTGGCCGTGCCGCTCGATCCGATCGCGTGCCGTGCCGACCGGCAACAGCGCAGGAGGAGGCGGTCAAAGCAAGCGCTAGCTAAAAAGGTTCTTATTTTTTTCTGGTACTCACTCATCCGTGGAGTTGCAAAGAAAAAAAACAGGGATGATATCGTACACCAGGAGAAGTAATCTAATCAATGGAGCTAAGATAATTAATTAAGCTGGATTCCTTGGATGCAGCAGTGCCGGAGCAGTATTGGTAGGCAGGTTAGGTCTTCACGTCGGGAGACGATAAACTAAACAAATACTAGGAGCAGTACCAGGTTAATTATGGGTGCTAATGACCCGGTAATGATGACGACCACGGCGATAATGCCCGGGCTCGGGAGCAGGAGACAGGGCGTCGTCCTCCTCGCTCGCAGGATGGATGCCCATGTGCGCCAGCCAGACGCCGCGCAGCCACGGGAATAGTTTAGGCAGCGGGTTAACAATGCTAATCCCCGGGTTAGTAAAGTAATCGCGGGCGGTGGAGATGCCGAGACGATGCTGTCACTGTTGCTGGTGGCTTTGCTTAGCAAAGGGATTAGTTTAATCAGGTGCGGCCCCGGCGACGGGGGCAGAGGCGCGCATGCCGTGCGATGCCGCGACAGCGCGCGCTGGGCTGGCTGCCTCCTCCGCCCGGGCGAGCCCGACGCCTTCTCCTCCGCCTCCTGGCCCGTCGCCGTCGACTACTAGCCAACTTTCTGTTGCTTTCACACCGCAATTATTGATCCCTTTCTCCCAAGGATATCCTCCCTTCTCTCTCTCTCTCTTTAGTTAATTAACTACTATAATAGTCGTGGCCTGCTAATAATCTCCCTCTTCTTCTTCTTCTTCTCTCGCTGCGCTGTTGCTGTTGCGTTGGTGATGGTGCCGCCGCACGCGAGGAGAGCCAAGTTGCCTTTTGCGCACTCGTTCTTGGCTGCATTATGCGCTAATAATAATCGGATGCAAAGGGGAAAAGCACGGACCACACATCATTGTCGCCTTCGTGCTCCAAATTAGAAGGTAAAATAAGGGCCCGTTCGTTTCCAGCTATATAATTTTTAGAGAGTCAAATCAAAGAGAATTTTATCATTTTGAGTACTTAAATAAAGTCTAATCTCGAAACTAATTGCAGACTCCCTATCTAATTCACGAGACGAATCCAACGAGGGTAATTATAGTGTTATTAGAAGATGTTTATCTGTAGCATCACTGTAGCAAAACATAGATTAATTAGGATCATTAGATTCGTCTCGCAAATTAGAGGGGGTCGCGACATAGGTTTTGTTATTAAATTACTAAAAGATCTACTTAAATAGTAAGATTCTCTTTGATGTGACAAGTATATAAATTTTAGAGGGTGGAAACGAACGGTGCCTAAAGCTCCGTGTTTATCACCTCTACAATAAGCTAAGGCTGATCGACCCCACCATCTTTCAATACTAAAACCGGGAATAGTACCGTCAGCAAGTTGAGTCCTCGTTAATGCCCCATTTATGCCATCAGCGTAGACAAGCGCGGCTCCCTCTTTCCGGCCACAAAAAGAAAATCCGCGGGGACACGTGTCGGGCTGGGGGTGCCAGGCGCCGGAAGCTTTGTTTATCGGTTTCCGTTTAGGGGCTTGCTCTGCATTGCCTTTTATGGGCCGAGATAAAAATACTACTCCTCTTCACTTCCACCCTTTTACACTTGCAAATCACGCTGTGCTTTGCTTCCCGGGAAATCCAACCCGCCTGCGTTATTTCTTTTTCACCGGCCGTGAATTCCATTCCACCCTGGTGTTAGAACGGGAAGAAAACCGCGTCTGAACTAACCTATCGCTGGACGGGGAAAAAGCGCCGTGACTGATCACACCACTAGACTAGCAACTGGTCCATTTGCGAGGTGAAAGGGAGCGCCACTGGTCGCAAAAATGGAACGGGTAAGGTCTCTCGAGTCTTCCCTGTCCGTGTCCATCACCGAGAAATATCACCCCATTTTTCTCATCTGCAATTAATAAACGAACTTTTTTGCTAATTCCAGTTCACGCGCGTTAAATAGCGCCGTTGGCCAGTTTCACATGTAACTTGCCCCGCACTCACTCAAAACAAGTGTAACATTCCGTTCCCGCGACACGCTCCCGCACGATCAGCAGCCACATGAAATTAGCAAAAGCACTAATTAAACCTACTTAATTAAATAAAAAGGGTGTTTTTTTTCTTTCTCGGGAAGAAAAGCAGAAAATGTATAGTCCTACTGGCAGAGATCAGAGATGAGCACTGTAGTGGCGTAGGTGTCCACTCCCCAATGACTACGGCTCCAATAAAGCTGCCCCGTCGGTCCGTAGGTGAGGTGCGGTGCGGCAGTCAAGTCAGTGACTGTGCTTGAGTGCTCTGCGATTCTTGCAGTCTGCACTGCACCCACCACCCACCATTGCTGCTGCTGCTGCTGGAAGGCCGGTCAGACCAGACAGCCGCGCACACGCAAGCACAGGCCCCGCCGGTTTTCCTATTCCGAACCGGTCAGCCCACCGGTGACCCGGGAAAACCGGTCGGTCGCTACCGGCTCACTCGGCTTTCTTTTTGCCCCCACCTTGTTCCTATCTCTCTCCTCCTCTCCATCCCTGCCTCTTCCCCACCGAGAGAGAGGAGAGAGAGAGAGCCTCGTCTCGTGGCTCGTGGGTGTGTCTCTCTCTACTCCCTACAAAGAGACCACCACCAAATCCCCCTACCCCATCGCCTCTCTCTCTCTCTCTCTCCTTCCTCCCCCCACAAAAACATTTCTCTCTTCTCTTCGACCACAGCACCACTACTCTTCTCGCTGCCTCCCCCTTTCCGCCTGCCTTCTTCTTCCCCTTTCCCCGCCGCCGCCGCCGTCCGATCCGAGGCAGATGCCGCCAGCAGCCATGGCGCCGGCGCAGGCGCCCCAGCTCGCGTCCAACTCAGGTACGTGCGCTTCTAGTATGTGTTGTGTACTCGTGACTCGTTTAGCTGGAAGCTTGTGCTTGTGGTTCTGCTTGTGTGCCGTTCTTGGATGGCGAAAGAACTTTCAGGCGCCAAGCCGCCAACACGATTTGTTTCTCCGGCAAAGGCACAAAGCCAGCCTTAAATCGCCCACCTTCAACCTTCAAACTTGATTTATTCCATTAAGCCGCCCAGATCCGGCCGCTTTTCTACTGGGTTTTCCTCGTTTCTCCTCGGCTCCCCCGCGCGCTGATGGTTCGCTCCGTTTCCGCAGTGGATCCCCTGTACCCGGAGCTATGGCGCGCGTGCGCAGGCCCGCTCGTCACCGTCCCTAAACCCAACGACCTCGTCTTCTACTTCCCTCAGGGGCACATCGAGCAGGTATCCCACCGCTGCGTCCCCCTTCGTCTCGACCTGCCTTCCCATGCTAATTGTATGTTCCAGGCGCTGATTTCATGCTCTTGTTCAGGTGGAGGCGTCCATGAACCAGGTCGCGCAGAACCAGATGCGCCTCTACGATCTGCCCCCAAGCTGCTCTGCCGTGTTCTCAACGTCGAGCTCAAGGTTTCCCCTCTCCCAGCTTCATTTTCCCCATTTCTAGCGCCCAATTTGGTTGTCGCCTCCCTGTGCCGTGCGATTTCAACTCACCTCCCGCCAATTTTGACAGGCGGAGCCGGACACCGACGAGGTTTACGCCCAGATCATGCTCATGCCAGAGCCGGAAGTAAGCCTCTTGCTCTTAATTTGGACTTGGATTTGGGTAATTACTACAAGCAGATATCCTTACTCTGGCTCGGCTTATTCGTGCAGGAGAACGAAGCGTCGGCAGCAGAGAAGGCGAGTTCTGGGCCCAACGCGACGCCGCCAAGGCCCGCCGTTAGGTCCTTCTGCAAGACTCTCACCGCCTCCGACACCAGCACACATGGTGGCTTCTCTGTGCTGCGACGGCACGCGGATGAGTGCCTCCCTCCCCTGGTGTGTGTCCTCTCCTAACCGTGTCCGATTTTTGACTAATTTCAACCGGATTTGGAACTGATAATCATTCCTTCCTGTTGCTTGGCAGGATATGACCCAATCGCCCCCGACTCAGGAGTTAGTGGCTAAGGATCTGCATGGCATGGAGTGGCGTTTCCGCCACATCTTTCGCGGTAATTTGGGTTCCTCGCCTTACTCAGTTCATCTGGGCAACCGTTAGACTAGGGTATTCTTGACCTGCATAATATTTTATTAGATTACCTCTATTTTGCTGCATCAGATCTTTCAATTCGATAAACCTGCCTGCTTTGTACTTGGTTGTTAAATTCATACAAATTTGTCAGGGCAACCTAGGAGACATCTCCTTCAGAGCGGTTGGAGTGTGTTTGTTAGTTCCAAAAGGCTTGTTGCTGGGGACGCTTTCATTTTCCTCAGGTATTTCATCGCTTCCTGCCTACTCAGCATACCAGTTTCCTGATCCAGCGCTAAATTTCTATTGTGTCCCATGCAGAGGAGAGAATGGCGAGCTTAGAGTTGGTGTTAGGCGGGCTATGAGGCAGCTATCTAATGTGCCTTCTTCAGTCATATCTAGCCAAAGCATGCACCTCGGAGTACTTGCAACTGCATGGCATGCTATCAATAC
Organism: Chloris gayana; assembly: GCA_031894775.1. Taxonomy (NCBI): domain Eukaryota; kingdom Viridiplantae; phylum Streptophyta; class Magnoliopsida; order Poales; family Poaceae; genus Chloris; species Chloris gayana. The sequence goes on from JAUNZO010004728.1 coordinate 291,403, forward strand.
AAAAAGTATGTTCACTGTGTACTACAAACCGAGGTATGTTCATGTATCTGAAGTAATCTCATTCCATTTCGGGGACTACATACTGATGTATCAATTACTCTTAGAAAATGTGACCGCTCGTTTGTTCTCATTAAAGTTAGTAAACCTGTGTCTGATATCTGAATGTCTATGTTAGGACGAGTCCTTCAGAGTTCATCATACCATATGATCAGTATATGGAGTCTTTGAAAAACAACTATTCCATCGGGATGAGGTTTAGAATGAGGTTTGAAGGGGAAGAAGCACCAGAGCAGAGGTAACTACGAATTTGCCATCATCATGTTTACAGCTTTATCTCCATCTAATTATATATCTGATGAGCCATTATCGTATTTTGTAGGTTTACTGGTACGATAGTTGGTTGTGAAAATTTGGACCCGCTATGGCCTGAATCTAGTTGGAGATACTTAAAGGTAATAGTTACTTGTTTGTTTGATGTTTAATATTACTATTATGGTGAAATCATGTGCTTATGGAGGCTTCTGGATTTTAGGTGCGCTGGGATGAGCCGTCTACTATCCCACGACCAGATAGGGTCTCCCCATGGAAGATAGAACCTGCATCCTCACCGCCTGTTAATCCCCTTCCTCTTTCTAGTAGTAGAGCCAAGAGACCGAGACAAAATGCTCCTCCACCTTCGCCTGAGTCATCTGTTCTGACCAAAGAAGGTAAGTTTATTGCCCCTTCAATATTCAAGAGGGTGATTAAAATTTGGCTGAGCTAACTTTTCAAAACATGTCACATTTGCAGCTGCAACTAAGATTGATGTTGATTCTGCTCAGCTACAACAAACTCAAAACTCGGTCTTGCAAGGTCAAGAGCAGATGACCTTGAGGAACAACCTGACTGAAAGTAATGACTCTGATGCCACTGTTCAGAAGCCTATGATTTGGTCCCCATCACCCAATGGAAAGTGCCATGCCCTAACTTTCGAGCAGAGATCCGCTACGGATAATTGGATGCAGTTGGGAAGGCGTGAAACTGATTTCAAAGACGGGCGCACCACTTCTCAATCTTTTGGGGATTCCCAGGGGCTCTTTATGCAGCCGTTTGATGACAATCATAACCGTCTCAATGCTTTCAACAACCAGTATCAGGATCAAGGCCCGGCTCATCGGTATGCTGATCCATACTTCTTTATGCCTCCACAGCCTTCCCTTACTGTCGAATCAAACACAAGGATGCACACAGCAAGCAATGAAATGCGTTTCTGGAATGATCAGAATGGTATCTATGGTAATTCGAGTGATCCTCAAGGTTTCAGGTTTGGACAAATTCCATCAAGTTGGTTGAGTCAGCGATTTGCCCGGGTTGAACAGCCGCGAGTCGTGAGACCTCATGCATCTGTTGCTCCTTTTGATTTAGAGAAAACAAGAGAAGGCAGTGGATTTAAAATTTTCGGGTTTAAAGTTGACACTGTCAGTGCATCTCCTATCCCATTGAACTCTCCGATGCCTGCAATGAACGAAGATGTGGCACAAACTCAACCATCGGCATCCATGAACGAAGTGCAACCTGGGCAAACTGAGTGCTTACCTGAGGTGTCCGTAAGCAATGCTGGGACAGCAACTGAAAATGAGAAAGGCATTCAACAAGGTCTGCAGAGTTCAAAAGATAGTCAAAGCAAGTCCCATGGTGCTTCAACAAGGAGTTGCACAAAGGTACTGTTTCTTTGACTTGTTCATGGTCTTGTGCTGGTCTATATCAATACTTCAGTTGTGAAAATGCTTAAGGATGCATTATTAAGCTTTTGTCTTAGTCTCTTATATAGGTCAAATCTGTTTATGGCCTGTTTACGTAGGGCGCTTTGTGAACCGTGAACATGATGTTTTCTTTACTGAACATAAAAAAGGTCACTGATATTTATTTTTTCCACTTGCCTTTCCAGGTTCATAAGCAAGGAGTGGCACTTGGCAGATCAGTGGATCTCTCTAAGTTCAGTGACTATGATGAACTTAAGGCGGAACTGGACAAGATGTTTGAATTCGAGGGTGAATTGGTGTCTGCTAACAAAAATTGGCAAATTGTTTATACAGACAACGAGGGTGATATGATGCTTGTGGGAGATGATCCCTGGGAGTAAGTATTCATCTTAGCGCTACTTTATATTTATGTCAGCTTTCTTTTACATGCTGACACCAGTTGATTATTTTTGTGAGCAGGGAATTTTGCAGCATAGTACGCAAGATCTATATTTACACAAAAGAGGAAGTCCAAAAGATGAACTCAAAATCATCGACCCTAAGAAAGGAGGAAACTCTAGCCGCTGGTGAAGGATGTGCGGCCTCAAGCGAGTAGGACTCTTCTTCCTGCAGCGAGCATATTAGATAGCTAGGTATGCTCTCCATTTGTATTTTATTCTGTAGTATTGAGGGAAATTGAAACTTCAGAGAATTTGAAATGGAAAAAGATGGTATGTGTTATTAGATTGGCTGGTATTTTGTCAAGCATTTTGAAGAGATTACAATATTAGGATTAGTCTGCAATACACAACCCATTTTTTCTAGCTCTCTCCAACCACTTGGGAACCAATGCACAAAAGGAAAATCTCTTGGTTAAATAAAATAATTCTATTGCTTTTATGTTTATCATCTTAGCTCTTTCCCTGTGACTAAGCTAGGTGTCGATGAGACATTGTTTGTCATGATAAGTTGCAGCTCAAGGGGCTCATGTTTCATCTGTTGCTTTTGGCGTTTCTGTAGGTTGTGAAGCGCACGATGTATGAGGAAGAACTTCCATTGTGCCATCTCCCAGCAAGTAACACCTAAGTCTTTTGCTTGTCTGATGCAGCCCTTGGATTTAGTAGGTAATGTAGACTTGCCTATTTGCTTCCCCGCGGTTTGCTCTTGGCGGAAAGTTTAAAGAGTGCCAAGATTATTATTATTGTTATTGCTTCCCACCTGATTTGCTCCCTGCTCCATCCCACTTTTCCATGTAAATATTTATCTATCCTGTCAGCAACCCTTTAGCGGCAGTAGAGGCAGTACCTGTATTAACCAGCTATTCCCGGTTCAGCTTTTAATTTCTGTAAGCTAGCTCTCTGTAGCGTGAGATAAATGACAAACAATGGTATATGTATGTCTGATCTTCTCACCGAATGTATGATAGTGTTATAGAGCACTTCACCTTGTCGCTGGCTCATCTGTGATGCATCGTTTAAAGTTGTACCGTCTATTAGCGTTGTGGTGATGCAGACGCCATATGCTGGTTGCATGATTGGGCAGGAGTGTGAGCGAGTGGTCTGGTGGGACCCTTGCCTCCCTTATCGTCTCCTGGTATGGGTGATGCATTGGATGTAAATGGGAGGGGAGAGGGCTCTTCATGTGGATACAATGGCTTCACACTTTTGGTGTGTTTTGTTAATGCAAGGAACCAACGGAAGCGTTGTTGTGCTGTTACAGGTAGAGGGAAAGGGAACAGAAACAAACAACAAACAAAGGTGTGGTTGGCGCTGATCCTGCCGGCCTGCCTGTGCTTGCGTCTAGTTTCCACCTTCCCTTTCCATGGAAAACTGTGGGTGGGTGGGGCAAACTGGAAAGTCTATCTATTTATTCCGTCCTCCCACGTGCTAAAAATAAAGTGATTTTCTTTGACTCGTTCGCTCACTTCCATGGTTTGCACAACTCGACTAGTCCCTTGGTAATGCTAGTATTTGCTTCGTAGATGGGAGCAATGCATGAATGTTGATCATCTCGCCCTTGGTCAACTTGTGCTGTTGCAGCGGACCCTGTGAATGGCGAACACCTGATTTAGCAGCTTTGATCATCACGACGAATAGAGGCACTTGGGTTGGAGGATTGGACCAGGGTGTGTTCGCGTTTCCTGGGGTCTAAACTTTATAGTTGTCACATCGAGAAGAATCTTACTATTTAGGAGTGTTAAATAAAGTTTAATTATAAAATAAATTACAGGTCTCTAGATTATTTCACGAGACGAATCTAATGAGGTTAATTAAGTCATGATTAGAAGACAGTTATTGTAGCATTACTTTAACAAAATATAGATTAATTAAGCTCATTAGATTCATCTCGAAAATTAGCATCAATCTGTAAAAGGGTTTTGTCATTAAATTGATCGAAATATTGATAAATAGTAAGATTTTCTTTGATGTGACGAGTGCTTAAATTTTAGAGAGCAGGAAACAAACAGGCCATGTCTGCCAGGAAAGAAGAGAAGTGTTACCGTGTAACGTGCCTGTAAAGTAAGCGCTCTTTCTGTTATGTGCGAGTCGCTTTCGTGTGCCGGCGGGTCGAAACGTGGCGACGAGGTTCTCTGCACCCGGCGGTCTGCATCCATGGCACAGGAGGACAGGATATGCTCGGGCGAAACAGGCGTCACTGCCGCTATTGTAGATCGTGGTGGTGGCGGTAGTACCATCACTAGAGGCGACACAGTGCGGTGCTATGGCAAGCAATGACTAAGCTTTGACTGGGCCCCTGTCTTCTTCGCGGAACAGAATTTTGGTGATCCGCATCAATTGCACTACTAGCATCAAATGCCCAGATCTGGGGATGGCTGGTGACAACGACGGTGATGATCTGGAGCGATCTTGTACGGAACTGTTTCGCTCTGCGCTGTCGAGGAAGTAAACCGAACCATCGCGTTGCGGATACTGGTACGTACAACCCAACCCCTCACGGGTTCACGGCTACTAATTGTGTTGTGGAGAAATGAATTGCGAGGGGGCGGTGTATACCATGGGATGGGGACGCACGGGCAACTGGACCCCAGTGGAGTCAGGGTAGTGTGCGCCCCGGTACAAGGCAGAATTACACAGTTGGTGTGGGACTAGTACTTATATATCTTAATAATCCTATATAGGCTACTCCCTCCATTTCTATATGTGACCATTTTTAGACTTTCGAGGTAGGAATAGTCAAGAGAGAAAAGTCATATATACCTCTCATTTTACACTATCTCATAAATTATTCATCCACCAACTAACCCATCATTTTTTATCGTATTCATAGAAATACTTACTGATGTAGAACAAAATTTGAATCGCTTAGAATGCTTTATATAATAAAACGGAGGGAATATATTTCTATAGACTGTTCTGGAGTCGTCCTCGCGGCTCGCACTGCACAGCAAGTGCTGCTGGTGCTGTCGACAGTTGCATGAGCACGAGCAAGCGAGCCCAGCAGCAGCCCAGCCCAACTAGTTCTCGTTGGGGCCCAAAAACTGACGACATGAACGACGAATCTCGGCAGGCTGCGCGCCGGTCCAAACGCGTGCCGACAAGGCTCCGCTTACTTCACTCGTGGTCGCAGTGAGTCGGGGCTGGGCCCCATCCTAAGGACCAGTCCGGTCCACGGCTGTTCCTCGTTTTCTTCATGCTACTACGACTAGGAGGACCCGAGATCAGACCTATGCTTTGGACATGGTGATGGTGGGACGCGGCGAGCCTCGTCTTGTATTTGGACCTTGCAATGGCCGCGGACCAGCGTCAGTAGCGCGTCTTTGACATGGCCAATGCTCGAGCGGAGCAGGACTTCGTTTTCATCAAGGAGGAAACGACACGATTGCGTGTCACTGGTGCGGTGGTCCTCTACTCTGGTGCGTGTGATCACAGGTACTAGTAGCAGTACAATCATTCAACCAGCAGCTTTACCAGGTCATATTCATTTCGGACCAGCCATCTGGACCGCCGTAACACATACCCAGCCATTGTGCAGTCGCTGTTGATTCATACATGCACATAAAAATTGTTACTAGCACTCGTCAAAGCTGAAAACAAGAAAGGGTTGTTCGCTGGCGACCGTCCAGGAGACCAGGAAGCACGAAGACACACGGCTTGGTTCATGCACAAGGAACCAGCCGCAGATGAACGTACTTTTAACTTCGTGCCGTCGATTGGTAACATGCAGCACACCAAGTTGGAGGCAGCAGTGTGTATACGTCTAACTCACAAGCATATTCTCTGCTTCAACTTCGCTCAGGACATCGTCCTCGAAGAATGCCTGATGGAGGGCTTTTATGCATGCCCTTGCCTCACTGTCATGGACTATCAGGGACATGTTAACCTGTTCAGAGATGAAAGCATCACAAATAGTGAAACCAAAACACGCATACATAAATAAAAAGGATAAAGTCTGTTTTACTCCCTCCAAGTATGACCAAAGTCTAGATAAGCCCCTAAGCTATCGTTTGGTTTGTTTTAACCCTACTATTTGATAAAAGAGTTCAAATTATACATTTTCTTGGTATTCTAATCCAAATTTACTAATGTAAACCGGGATTAAGTTGAAATTGTTGTCCAAAACATACACATGTGTCGTCGAGTATGACTAAGTAATCAACGGGACATATAACATCATCTAAGACTCGACAATAGGGCATGCTCTCTCACCTTCTCCTTTCCCATAGAAAGTGAGTCGCACACAAAAGAGTCTCTATAGGCATGGGCTATATGACCCGTTCTTTTCTTTCTCACGTTGTACAATCTAGGACATAAGCAAATTGGGATTAAAATACCGATAAAAGGTGTAAAATGAACTATTTTATCGAATACAAGGGGTAAAACAAACCAAACAATAGTTTAGGGGGTTATCCGGACTTTGATTATACTTGGAGGGAGTAAAATGGACTTTATCCTAAATAAAAAAGGCGATGCAAGAATATCACTGATCTAATTGTAGACCTGAGTCAATAGATCAATATAAGTTGTGGGTGAAGCATTATATGCCCCGTAACAAAAATCTCCCCCTGGTTGGCCTAGCAGGAATATGTTGGGACATTTAGAAATTGTGTAACAGAAAATGCTTTGAAGGATAGCTGATACAACGGCCTAGTATTTTGTTGGCCTAGCAGGAATATGTTGGGTAATTTGGAACTTGCGTAACAGAAGATGCTTCGAAGGAAAGCTGATACGATCGCCTACTGAAATAGTGTGCTACGCATGTGTCTTCATATTATATTGGGTTGGTCTTCAAAGGAGGAGGAGAAGCAAAAGCAGGAGGCCAGTGCAAGGAAGCTGCAGCAGAATGCGATCTTCGTGCACCCAGGACAAGAACCGGAGGGTGCTCAACATAACCTGGGAACGGTGGCAATTGCTGGACAAGTAATCTAAGAAGGAAGAACAGTACATGAAGCCAAAAGGAGACTTTGTGACAATTAAAATACAATTGTGGGGCCTAGAGCCCTGTAATAGGAACTAGATGGAGAAGCTCTCGCTTTAGTCCAAATTCTGTTTCCATACTGGATGCAGTTTGTTTCATAGTTGCTTGTAGGTTAAGATGTTGAACAGCCAAGTAATGAAATTCCAGGGGTCACCCTGTTGTGGTGGAAAAACAAAGATGATCGCTGAAAGCGAAGTACCTTTGAGGCGCCTTGTGAGATCATCTGAACATTGACTCCGTTCTTCCTCAGCACATGGAATGCCTTAAAATTTATTTAAATGGCAAATATGAGTCTTGGTTATCCTATGGAATGAGCAAAAGAGGAAATTATACAGGAACATTCCCTTGATATAAACAAAGTAATATACCTTTTCTAGTATAAGAGATGATCTTCGCACATTTCCAATGAGTGAAATTATCGCCCTTTGCTGAAGTAAATGAACTATGGCAATTTTCTCAAGCTCTTCAACTACATTGTCAAGTTCCTAAAATATTATGTTTATAGCAAAGTCAAAATTAGCAAATTTTATAATAGCAAAGTCAAATTAGCAACTCAATTTAAAGCATTCATTACTATTATGTTTATATTCATATTGTGCTAGTTCTTCGAACAAAGGATATAATTCAGTCAGTACAGGTAGTTTTCATTTAGTATGTGGATGTGAGTACTTGCCTGCTGAATAAGTTCCCTGCTCCAAATCTTTGATGGATCAAGTGATACAGAAACACTAACTTCACTAGTAGCCACACAATCCACAGATATGCCCAGATCTTCAAATATAGAAAATACCTGCTCAAGTTCATAGATATAGCAATAAGAATAGTGAAATGCAAGCATAAAAAATTGGATAACTCTGTGCTCTACATACCCTTGCCAGAAAACCAAACTGACCAAGCATCCGAGTGCTCACTATATCTAACATAGTGATATTTGACTTCAGAACTATACTAGTTAGAACCACCTGGTAGTGAAACGATGGGGGAAGATAAATCCTTTAGGAGCCAACAAGTTCAGATGTGAGGACATGCCTTAAATACCTGCCACATACCTTATCCATCTCTCTGTTTTTAGTAATAAGGGTGCCTGGAGCTTTAGGATTGTATGAATTCTTCACTCTAACTGGTATATCACCTTCTCTAGCAGGTCTCATTGATTGTGGATGCAAAACCTACACTCAATCACAAGCAAAATGAACCCATAATAATGACACATATTTCATTTCTAGTGTGTAGTAGAGTAACTAAAATTGAGATGACGAGCTATGTGTACAATTTGTCAAGGCGGTACATAATGCAAATTTCCACCAACACTCCATATGTATCTACTCCTGAAGAACAACAAGGGGCATTCATTCTATTTTCTTCTAGCAATGCAATATACACTGTAGGGGCAAATGTGGATTTTTATTATTTTCAACTGTTCTGAATTATGCATTGAAATGATACTATTATTATTTGATAAAAAATGATACTATTACTCATTGTGCTGAGAAGGATTTTGAGCACTGAATACATTGATTTATTCCTCGAACAATACATTGATTTTCTTTCTTGACAATGCATTGATTTTTTTTTGCTCGAATGGTACATTGATTTTCTAGAGAAAAAGATTCAATGATAACAAATGCGTACCTGGGCACCAAAATAAGCAAGTTCTGCAGCCTCCTCAAATGTTAAGAAAGGGACAGCTTTTGCATTTGGATAGATGTTAGGATCACAAGTCAGTACACCATCAACATCCTTCCATACCTATCAGAGGCAGCAGTATGCTTTCAGACTCAAACATATAATGAGCCCGGATAAGCATCAATTTTCATAAACTGCACATGCTGGCATAGTGATTTAGCCAATTACAATGATAATATACAGTTGATACAACTATTATGTTGTACAAAAGCAAAAAATATATCAATTGTTATCTAATTAGTCTAAAAATAGACCTGAATTTCTTTCAATCCCAGGGCTTTACCAATAGTTGTAGCAGTCAAGTCACTACCACCTCGGCCTAAGGTAGTAACAGCTCCAGATTTCCAGCCCTGCAAGTGATTGCAATCACAATGACAAAGTAAGCTGCCCCATTTACCTGAAAACAAAAGCTGTTCCACGAATGAACTTATTTGTTTATTAGATACCTTCCCAAGAAACCCAGTAACAACAGGTATTGCTGGATCCCGTATCCAATCTCCATGCAACCTCTTAGCAACAGCAGGATAAGTTGCTTCCAAGATATCCGCATTACCAAAATCATCTGTTGTTATGAAACCAATATCGAATGCATCATACTGCACAAGAGTTATCAGCGTAGAATTAGTGACCAATATGAGTTCACATGATGTATAGTCTAGAGGTTCTACACAGAATTATTGATCTACAGGGATCTGCGGCCATTCTAATCAATTTTATGGGTCCCTGTATCAAACTGAGATATTTTGTGTGGAAGCGATAGTTCTGGCCTCAACTCATGATAGTTCCTTCAGACTGTAACAATTAACTTCAAAGAATCAGTTCCTTGTATGATTGTATTCTATAGGAAGGGGTACAGAGGGGATAATTTTTGTTTAATTCAGTGGCATTGATGGGATGAAGTATATCATGATAGATTATTAGGGAACAACCCTGCTTTAAGTTAGATATTTATGGTAATTCTGGGTCAACACATTAGCTATCAGTTCCAACTTAACAAAATCCAATGGACAATCAATAGTGCCAAGTGACATTTCACAAGGAATAGGAATGCAACAAATGAGTCGATACTTGAGAACATAAAGTGAATGTGTGCAGTCTTAAATTCAGTTATTATAATGAAAAAAATCAACATATCCCATCACAAGGGAGGCTATATTGTAAAATCGTGTAGACTGGTATACTCTGCCCGCGAAGCACATATTCATTATATAATAAAAGGAATTCGAAAAAGTACCTGTCGTGCTTTGACACCAAGTTTGTTCAAATAAGCAGCAAAAATCCGCGTGGACATGCATTCTCCGAATGAAACTAGGTAGTCTCTGGTCCGAAGCGTCATCTCTTTCATCATTGCAATACCTTTCAACAGCTGCTCCAGTTCATCAAGCATGCCTACAAGTTTCGTCCACAACAAAGGGTAAAGCTGTTATAACACAGTCAATAAATCCAGAAGAAGAGGTTACTCAGGTAAGGGGGTTACTATGTATAATAGATCTTGGCAATCCAAGTTGATCCACTGTCCTGGATTGACAGAGATGACAGCAAAAAAGCCAACATCAAGTGAAAAGCTCAAAATTGTTCCATTTGTGAAGCATAAAAAAGGTAGGCATACTTATTATGTAGATCTTTGATCATGTTCCACTCTTTGATTTCAGAAACACGGATTACTCCACACCCCACTGCCTTCTCTCCAGCCTATAAAGAAGGCCACACATGACATGCATTTTAGCATATACACCAAACTGTACTTCAAATGTCTCTTAAGTTTCAATTATAGAGTGCAACAGCCAATCCTAAGATAAATGTTCAGTTTCATTTCAATTAAGTTTTTAGCCTTGTTTTTAGTCATTGTTGATGCACCGTTGCAGAAAATCATGCACAAATCAGAAATTTCTCAACTACCATGTACAAGGGCTAAACGTTCTTGATGAATTGCCAGGAATACCATTGTAACTGTTGATACAGTTAACTATGCAGGCTACAAGGCCTAAATTCAGAAATAACTCCTACTGATGCATTGAGACATTGGATTGTGTAGGCAAAGCGAACATCAGACTTTTGGTAAAGCTAAACAAGATTAGACATAGTTAGAGCTAGAGTGTTATCAATAGCAGTATAAGTTGAGATAAGTACGAGTAGGAGGAGATTGGTGGTCTTCCCCATGGCGGAAAGGACTACAACGGGGCGCTCCTCGGGGAACGCGAGGATGAGACTGGCCACCTCCTCCATCCTCGCCGCCGTTGACACGGATGAGCCCCCGAACTTCATCACTACGCTCAGCTGGTCACCAAGTCCTGTCACTGTTCTTCCAAAATCGGGGACACCTTCCTTGTTATCGCCTTTTATGGCGCGACGGCGGGTGGAACCGGCGACCACCATTGCCCATCCTCTGGCACCACGAGAACATGCCCGGGCACCGAGGAAATATAGTCCTCGATCGCATCTTGCACTCGCAGGAGGCTTCGACGGCAAGAGGCCGCGCGGTGCCGCCGCCGATCGCAGTGAGGTTGCCATCGGCCCTGGGAATCCGCCCCGCGGTGGAGAAGGCCTACTAGAGACTTCACGGCAATTGAAAGTGAAGGCGGATTTTCAAAGTCTACGTAATAGCGTCCTCATAGCGGAAACAAGGGACTTTGTTTTTACTATTTGGAAAATTTGGCGTCCGATTGAGCTGAAATGAAGAAGAGAAAATGGTGTCTTATTGACAAAGAGCAAATACATAGTTCCAATTTATCCTGTGCAAGGATAAGGACTACGATCTGCTGGAGCCGTGGAGGCAGATATCACGTAATCCCAAGGCAAAGCCAATCCCATTCCCATCTTTTATCAGCTTTTAAAAAATTCTACAGTCTGACTTCAGTCTTTCACATGGCCTACAGGCCTAGAATTCATTCAACACGCAGGACTGGGAAAAAGAAAAGAGACAGATTGGCAGATTGCAACAGTAACAAGAGTCCGGAATTGTTGTTGGATTGGATTGGACCAAGGACAAGGCATATCTATCTAACACTAACATTAGCTTCATCCAAAGATAAAAAAAGGATTTATGTATGCAGCAGCTTGCCGGCAATATTGTTCCTTTCTGTGTATCTGAATGAATTGGCTGAAAGAAACTGATGGTCCCACCGTTATCTGAAGAAGGGTGTGTTCGTTTCCAGAGTCTAATTTTTAGAATTGTCACATTAAAAAGAATCTTATTATTTAAGAGTATTAAATAAATTTTAATTATAAAACAAATTACAGGTCCCTAGACTAATTTACGAGACGAATCTAATGAGGTTAATTAAGTCGTGATTAAAAGACGGTTACTGTAGCATCACTTTAGCAAAATATAGATTAATTAAGCTCGTTAGATTCATCTCAAAAATTAGCACCAATCTGTCAATATGGTTTTGTCATTAAATTGATCGAAATATTTATAAATAATAAGATTTTCTTCGATGCGACAATACTAAATTTTAGAGGGGAGAACGAACACACCCGAAGCTAGTCTGCCGGCCTGGCAATATCGCTCCATGACGCCACGGACAAGGGACCGGGAACACGCTCACTGGCGCACATAATAGTTGTTCGATATGGAATCTCACATTGAGCACATGTATTACCTCTGTCCAGAAATGTAAAGATTTGTTGACTTTTAGATGTCAAGTTTGACCACTCGTCTTATTAAAAAATTATTAAAATTTATTTATTTTATTATGATTTATTTTATTCTTAGTTATGTTTTAAGTATGTTCTATTTATTTTTATATTTACATAAATATTTTGAATAAGACGAATGATCAAACGAGAAATCAAAAGTCAATAAATCCTTACATTCTTCGACGAGAGGGAGTAGTACGTAGCTATTTAGTGATTGTTGCCTTTCCGATTCAGTGCATTCTCATATTACATCTGTACTAGTTATATGTATAAAATTCAAAATGAAAACTGAAAATAAGTACATACCCAATGTTGGTCTCAAATTAAGCATTTGCATATTTAATTATAACTGACACAATGCAAGGCGTCGATCGCACAGGTTTTTGCGCTTCCTAGAAGCCACCCGCCGATGGCAGCAAACAAGAGGATGCCGACGGGCCTTGCGCTAGTGAACATACTTAAATTAGGACCGAGGTGCCTGTGAAATCCAAAGATTCTGATTTAGATGTTGATCTCTCTCCTGCTCTGCTGGTGTTGAGCGATCAGCTGTCGCCTATTTTGTAATGGTGATCCCCCTTTGTCCCACACAGAAACACATCATCCCTGTACATCAACTTGATAATAGGCCAAAAACCGAACCAAGCCCAGACCAAACCGTTATGCTGTAATACATATCAACCCAACCCAACCCATCCCACCATTTCACATTTTCAGACTAAACCGAACCAAACTGCAAAAGAAATGAACCCAACCCACAGCAAACCCACCGTCTGTGTATCTGAATGAATTGGCTGAAAGAAACTGATGGTCCCACCGTTATCTGAAGAAGCTAGTCTACCGGCCTGGCAATATCGCTTGACGCCACGGACAAGCGACCGGTAACACGCTCACTAGCTTCCGGAACATTTCGGCTGCAAGGCCTAGGTTCCGAAAAAGAAAATCCGCGGTAGAGTACAGACAATTGAAGGTGAATTTCAGTGCACTTGTCTGAACATTAATTATGTTAGTGTACGGTAACATTTACGTATATTTTTACTTATTACCAACTTCAACTTCGTGACAGCACAGTGGAATCGGGCACAATAAGTCCAATAATCCCATAAATATAAGTAATCCAGCCTAGTTAGTGCAGCAGATGACTCATGCACATAATAGTTGTTCAAGATGGAATCTCACATTGAGCACATGTAGTACGTAGCTATTTTAGTGATTGTTGCCTTTCCGACTCAGCGCATTCTCATATTACATCTCTGTACTAGTTATATGTATAAAATTCAAAATGGAAACTGAAAATAAGTACATACCCAATGTTGGTCTCAAATTAAGCATTTGCATATTTAATTATAACTGACACAATGCAAGGCATCGATCGCGCAGGTTTTTGCGCTTCCTAGAAGCCACCCGCCGATGGCAGCAAACAAGAGGATGCCGACGGGCCTTGCGCTAGTGAACATACTTAAATTAGGACCGAGGTGCCTGTGAAATCCAAAGATTCTGATTTAGATGTGGATCTCTCTCCTGCTCTGCTGGTGTTGAGCGATCAGCTGTCGCCTATTTTGTAATGGTGATCCCCCCTTTGTCCCACACAGAAACATATCATCCCTGTACATCAACCTGATAATAGGCCAAAAACCAGAACCAAGCCCAGACCAAACCGTTATGCTGTAATACATATCAACCCAACCTAACCCAACCCAATCCACCCACCATTTCACATTTTCAGACCAAACCGAACCAAACTGCAAAAGAAATGAACCCAACCCACAGCAAACCCACTAGGAGAAACCGGTTTCAACCCATAAACAGAAAACATTCCACAACCCTGCTCACTAGCTCCGGCGGCTCGTTGGCTCGCATAGTCGCATGCACGAGCGGCATCGTTGCCCAGAAGAGAAGCAGACCTCGTCGCACCTCTCCCGTGCATCCATTTTTAAGCAGGTTACGATCAACACACGGCACGATTATCACAACTGCAAATGGTAGAAGGAACTAGCATTATTGTTTACTCCACTGCTGGTAGTAGCTAACAGGTTGCCTAATCAAGCTCGATCGGCTATGCATACTCAAGTCAAAACACTCGCCTGAGTTCGTCCCACCAACACGGGCTAGATCGCCGATTACGGACAGGCTGCCCCGGAGTCTAGCCGCCGCCCCGGAGTCCAGCCGTCGCCGTCGCTGCGGAGTCCAGCAAGCATCGGAGGTGTCGTGACCTAACCTATCCCGCCTATGCCGCTGTGCATCATGGAGTCGTGAACTGCCGTAAAGTGCGAACCGGTGCGAAACCATGGACTGCAACCGGTTGAACCCAAACTTTTTCCAACTAAACCAAACTGAACCCAAACCGATTTATAGTGCCACCAAACCAACCCAAAACCAGTATAAGATTCAGCCCGTTTCGACCAAACCAAACGGACCCAGAGCAAAAACCGACCCATTAACACCGATTTCAACCCAAACCATTGTCAGGGCTACCTGTACAGGGCGCGCGCTCTCGTGGCTAGGCTACTCCTAGTCCTAGTGCCATGCCTCCTGCTGGGGTGGCAGAGTCGGATGAAGATGTTCAGTTCTCGTACATGGTGCACGTGGCGCCACGGTCCAAGTCGCGGCTGCGCTTGCTCAGGGAAGAGTACCCTGCCTTCCTGCGGAACGAGGACATGCTGCAACCCGGCGCGGAGCCGAGCGTGTTCTACTCGTACGTGCACGCCGCGACGGGGTTCGCCGCTCGGCTGACGCGGCGGCAGGCCAAGCACCTGGAGTCACTTCCTTCCGTGCTCGCGGTGATACCGGACGGCGAGCGGCAGCTGCAGACGACCCGGACGGGCCAGTTCATGGGCCTGTCCGAGTCATTCGGGCTCCAGAAGGCGTCGTCGGCCGGGTGGCTCCAACACGGTGATCGGCGTGATCGACAGCGGCATCTACCCCAAGGACCGCGCCTCCTTCGCGCCGCGTGCAATAATCATCAGCCATTACAGTATCAGGCTTTGCTATCTGACAGAGGAGGCAAGCGCGGATGCACAGCGCCCGGCGAACGGCGGTGGTATCAAACTGGCAGTGGTAACCATTCCCTCCCCTTCGTGTTGCTCCTGTTTCAACGAACCACCGCCATGGTCCGAGGCGAGAGGTGGACAATCTCTGCTAAACTGGATCTAGATCTAGACGCCATGACCGGCCTACCGGTGCGGCAGCGCATCCGCCTCGACGCTTGAACCAGCTGTACTCAGTGCAGCTGCGCATTTTACTTCTTGCAGAGTGCAGTGCTCACGTCTCTGGTCTGGCGCAGGTATCACTGTCTCCAGCGTTCTGCTTCCATGAGAGAGCTGTGCTTTTAAGGTTAGATAAGGTGAAACTGGCCACTGGTGATCAGAGACCCAAATTTCTGATATCCTTCAGTCCAAGTTTCTCTTCCTATAATTTTGATCGAAGCGGCCAATCTTCATATATTGTTTGTGAAATTAAAATAGGGGTGATTATTGCACCTACCACGACTTGGATGAATGTGTTCTTAAGTTCCAGCCGTTAGGCCTGGCGCTGCATGCACTGCAAATCTAGCTGTGGCCTGTGAGGGACATGGCAGAAGGCACGGACTGCATCCTGCAGGTTGGAGGCATGCATGACTGAATGAGAGCAGGGAGGCAGCCAGTCCTATTCCCGACTAACCCCTTCATTATAGTAAGTACTAGTAGTACATAGCAGTGTTTATAAAAGCGCTAGGCGGATTTCCACGGCCTCGCGTTTAACTAATCTGTTAAAAAATGTTTTCCCCTATTTGTTCAATAATTATCTGGTCATATGCAATGTTTGACATCTTTTTATATTTTACTGAATGTGCAAACAATTAGCACCGCCTAGGACCGCTTAAATGCTATGCGGTACCTCACCGCTGGCTTTGTTTTTTAAAGCATTATACTACAACCACGGGCTATGGTCCAACCGGCACTTCAGCAGGCGCCACTGACTGCAACAGTTTGTCTGAATAACAAGATGCCAATGGAGGATTCAATTGCGTTGGATCAAGGACCAGGCGCTGTTTGCTCGATGCAGCATGACTGCCGGTGCGACAGTCACTGCTCGACGCAGAGGAGCCTGATGAATCTTTGCGCCACATTTGACCGATGGCATGGTACGCTAGAAAACACGGTTTATAAATGTACTGTTTAGCACACGACGCACATAACTATTACACCACAATTAGATCCGGTTTACATTATCACGATTTATGTCCCTACTACTAGATGACGAGCCTCATCTCATCTCATTCCAAACAGCACAGCGTGATTTGGCACTTCCTCAACGACAACTTGTTACCGGACTTGCTACAGTAGCGCATTCTGAAGACCAGCAGAGTGCATCAGCACGGCCTTAATGTCTTCAGGCACAAGTCCAGGACCATCCGCGCATCGCTGCTGGACGACATAACCGGAGGACATGAAACGTAAGGATTATGATTGAATATAACAGAAGAAGAAATGATAACGATGTGGTCACCACCATGCGAACCTCAGCTCTGAAGATATCCATTGCAAACCCGCTGAAGCAGCTGATGACGGCCTGCTCGATGTCGAGACCAAGGCTGTCTAGGGCCCTCATGGTGGACAGCAGAATGCCTGGCTTACGCGCGCAGAACATGTGGATATTGACTGCATGGCCTTCTCTCATCCTCACCTCAACCTGAACAAAAACAGAAGATGGGCATCTCAATGGCGTGGCATACGGATTGTTACCGTTGTATGGATGCGCATATGCTCACAGGTTATCAGAGAAAAAGTAAAGGATGGTGAATTTTGTGCAGAGAACTAATACGGGCTAGCTGTACATACATTTAGTTTATTGGAATATTATATTGAGACTAACCAGGTTGTAGTACCCATCTTCACATTCATAATGGAAATCAGACTAACCGTGGATTGTTGCCCATTAGGGCTAGGGAATGAGCCTGGGACCAGTTCCTCCTTGACACGGCCTGGAAATTGTTGCAGCGTAGGTGTTGACGGATGGAAGCTAGCTGATGTTGGTGCAGCAAGTGAGGAGTTAGAAGCAGACTCGATTTCAATCTGAAGATCATTGACCCTCTGGAGGAGTTCCTTCAGGTACTCAATTGCATCACCGAGGATAGAAGCCCTATCCATCTGTCACGGGGGAAATATACAGTCGATGATGATGAGCTAACCAAAATTATATAAAGAAGAGTTAAACATGATCGTGTTTTTCTACTACATAACAAAATGTGATTACATCATAAATGGTGTGCTAAATTATTGATGAACCTGCGCTGAACACGGTTTTTTGCATGAAATGAACAATATAATAGTAGTAAATAACGCCTCAGCACATAAAAATAAAACTATGAAAACATAAAGTATAAAAAAAATATTCGCTATCTTGCAAGTTATCGGTTGACCAGTTGCTTTCACGACATGTTGTGCATGGGACTGTTAATCTGGCCTCTTTGGATTGTCCCAGAATTATAAAATATAATGTTAACAAGGAACCACAAGTGGGGTATACCTAAGTAAAACATCTAAAAAAATTCCGAAAAATAAATATCACAACCGGAAGTTACCATGGATCATTGACGAGATGAAAATTAATTGTTACAATTACCATGGATTTTCCATGAGAAACACACCTCAAGACATATCAGGGCACTATCAGTCACAAAAGCACAGGAGCATGAGCATATACTTATGCATGCCAACGGAGTATATACATACACGAGTGATTTTGGGGATCTGAACGTACCCAACACAGGAGCTAGAATTTACACCCATGGACGTTGACAGAATTTTTTTCTCTAAATCTGTCGAATTTTTGGAACATTCAAATTGAACCACCGGAACAATAAATATGTACTACTGGAACAATTAGACTATATAACTGGAACAATCATGTCTTAAACTAGCTCATTTTTATTCTTCATCAGTACTAGAACAAACATGTCTTAAATTAGTGAATTTTCATTTTTTTCAATAGTACAATTTCACTGTTCCGAAAATTCAATATATTTTGAGATAAAAAAAATCTATCAACCGATAAATAGTCACTATCTTTTTTTAGAAAATAAATGGAAACATGTTCCGGCATAAACAATATCTAGTGTGTAGAAATCTAGAATTATCACGAGAGAATACGGATACGGTAGCAGCGGATGCAGGCAACTGTGTAGTGAACAAATTAAATGGCTGTAATAATAATAATAAATGGATGAGGTGATTCGTCGTTACCTTGCTGATCTTGGGCACCACCGAGCGCAGCATGTAGAGGCGGTCATTGAGTTTCTTACGGCGGCGGCGTTCCGCCATGAGGTTCTTTGCCGGCATCCCCTTCTTCTTCCCCTCCCTCCGCCGCCTCCCGCCGGCGCCGGTCCCCCGGCATTCTCCAGCGAGGAGGGCGTGATGGCCATGGAGGACGCGTCCAGGCTTTGCTCGATCTCGTCGTCGTCGTCGTCGTCGTCCCAGCCCCCATAGAGATCACGGGCAACGGCGGGGCTGGCGTGAGCAAGAAGGCAGCTTTCTGGAGCTCGGCCGCGGGATGCGGCGGCGGCGGCTGCTGCGCTCCGAGGAACTGCGCGGGGTCGTCGAAGGGGACGGAGGAGGCGAAGTCGTGGAAGGACGGCGCGTTGGTGGAGGAGGAGGGGAAGCCCGCGTGCAGGTCGAAGAAGGCGGCCGAGTCCATGGAGAGCAGCATGGAGGCTGACGCCGGCGTGGAGAGGATGTCCCTGGGGAACGGGAACGCCGGGAAGGAGTTGCCGTCCGACCCGAGGTACCCCCAGTCTCCGCCGCCACCTCCAGCCATCTCGTCCATCGTCTTCGGTAGCGGCGCAGAGTCGTCCATGGCGCTCTCACTTGTCTTCCAACTCTCTAGAGCGCTAGCGGCCTGCCCTGTTGCTGTAATCTTTCTCTCTCTCTCTCTCTCAGCTAGAGAGTGAGTGCTCAAGCACAAGGCTCCCCTTCTTATAGGGCAAGGGGAAACAGATGGGAAAGAGACTCCTTTGTACAAGCTCTTGCTTTCAAACACGCCAGCCCAATTGTTTTGTTGCAGAATGGCTAAGTCTTTTGGCTCAGTTTTTTGTTCCCTTCTCGGCATCTTTTATAAAGGCCATGAGCATATCAGCCTTTTACGAAGCAGAGCCAGCGTTAGGTGCCTGATTTAGGTGTATCTAGCCACGCTAGCTGCAATGCAACAAAGTCTGTTACGCAGCGTACATCTACGGTGATCGGTTCTCGGAAGCGCATCGGCTGCATACGGCTGACGACGAGAAAGACAGGTGTACCGCATCGGCGTCGTCCGTTTCGCTGAAAACCTGCGCTCTCCTTTGGAAGGGCGAGAGATGCCGGCCGCTGGTATTACCTTTGCCTGCGCGGCGGTGGCACTGATCGATCGTTTGTGTTTGCTTTGGGTAATCGACGTATTTTGTCTGCTTGCATGCATAGTTTGATTCATTTGGTGCTTTCAAATTGGTCGGCACATACTTATTAGACTGGGTAAGTCATGGCCTCGTGGGTTAGTAATAGAAAAAGAAAACCCAACAATGCCTCATACATGAGTCTGTGTGTGTGTGAGAGAGAGACTCTAGACACTAATGAGATCATCTTACTTTAAATAAAAGTTGAAAAATCATTTGGAAAGGTGGTGGTCTCTTCGCGAACGGATCAGTGGCCTGGTGGTAAAGACACATGGTAGCAACGAGCCGGCAGCGGCTCGAACCCCCGTCCCGCACTTGCCTCCAAAGAAGGCTAGATCAAAAAGACCCTTTTTCTAAAGAAAAAAAAACGAAAGGATGGTGGTCTTATGAAAAACTTACAATAAGAGACCAGAGAGTTGTGACGAACCGGTGGCCAGCCCACATGAATAGTCGTCAAGCCTAAAAAAGGCAAAGAACAACAAGAAGAAGAACTAGCTAGTAGATCCAATAGTGACTTCCCATTCATATATTTACTTATGGTCATTTGTGTTGCGGTTACCGCATTTCAAAACATCACATATATACGTAGTGAATGTTTCAAGAACGTTAAGTGAACATCCAACCAAAACCATGCGTGTAGAGATAGAACAAACTGTAACCGACCAACCTATATGGAACCTCTCTAGAGAAAAATCTTTTGCACCTACCATGTCAAAATTTTTAGTATTTTTCTACAGACTACAACATGGGATGGATGTGATAACAATCTTTCAGTTTGTTCCTATGCACAGTGCCGTGCCATGCTGAATAAAAACGGATGAAGCATCCGATGTGACGAGAACCGAACAGTGACGACTGACGAGCAATGCACCACCGGGTGATCACAATTCAAAATTCTTATCCACGTGTACGGTCACCTATATGTCGTCTTCGTCGTCTGTTTCCCGGAAAAGCTGCGCCAGTAGCCAGTCCGTT
Organism: Chloris gayana; assembly: GCA_031894775.1. NCBI lineage: Eukaryota > Viridiplantae > Streptophyta > Magnoliopsida > Poales > Poaceae > Chloris > Chloris gayana. The sequence goes on from JAUNZO010004728.1 coordinate 312,262, forward strand.
TTTGGTGGTGATCATTTGCTTTGCTATGGCTATGGCAGATTGGCAGTCGCCTTTTTTTTCTTTTGCATTTGGTGCTCACATTTTAGTTAATAGGGTCGGCACGTACTTATCCAGACACGTCGTTGGTTTTGGATCGGTGCCAGGAAAAGAGTAAAACAATTCCTTTTCTTTCATAAATTTATACTACCTTAATTTTTTCATTACACAATATAACTTATAACTTAGATACTTACACACACACTAACACTCACTTCTCTCTATATGTAAACTCTATCCCTATGACCATCTTCAAAGACCGAGCCGACAAATTCTCAATACTTACGAAGTGACGCATCGCTATCGGTGGAAACGTCATCTACCACTGAAAGCACAATACGATTAAATTCTAAAAAATGTCACTTCCACGAAGAGTCGAACCTAGGACCTGAAGTGTGTAACCAATAGGCCTACAAGCCCCTTCACATTTAGAATTGAGAGGGCCTAGTGTAAATATGACAGAATTTATCCATCCATGATTCAAGATTACTTATATTAAACCAAGCTGTGGACATTTAAAAGGAAAAAAAGACTAAAACATGACGGGCTTTCAACAAGAAGGAAAACAGGGGGAAATTTTTTACTTGGGCTGCCCCCACAATTTTCATCGAGGTTGGCACTGACAAAAATTGCTGGCGAGAATATCAGGATTAACCACTATGTAAACCACTGACCTGCATAATATTATTTATTCTCCCAAGGTATCCCTAATATTTTTTATACTAGTATAGAGAGTACATGGTTGCTGGTATCTCTTTCTTGATAAATTAGCTGCAGTTATTTATCGTTGTCAACAGGCAGTAAAAATTTGTCACTCGAAATGAATTGAATAGGAAAACAGAGGGGAAAGAAAGGAGAGATCATTCTGTTCACGGTTTGAGGATGAGGGAGATGTACATGATTTGAAATGAATTCCTACTCAACCCCTCGAGTGTGCGCAACTCAACATGCCCAATTACAAGCTCTCTCATGCATCCTGTGACACTGCCGGAGCCGAAAGACATATCGTCGGTCGGGCAAGGGAATGTAAACCGGAGAGAACAGAACGCTGAAAAAAAAGTTTGTTTGCCCTGCCTACCACGGCTCACATGAGCTCCTGCAAAGCGAGCCAGAGAAGAATTTGGCTGTTCTTTCATGGCACGCGGTTGAAAGAGAAATTACAATTTGTATTGTATATATACTTGTTGGGCCGGTGAAAAAGTATTTCCAAGTCAAGCAGTTGACGGGTTCAGATGGCTCACGTTTTTTCTATATAATAGAAACGAGTCTGATACAAGAGAACATATTAATTCTTTCTAACGGGAAAGATTGTACTATTTGTTTTTTTTTCTGATTTGTATCAAGAGTGCGACATCCTTTTTTTTTCAGTATAGACTGTACAGAAATCGTAGGACAGGTCTTATCAGTGACAGTGATGTTTATTGGTCCCTAGAACAATGTTTTCTGACAGATCAGCTGCAACTTTCTAGATTTGATTTTGACTGCCCAAGAAGCACGTACCATTAAATAAGACCTTTGATTTGAGAGGCCACTTGTGTATACGCATACAAGGACTAGAACTGTCCATTTGGACCTTATCATTATCTATTGGAACTAAATCTACGTCAACATAGGTTACGAGTAGTAGTACTAGTATACAACAAGATAAATGCAATCTGAGCTCAGCTTAGATCCCTCACTCAGGGTTCAAATCTTGAACTAGATTTAACATAGATATTACATTTACAACTAATTATTCTTTTAGTAGAGGCGACATTTCCATCGGTGATTTCGTGAATGTCTAGATCAAGCCGCATGAATAAACCTCTAGGTTGTTTCAATTCACAAGAGAAAAAAGGTAGAGCGAGACAATTTCTGCCTCCGGAAAACAAATCTAATTTCTTACAGCTACACAACTTCGGAGCATGTTTCCTAAACTGAACACCACCCACGAATTGCATAAGTGAGGATATACAACTTTTTATTTTGCCCCAAGCATGAATAAACCTAAATCCTAATTATATTTCTGATACCGCATTTTCTTAGTCACCCATTTAGTAACCTAACTACAGAAGCTAGAAAGTGGTGTACTGCTGCAGTATTAGCAAAACGCTATCGCCAACCGTCTGAGATGGCGACGGTACGACGACAAGGCGCTCAAAGTTTTTTGCTCGTTTAACGTGCCGTCGAGGGAATGAGCAGGCCATGGAGTGGATGAATGCCCAAGGACGCAAAGAGTGATAGGGAAGTGAGGGGAATAAATAAGAAAGCAAAGGTGAGGGCGGCACACAAGGCAGGCTTCCCGTGATGGCTCTAAACCGCCTTGACCCCTCCCCCAAAAAAGAGTGATTAATTGTAGCTAACTAGCTAGCTTGCGAGCGCGTACCGTAATGAAAGGTACAGGGACGCATCACCAATCGCCGCTGGCCAGCGAAGCGATGTACGCCGCGGACCGCGGGGTTCCCTCCTTGCCATGGCAACTGCTCTGCCATCCATAGTTGAATTCATTCCCAACGAGTTTCGTATCACCAAGAGGCGTCAACCTTTTTTTTTTTGTGGCTGTCGGATCGAGAGACTGGTTGTAATGGTTTGGTTCCGGCTTTGGGGTGTCGCTGAATATCTTGATCTCGTCGTAAAAGTGTGAAGGTTGGCAAATTTGAATGTAGGCAGTATATTTCTGCATGTGATGTCCGTGCATGAGTTATGTTATGGGTAAGAAGGCATGAAAGGGACACAAGGCAACGCCAGTGGACGATGGCTTTTGGAAGTCCAAGGTAATGACTGATGTTGATTGTCGTGAAATAAAAGATGCATAGCTTAGTCGCTGCTAATGTCCTGCCCATGTAACAAATCCGTGCAAAACTGAGGAAGCAATGTAATGAAACAAGGCTTCAGGTTCATGACACGTCAGAGCAACCTACAAGGGATGTAGTTCAGGGAGACTGCACCTAGACTGACAAGTGTTACATTTACAGAAGGTACTATCAGCAGACCTGATGGCTTGTGGCACTCTCGAGTCCCAAGGAGATGAGAAATAAGAAATGCACATCTTGATCAACCTGTAAGGGAATAATAATGAAACAAAATACAAGGCTGCATTTTAGCAAATGCTTACAGGTTTCAGATATCCAATATAGCCATTGATTGGAACTGGGATGCCAATAAGTGTTTCAGATAGGGGATACAGGACAGAGTTGAAAATTTTGAAGACATAAATCATACGAACATCAAAGAAATCATGATATTCACAATCGCACATCAGTTGTGCACTAGAGAATCACAAAATTCACAATTGCTGGAGGTGAGGTCGCTGTTGTTTGTCTAGCCAAGGCTTACACATTTTACAAAGCTATTTTAACAACAGATAAATGGCTTGCACATGCACTACACAAACTCGTTGGACTTTGGACAAGTTCATTGCTGAACACCAGAAAATTGAAGCGCTATTCCGAGATTCGACGATGCTAGGTTTCAAAACCTGCTGGGAACCAAAGTTCCCATTTCCTCAAAATTGGAACGGTACACCAACCTTAAGCAACCAAAATGAATGCCTAGTGGTTCTCCATCACCAAAGATGCTTGATCTATCTCTGCTCGTGATCCATCCCACAGCTGCTGCTCTATGCCCAATTTCCTGAGCTCTGTTAGACCTCTCTCCACTGAAATAATAAACAACACACGGTAAGAAGAAAATGAACTGGCACTTGGAGCTGAAATAAATGGATTTGATGCATGAAGCCAAGTGTAATTAAAAAATCCAACTTTGTGCGGCAGTTTTAGCTAGTTATCCTACAAAAGTGACTTTGCTTCCAAGAGCACAATCATTCAGGAAAGCATATTGTTTGAAAAGAAGCAAAAATATCATCTAAAGGATATCATACTAGCTAGCCATCAGTAAATTAAACAGGGATAGATAATGGTTGGTTATCTCAGTTCAGTACTAAGCATCATACCATCTATAGCGTCATGTGAGTTTGGAGCCTGTGCATTACGACCAATCCAAAATTGGAGCCTGTCGTCAGCAATATCTTCCTCAATACCATGAGTTTTGGCTCTTCTCCAGAAGTATATAAGCCATGCCTGAATTTGTTTTAATTCCATAAATCATGGGAAATAAGTGGACAAAAGCAGAATTCACATTGCCGAACAATTACCTGTTTAAAGCTAACATCCTCCGCTTCTTCTGGACTAAGGTCTGCAACATGAAGAAATGGTTTCAGTTTTGGATATAGTAGAAGGGAGGATTTTGAGAAAATCCTAGTGTCCAAGAAGTAGTAGTACCAAATGCCTCCAAGTACTTAGGTTCACCAGGTGATTTAAAATCTGCATAGGCACAAAATAATTCACAATTTGTTTAGCTTCTGAGTGCACAAACCATGACATAGAACTACACCAGCAAAAAGAAAGCATGAACATGCATATATAGCACCATACTGCCACATGATCAGTATTTTTCTAAAGTATCATGCAATAAGTATTTGCTTCATGTGATGGCCACTACCAGTCTTACAGTGTTGGTGAGAGCATTTAGGAAGATGAGCAATGCAAGTATGTGGAGGTATTCAGATATTTGAAACATAGAGGACTCAATTTTACAAATAGCAGATATGTAAACCTACAGTTCGACAATGTGAATTTCACTCATCTCTTCACAACAAATGTACTGCCAGTGAACATTAACAGAAGTTACCTTCATAATTAAGCATGAAAAATCATTTAAACTTAAAAATTACAAAACCTAGGATAGAGATAATATAGAAACGAATCAAATTACAAGATAAAGAGCAAACCTGATGTGAACTGACGAACTATGCTTGGCCTGCGATGTTGGCCAAGCGCAACTACAACAGCATCTTCCACCTACATCACAAGAACAAGAAATTGAAATGCCACAAACACAGGAAGTATGTGGTTTACATATGGCCTTTGGAAGAGAAGCTGTGGAACGGAAGAAGCCAAAAAATTGCCTTGTCTTCTTGTAATTCACTGATTCATTCAACTTTTAAAATAGACTTTAAAAAATTGATCATTTCGAGGTTTCCACTATCGTGTAAAGTTCAACCAAGTCATTTCAAGTTTTCAACTTTTGGCAGAAGCAATAATAAGCTTACAACATACCAGTAAGCGAAATAATAATAAAAAATCATGCAATTGTAGGATTTTTTAGTTGCCCCTCTTTTACCATTTTCTGTTTTTATTTTACTGCCCTTTGTCCCTGCTCTCTCTTTTTCTTCTTCCTTTTTGTTGTTCGCCCTTGTGCTTTGGCTCTTGTGGGTTTCATCTCTAGGTTTACCCCAACTTGCTTGGGACCAAAAGCCTTTGATGTTGTTGTTGTTCTATACAACTGTAGGATTTCAGGAGAGCTTATGTATGCCCTCATGTTTTCTATAGCACAGGAACCTAGCACTACGTTCAATAAGTACAAATGCATAAGTACGAAAGCTACTGCAACGCTGCCTTTGGGAAACTATAAAAACAAAAGGTAAATTAACACCTTCAATGATGATAGTTCTCTCAGTCCCATTTCAACTGAAAGCATGCTCTCTATGTTGCCCTCTCCCATTATATCACTCATTTCCCGCACAAGCTTATTCCTCCTCTGAGCATCGCCCTCACCTGCTTGCATAAAGTTGCACGATTAGTTGGGCATGCGATAAATTATGATCTATAACTTACCATTTTACAGATGCAGACTTACCTTGCTTACGAGGCTCCTCCTTAGCCTTTTGTCCAGCAGAGAGAACAATCTCGAGAGGAAGAGGAGCCAATGATGACCAATGTTCATGCTTTGATACCGCAATCTCAGGATACACTCCTTCAAGGTTATAAGCCGATGATCAGATAATAAAGAATAAGACATATAACATTAGTGTTATTGATGCATATGGACTAGACCTATGCATTTTCTAATTTTTAGAGCAGGTTGGTTCCTTTTGGGTTGCCAATCTAAACATGGGCCAAGAAATTTATGTGCTAGTGTTGGCATCATTAGCTACGGCTTGTTGTGATTTGTGAGCATGGTATTAGCATTGGGAAAGACAAACTAAAAGAGCAGACAGAAGAGTAATGACACAAAATTTATTTATCGAATCAAAAGCTCTAACTCCTTCCTAAGACATCTACAGTTAGCTTGATGCATGCCACAATCATATCATCTGAGTGACTGCATGTGCCATGAGGTTTGAAATTGTTACAGCTTAGGTGGAGGTGACGCAGGCTGTAGGAGTGGGAGATGGGTGGACGAGGCTTGAACCCTCGCTGGCGAGCTGGTTGGGCGCCGTACTGTCACATGGCGCCAAGAGAGAAACAAGAGCGAGAGACACACGGGAGCAGGAGAGATTGAATCTCAGTCTCCGGCTAATCTTTACTGATCCAAGTCTCTGGGCTTTATAGCCAATCCTAACAACCTCTTTAGCTAAACAAACCTCAACTGAATTCGCTAGATATTCTCTATCACCTAAACTGAAATAAACAGAACCGGTGAAGCCGGCTGTAACTAGCCACGATTTGCGCGGCGTGTGTAGACCTGACCAACCATAACAGAAATCTTCTAGAAATTTATTAGAACAAAGTGAATTATGGCAATAAGCTTATCTTCCTTCCAAGAGAGAACAATGGAAAAAGTATCTGCAAATGGAGCTTTTTGCATCAAGAATACCACAAAGGCTAGCAGTAAAAGTATAAGACTTCAAGCAGAGAAAAAGTTCTAGATTTCAGTTCAACAAGTCTTATAGAGCAACTTACCATATTGAACTGCTAAACCCCAATAGCGCGCAAGCCAGCACCGTTTTAGGACAACCTCCTCCTAGCATAATGTTGCAAAACGATTAAAGCTGATGGCACTCAGAAAAACAAAATGAACAGTAATCAGGCTAACCATTTCTTCTTGGGTTAAGACCATTCTCTGAGTCATGGACCGTAGAGCCTTTGTTTCAGACTCTGCTTCCTTTAGCTGATCCATTGCTGATGCAACTTCTTCTTTAGCAGACTATTCAAAACATAGAAATTGGGAAGTGAACGAAACATATGAGCCAAAAGAGGCACCCCATACACAACACAGATTTCCACATTTAAATTCATAGAAAGCCTCTTTACCTCAAGTTCTTGCTTTAGTGTTGTTACTTCCCCGTCTTTACCATCCTTTGATTCTCTTGCTGCTTTCAGTGCAGCCTAAGATGAAGGAATAATCAAAAGAAGTACAAAAAAAGGAGTAAAGTTGGTTGATGATTTTGCTTTGTCCATTAACTTCATAAGAGCTTCTAAAATATATAAGCATGCACTTTCATATAGCATACTCAGGAAACATCAAATAATGAATGAAGTACATTTAAAATCCAAAAGCAAAATCATTTGAATCTAAATATTGGCTAAACAAACAGTGTAAACGACCGGAGCACCAATAGTCCAATACCCTGTAGGCAGAAGACAAGAAAACTAACCTCCCTTTGTTTAAGCGCTGCTTCCTTCCTGCCAGCATTGAAATAGATGTTATAATATGACCAGATAAAGAGATAAAGATTTGTGAGGCATGAGTAATCATGCATGGAACAAACCTGCTTAAGAGGCGAGCTTCTAATGACACTCCATCTCCAAGAGCAGCTACCTGCATATAAACAACCTATGACATTTGCAAACAGAAGATGCATATTGCTGACAAACTAGGAGCCAAAAACAAACTTCTCCTGATATCTTGTTTTGTGCTTCAGTTGTGATAGTTATAGACTCTAAGCATATACTCCATTCCAAAACATGTCGTTCGGACAGGAAAAACTAAGCTGTGGGTAGTACAAACTTCATGTCCTAAACGACATGAATATCAGAATGGAGGGAGTATATTACAAATGAGTAAACATATCCCAACTTAGAGCACAGATTTTTTTTTAACAGACCCTTTACTCACCTGTTTCTCAAGCTCCTTGGCTCTAGCTTCTGCTTCCTCGCATCTTTCTTCAGCAAGTCGTAACTGCCGAGCAAGATTAGGAAATAATTTACTGACAACCCACAGAAAATCAATGACAATGTTTCACAACATAGCAATGTTTCACCTTTTCTAGAACACTCTCATTCTCCTCTTGTAGCATATCAAGCTGTAGGACAGTACTGCATTAGTCTATATATTTGATATGCGCTTTCAAATATTCAATCATAATAGCATGAATTCCTCATTACACAAGAGAACATAGGCTACAATACAAGTGAAAATTCTTATGAAAAGAAGGAACACCTCATCTTGAAGTGTGGATGACTCTCTTTTTAGTCCTGATTCTCTAGAGCTAAGAAGCCCTGGATCAAACCTAAATAAGAAAAGGGGTCAGAAACCTATTTTCTGTAGGAGGGAAAGAGGTCAAAGAAAATCCAAGCTAACAAGTGACTGGTAATGTGATAAGTGACTAAACTAATTTCCCATGTAAAAAAAGCAATGTAGCGACCATTGTACATTGTGGTGGATCTTAAGAAGCATTTTAAGCTTTTATTTTTCTTTGAAATTTAGATGTATCAATGTAATGAACAAATAAAATATGTAAATTAGTACTAAAAATTCAGATGACAGGGTAAGATTTCTGTCACATCACAACTATTGTGGTACTGTTTCAAATGGGTTCATAAGCATAGATCTGCTGGAACTGTCAAAAGCGAAAAGTATTGTGGTTTGTACTCTATGAACAAAGTAGTTCCTTATAAGCCATAGCTTGAAAGCTCTGTAACATGCCTTGGCTTTCTTTTTATAGGTTAATTCATGGCCACATGTTAACGGGGATGATGCCACATAGCTACATTGATGCAACATATACAAGACAAGTTAAATAATGCCCGTGGCAAGAGTTGCATAGTGCATTATGACCAGTTATAGCAAGAGGTGAGTAATCAAGTAAACTAATGATCCCTGTTATTCAAAATAGTGGTCGTCTATGATGGCAACATGGTCTTCATGTTAGATAACAGAATACAAATTTCTATGGACATATGATGTTTTCAAGTAAGAAGACCCATAAAAAAGTATAAGATGTGTCATATATTATCAAAGTATTTTCATTATAAATCAAATAACATCGATCTCACATCATCAATCTAAGTAACTTTATTCCATATAAAAAAGTTCTAAGCAGCAAATAATTATAGTCAAACTTAAAAAAAATGTCTGAAAGGAATCCTAAAATGACTTATATTATGTATCCAATGGGGTAGCAGTATTTGTTAATGCAATCATTTTTTGTAGGAGTAGAGGCTAGCCAATTTTTGGTGTTCAAAATATCTACCACGTTTTGGGTATCTGGGGTGATGAAACAGTGTACCTTTTCTGTCGAGTACGTTCCACTGGAGGCTCCACGGCCACAGGCGGAATAGGTGACGGTGTTCGCAATGTTGTATTGGTTTTGATCGGCTGGCACCACTGTGGTGGTTGGTCGTGATGCAACTGCTGGCCTCCCTGTTGACGCTGAGCGGGCGGTCGGTGGTGGTTCTACAATGTTCCGACCTAACTAATGAAAATATGTGGAGATCAAATTAGCTGAAGGACCTAGACCAGAAGCAAATTGAGGAAATCAGGATATATTATTAGAATTAGAAAATAGAATAGAAAATTATCAGGTGCTGGTCAATTCTCCAAATCTCAAAGGTTCAAACGAGCTAAAGACATTACTAAATATAGTTTGGGAACGTATCCTGTGAGAACCTGGTTCTCATAGGATACGTTCCCATATAGTTTGGCACGGGTAAGTCATTTGCAAATTCATCTATTCGTGGACTAGTTCGTGCAAAATTGACTTCGGTTTGACCAATTTGGACTATACGCTCATAACAGCAGCTCTAAACATCCGGTTCGTAAGTAGACAAGCAGCCTCGAGTTAGGTGAGCAAGAGATCCGGAAGCTAAAATACCGCAGGAGAAGGAGATCTCGTGGTGCGGCCGAGCAGGGAGACGCCGTTGCTTCCGTGCGCCGTTCGGCCGCCTCCGAACCTCACGGGGGGCGGTGGCGGGTGGTCAGCAGCATAATCGTCGTCGTCATCGTCGTCGCCGGCAGCCGCCGCGGCGCTCTGCGAGGCCATGACCTGAGCCAGCCTAGCCGCCGCGGCGCGAGCGGCGACGTTCTGGGTGCGTCGCACGTTGGAGATGCCGGCAGCCGAAGCGACGGAGGAGGTGGAAGAGGAGCGGTGATGCGATGGGGAGACGCCGCCGGGGGAGGAGGAGCCCGTGCTGCTGCCGCTGCGTTGTCGCCCGTAGACGGGGCTCCCCGCGCGTAGACGATCCATGGAGCCGCTCGCCGGCGGGATCTAGGCCGTCGGTACGGACGGCAGCGGCGCGGAGATGGCGAGGCGAGGAGAGTGGGAAGGAGGTGGGGGAGAGCACGCTCGCGACGCCGCTGGAGTTTTCAGTTTTTTTCATTGCTTCACTTTGGCCCCTCCATTTTTATTTTTTAACTGATTGTACGTTCAGTTCCGCATGTCGCTGCGGCTGTTTTGATCATGGGCGATTCTCATGCTATACGTAGAGAATCATATTACTGATCCACAAACACAGGTGAGAAGCGTGCCGTGATTTGTAAAATTACCACCTTTTAATTATATTTTTGCAAATCTCCTTTCCACCTCTCCATTACATTTGATGGTCTCTCTCCAAAAATTAATCTGTTTATTCTAAATTAAAATGCTACACTTTCAAAGAAAACAAGAATACTACGGTCTCACCCAACTACTTCGAGCAAAAATGCATTCTCCTCTGTGCCCTGCCCTATAAAAACATAAGAAATGGAGCAATATGGTTGGTAACAGAGGAAGGAGAAACAAAATTGTTGGAAAGCTGTAAAGCAAAATTCCACTCTGGTTTGCACATCCCTGGAGCGAAGAGCGACGTTCTCGGTGCACTGTTGGCGCACATCCTATCTCATGCACAGACCGGTCACACCGCCGTTGATCAATCTGATCGATGGACAGGATAACTTACGCACAAAAGATGCAAGTGGCGGAGAAAATCTGCAGGTGATTACGGGAGGCAAAAATGCAGGTGGTTGGTTTTGGTTGGGGAATATAGCTAGACATCTCAAATTAAGTAGTACCCGTTTCATGCTGGTTTGTATCTGCTGAAACAATGGTTGGTATTTGGAAGGTCAGGTCAGTGTGTTTTTGAAAGTTCGTACTAGTACCCAGTAATGAAAGTTATGGAGTAAAATTAAAATGCAGACCAAAAGTCTAAGAGCATCTCCAACAGTTCTCAATAATTTTACTCCTAAAAAACTGGTTTTAGAGAGTTGCTATATTTATTGGGAGTAAAAAGAAGACACGCACTCCAACAGTTCCCAATAATGGTTTCCTAAATAGTTCAAATATACTTTGGGGAGTAAGAATTATGTAGCTAAATGTAGCAAACTTTATGCCATGAGTTGGGAGTTGGCAAATTTAGCAACCTCATATAGGGAACGGTTGGAGAATGATTTTTATTAATCACATCCTAAATTTCCATTTAGCAACCTCATTTAGGGAACGGTTGGAGATGCTCTAATGGCCATACAATCCTGTTGAATATGATATTTTGACTGCTCATTTAGATATTTATAAGTGTAGAAAAAACAATTATCATATTTAAGTGTAGTAAATATGTAAGACCAGCCACCAGCCACCAGCCAGGCAGTGTGACTTGCAAATGAGAGTTGCATTTCCCTGTTTTGTTAACCAAGCATATTTTGGCTACAGGTTCATTGACCATTCCACGAAATTGGATATAAAAAACATTTTTAGGATGATAAGTAAATTGAGATGTATGAAGTATTTCTTGATGAACTATAATTCACCATTTACTATACTCAAGCAATAGAGGAGAAAGATGTATGTGCACTAGTTGAATGACTAGTTTGGTGCTGCAATTATCCTCAGTAAATCTTGTAATCTGACTGACCGCTTGGCCATGTAATGGTTCAGCTTTCTTCTCCTTAGGGCATTATAGACCGTCTCATGCATGACACGTAATCTCGAGACGGTCTATTAGACCACTTATATAATGAGTGGTTGTTTTAGTTGTCTTGTAGAAATTGATATTTTCTTAATTAGTGGATGAGAAAAGGAATATTTATGAGTTGCATGACAACTACAACTTGTACAATGGTGTGTAAGCCTCATATTCCTAAATTCTAGCGCATGAGGTGGTTGCTTCGCGAAACAATCATCTCTTTCTCTCACCTCACTCTCTCTCTTCCACATCATCAAAAATCATATGTAACATTACATGAGACGGACTTATCAGATCTGCTGATGTGTAGCGTTGTACCTACCCTTAATATAAAAATAAGTAACAAGTCTGATCCGGTTCCAGCTATATATATGTGACTTGGCTGGCTTAGCATCCACTCCAATTAATCCAGCAGGCGATGATGATTGTTAAGGCCACAGGATCTCTGTAAAGAACAAGTGTACGTAGGTTACACGTCTTGCATCATCATCACTGTCACCTCCCCGTACATTGACATGACACAGTTGAGGATGAGACCGGGCACCAACCGGTAGTACTGTAATTACCGTTATGCACAGGCGGCTGAGACAATGATGATATGCGTCAAACTGTGCCGACACATCAGGCGACAACCACTGATGTTGCAACACATGAAGATCACGTACACGAAACACCTTGATTACAACTGTAACAAAACTCGTTGATCTGCAACACATGTTGTAGATTCTTTGCTTTGCTTGCATCGGTTGGGAAGGAAGATGAAAGGTGGTGGCTCCAACAAACAGCCAAGCTAGCCACGTGCGCGTGCCGCCCACATCCATACATTCTAATCTAGTCATCTCCCACCTAACTTCAACCATCCATACACCCGGTAAACCACGAGGGCATGCGCAATCACATTCCTCTCTCTTCCCCGCAAATCCGTCGATCGATCTGTGTCATACGACGACGCATCAGATCACATGCTGACCGTTTATCATGCACGCACGGCGCAGCAGGACCACGAAGCATTGGATCTCTGTCTGCCTATACCATGTTCATGAGGTTTCATTTCAGTTCTATGCGCAAGGAGCAGCCACATACTATTCTGCTACTAGTACTACTGTTAGGTCTGTTTGCTTCGTGCCTGGGCTGCCTGTCCCGGCAGCGATCTCAGCCTCAGGCGTTCATCAAAATTGAGCGTCTGATGAGGTGGCAAAAAGATCTCGATTCAAAGCAAACAAGCCATGCCCTGCATGCTACCTCCATCAATTAGCACGACAGCTAAAATGTTGAATTCTTAGCAGCTTGATCTGAAACCGTCATCGATACGAGTTCAAGTCTGTGTTTACTTCAGCGTTTACAGCTTTCCATAATTATTCAGATGCTTGGACTAAGGCATGCCGAATTGCCAATCATTGTATTGCATTGCTCATTTCCACTGTATAAACATGACTCCTGCAGCAACAACAAAAAAAAAAAACGGATGGAATAATGGTCACCGACCACAGAAGCTGCAGCAGTCGATATGTACAGATGACTAAGGGTGTGTTCGTTTCCTCCCCTTTAAAATTTAAGCACTGTCACATTAAAGAGAATCTTATTATTTATGAATATTTCGATCAATTTAATGACAAAACCCTATTGACAGAGTGGTGCTAATTTTCGAGATGAATCTAATGAGCTTAATTAATCTATATTTTACTAAAGTGATGCTACAATAACCGTCTTCTAATCACGACTTAATCAACCTCATTAGATTCGTCTCGTAAATTAATCTAGGAGCCTGTAATTTGTTTTATAATTAAACTTTATTTAATACTCTTAAATAATAAGATTCTTTTTGATGTGACAGTTCTAAAATTTAGACTCAGGAAACGAACACACCCTAAACGAGCTAGGATCTACCAAGGCCACCTGGCCTGTCGGTTTCAGCAGTCCATCTAATGTACTCAACCTTCAATGACAGCGGCGCACCGCTGCTGTCTGCTGCCGTGCAACTAGGACGCATGTCTGATTGATCAATTAGGCCCCTCACCTCCTGAGCTTTGCTTGACCAAAACGGCAAAACCGAAAAAACAGACAGCACTAAAATATGCAGCATACTGCACACTGATTGAACGGTAAAAATATGTCTGCGCCTGGTAAATTGCTGAGTTTCTTGCACTCATTTGATTCAATCTCTTTGCCTGGCTACCCCTGTTAGTATGATTTCAGGTAGGAAGCTCTACTGTTACAGAACAGTCTGAAGATGGAACAAGCATGGTCTATATATATCCAGTTATTAGCCTACAGACTAATCTTTCGGTGACTGGGCCATCTCTCTACTGTAAATGGGACGACTCTAGGAAACCACCCCATCTGCATCCTTTTAAAAGGGAATCCAAGTATGTGCCCGTGCTGACGAGCCACACATTTCTTCAGAGTGCGTGCTCTGGTTGTGAGGCCTTTGAGGATTGTGAAGGAGTCAGAGTGCTTCCAAAGCTACATCTACACAGATCAAGATCATCAAGGAGCAGCTCCAAGGTATTATGAAGCTCTTGTTCCAGTGCCTTTGCTGCTCATGCTTCTGCTTTATGAAGGTCAACAAGGGCCAAGGCAAGGGAACCGCAAGCAACAAGGGTAACAAACTTCAAGGTGGAAAAGCCATGGAGATGTAGCTTTGTTTGGTTTATTTTATTATTGGTCAATCCATTCTAGCTTGTCACCACTTTATTTGTTCCAAGCACCCCGGTCACTGTGTATTGGTTTCAGCCCAGATGAATGTTTCTCTACTTTTTCACCTGAAAGCAGTCCAGTTGCAATCTATGAACTCAGCAATACGTTGCTCAACTGATCGCCTCCCTTGTTTCTAATTGCAACATTTTGCACTGCTTTAATTATGCTAGCATCGCTAATCAGTATGTCAACAAATAATAAAGTCAGAAGAAAAATCGAGGAACAACAATGGATGAACAACAAGAATTGGGACCTTGCTTGATCTTTGTCTGCTGTAGACGCTGGGACGTGGAGAGAAATGGCACCATGTATCATAGGGCTTGGGAGTCCTATAATACCACAACACAAAACTTGGTGCTAGTGTGAGCCCAAATCACAAATATCACAAAACTTGTCAAAATTTTCCTACTTTTACCGGCATGATATACGAGTATTTGCACCATGTTAAGCAATTACATTAGCAATTTTCGTTTTAAAAGGCAATCTGGACAAGAATTGATATCCGTCTCGTCAGGACTGAAAATTCACAAGGCCTAGCCCGTTCCATTATCTTTTCGAGGAGAAGAGATCTTTTTCGAGGGACTCCTCAAACCCGTTTCACTCGCACTTCTATCTATCCCACGAAAGAAACCTACTGGCCCAATCTGCTGGAAAGCACGGGCCGCTGAAGCGGGACCCTGTTAGCGTTCAACTCGTGTCTGTCAACAGGCGGACGCTCTCCGCCCACACTAGTCATGGCCAAACGGGCCGCCCGGCACGGCACTAATTTACTTTCGGGCCGTGCCGTGCCGGCCCACGGGCCTGGGCGTCGGCCCGCGGCACGGTCCGAAAATGTTTTTCGGGCTATTCGGGTCGTACCGGCCCGTTAAGCCCACGGGCTTAACAGCCCAATAAGTATTTTTCGACCCAATAATGTTAAAAAACTTGAAAAAATAGATAAAAACATAGCAAGATGGAGATTTGAACCTTGAATCTCTAAGGTACAAGTCAAATGCTTTACCACTAAAGCACTTCACCATTAGTGTTAAGTATAAAACATGTATATTATTTAATTTCGTGCCGTGCTTTATCGGGCCAAAAGTGTGGCCCGTCGGGCTTCATCGGGCCGCGTCCAATCCGTGCCGGGCCGGGCCGCCCGTCGTGCCCTACCCTCGGCCCGAGCACAGCCCGACGGTTCGTACCGGGCCAGCCCGACCCGAAACCAATCCGTGCCGTGCCGGGTTCGGGTCGGGCCAAAAAGCGTGCTTCGGGCCTGCCCGTTTAGCCCGGCCCGTTTGGCCATCATTAGCCCACACCTTGGCACTCGGCGCGCTCCCGCGGGCCCACGCGCTCCCACGCTTCCGCGGCGGTCCGCCGTGCTCCCGCGCGTTGCATTCGTTGACTGTTTTAACGTTAAATGCTCGTTTGATTGTTTAAAATCGAAATATTTCTTTTTTTAAAAAAATTCCGATTTTCTCAAATACTAGTGACTATAAATTTGTCAAGTACAGATACTAAAATTTGAAGTCAAGCTCAATGAGTTGTCCTTAAAAGTTTACATTTTTTTTTGCCAATAACTCAAGGTCACAAATACAGTAATATGCTAATTCAGACATGAAGACCCAGTCGTCTATGGAAATAAAATTTTTCATAACAGATTCAATCTGGTGCTGGATGAAATCGAGCCTATCATCGAATGCGATAATGCAAATCGACAAAGGGGCGTGGGGAGAGAACGATTTCTTTACGAACCAGTGATGGTATCTCGCACTTCAACAGCCGCATCACCGGGAGGAAGATCCTAGCCGCTGCCTTGAGGATCCATCATCCCCGCCGCGCGGTAGGCGGTGCAAATCTGTCGCAAGTCCAAGTCGCCGCAGAAGATTTCGTCGCTCGTGGTGGGAACGAAAATAAACAGACTATTGGCAGTCTTATTAGCATGCGGCCCAACTAGAACACGGCCCACTCCACCACCGCACCGCGCGTGCTGCCTCGCCGCCGAAGTCCCCGCCGCCGCCGCCTCCCCGTTCCTTCTCGCGCTTTACCTCGCCATCACTCCACTCCCTAGTCCTCCCCCACCTGCCGTGTCGGGAGAAGCGACTCAGGCACGCTCTCGCCCCCCGAGTGGAGCACGGAGTTAGGGCCCGAGTATCGAAGGTGCCGAGCCAAACGAGAGCGCTGCCATATCGAGTTGCCGAGCGGGGCCGTTGCTGTGAAGTTTTTGGGCGGGAGGTGAGTAGAGCGATGGCTGCGCTGAGGAAGGGGACGGCTACGCCGCTGGGCGCCGTCTTCTCGCCGGAGGAAACCCAGAGGGCCGTGGCAAGGGTGGCTGAGGCCATCGCCGATCGCCAAACCGAGCTCGGGCGCCTCCAGGGCTTCGTTGCTGACAACGCCGCCCTCGTCTCCCTTGTCAAAAGGCTTCCGGATGAAGTCTCCCACGAAATCATGGTCCGTCCTTCTCTCTCTAAACCAGCAATCTGTATCCTCTTCTGCAAATACAACGGGCCATCCTAATCGCTGCAATCGATTTCTCAATTTCATAATTACGGTGGGCATAACACTAAACAACCTCTAACTGCATATTACAAGTCTACAAAGTGACTGTTCGCCACGCATTATCGATCAATTTTTTCGTGAACATGCCTGAGCACATATTTCATAAGAGACATTATCGATCAATGAAAGGCTAAATTGATACAATATGATTATAGTTTCATTTTCATACTTGACCTTGAAATACGAGCGAATTCTTTATGTGGGTCGTATGGAACGCACGGTGTGGAAATAGATTAGTCGTACAAAGTTTTCTTTTAAATCTACTGTGTGTTTTTATCTCCCAGCAGGATTGAAAAATTACGCATTGCAGGTTCCATTTGGTGCTGCTGCGTTTTTCACGGGCGTGTAATTCACACAAATGAGCTCTTGGTACCGTTTCCACTCTTGATCACCTTTTATTTTCAGTCTACATCAGCCTATCAATGCACATATTTATGTTTTGCATTATGTCTTAGGTGCTTCTAGGTGAGGGGTACTATGCAGAGAGGTCTGCTAAGCAGACAACTGAGATATTGCAGCGCAGGGGGCTTGAATTAGAAGCTCAGATCGAAGCAATGAAGGCAACTATATCTGACCTTGAAGCTGAGGCGAAATTCTTTGAGTCTACTGCCACCGAGGCTTCTGTAAGGATCCATTCTTAATCTATTTTGTAAGCATGGGCAGGGTTAAATCTAAGTTTTACTTGGTAAAGCTAAGCACAATATCAATATCTTTGTTCTTTGGGGCAATTGGTAAAGAGAAAAAAGACCAGACAGTTAGTGAATTGTAACCGACCCTCAACAAAAATTATAATTGACCTTCATGGACAATTTGATATATGGCCTCGTCAATTGCAGTTATTTCTAACTAAGCAAGCACATTATCCTTCTTTTTAGATTTAAAGGTCTGATGCTGTTTGCCAGTTTGTCTGATTGCTAAACAGCACCCTTGGAATATAATACACTGTTTTCAGATTCTTTATATAATACAGGGATCACCTGGGTCTATTTAATGTGTTTAGATACAACAATATAGTAGACCTGATTGAGCTATTCGTATGATTGATCAGTTCACTGCATTTTGTATTAACACAAGCTAGAGCTGTACTACACTATTTCTTTTTGCAGTTACAATAAACTAAATGCTTAACGATGTTTATGGTGGCAGGAAGGTCTTGTTGAAATTAGGGAGGAATATGACGAAGACATGGAAAGCAATGTAGCGCTATCAGGTAACCATTTGGAATTTCCTTAGCTGATGGGCTATAAAGTAATCTACTCATTTGTTTTCTTCATGATGTATTGACCTCTTTGAGTTCTTATGATATCAGTTTATCATATACATTCCCCCAATACCAACACGATAGAATATTCTTGCTTAGTAATCTTGAAAGGACAGTCTGGTGCATGTGGCTCCGCTTGCGCTGAGTAATCTTGATTTGACGAAATTTTAACTAATCTTACTGCATCATTGATCCGTCTATATTGCACTTTTTCAATAAGAGATCATGATACAACAACAGTCATTCTGGTGATTTTGTTATCATCTTGTGTTCCAAAGCTTGCAGCAAGTCTGGCAAGAAAACTGGGTATACTGCATTGGTATGATCATCTTTTCTACTTTTCTATTCCAGAGGCTTCAATTTCTGATGAGGGCATGCCATATAACGATAGGGAACATGCTCAAATAATGGCAAGGTTAGATGATCTTGAAATGGAAGAAAAGGAAGCTGGAAGTACTTCTGAAGAAGAAGATGATGATGATGATGATGACGACGACGATGATGAAGACGATGAAAGTGCTGGAAGAAGTGAGGACGGTGAGGAAAATGAGGAATCTGGAGATGCTTTAAGTGATAACAATGTGCAGCTTAGTTCTAGTTTTGGTGCTTCATTTTTTGGGAGTGATGGTAATGATAAGAGTCATGAAAAAATGCAGGTATTTATCTGAAGTTGATCCTGCTTTAGATCATGACAATCTTAATTCCTGCACTGGATAGGATTTTGTGTAATTATTTATTTTGATACTCGGATTAATAGCTGAAGAGTGCACTGAAGAAAATGGGAAGAGAGGAAACACTGAAAAGTGTGTCTCATGCGCCATCAGCCCACACATCTCATCCAGTATTTCCTGGCCAAACTTCTGTAAGCTGTGTTTATCCTTTGAGTGCCTCTTCATTTGCCCCTGCATGAAATTTATGAACCGGTTACCAATGCATCTCCATTATGTCCTCACATTGTGTTTCTTGTTTTGCAGATAATAAACTCTGAAGTTCAGCTTCCCAAGAAAGGTTAGTTGAAGATGACCAACTTGTAGTATAGTTGCAATTTATCTCTGAAGATGGGAACTGTACTTGATTATCTTGGCGCCTCATATTGCTTAAGTTGTGTAGAATTAGCTACCGCGACCATTACATTAAACCGAAATGTTCTGTTGCAGCTGTTTCTTTTCAAGGTGACAAGGATATGGTTAGTTCGTTAACGTCTCAGATGCAACTGGATCAAAAATACCCTGCTCCAGGGCTCAAGGTACTGAACATGCACTTCTTCCAGAGAGGTTTTCTTCCATGCACTTCTTCCAGAGAGGTTTTCTTCAGTCAACTTCTGTAGTAACATTACTGAACATGAAAATGGGGGTTCTCCGTTCTCGTAATGATTTAGACACTGTTTTGAAAGGCACTAGGCGTGAGGTTGGTGGGTGGTAGCTGATTTTTGAAATAATATACATATACATGATCTGCATGATCAATATTGCAAGTAGAATTTTGACATGTATTATGGATGAAGTAGAGGCAGTATACTTAATTCTAGTATTAGGCATAGGCCTACATCATTTATCACATATGCTGTATGTGTCTTTCCTGAACTAATATCAACTACCATGTCTGGGGGCTTGGGATGTAGTTGTTACACGATGTTTCAATATTTTATTATTTGTGTCTGAATCTTGATGAGTTTAGGTCCCTACTTCTACTTTATCTACAGGAATCTTCAGACCTTGCTTCACCTCGTTATCGAAAGATACTTTCAAGTGGGCAAAAGGTCTTTCTCGAGGAATCTGTTTGATGTAAATCCGAAGCCTTCAAAGTCACATTTGACCTTAGTGTATTTACTTTTTTTATGAGCAGGCCTTTACAGGATCAATTGTTGAGCATGGTGACAACCTTTCAGCGAACAATTCATCTTCAGAGAAAGTAATCTGTTTGCTCCTTACACCTCTGAATAGATGCAATGAAAATTCACAATGATCCTTATTCATAATGTTTTGCAGCCCATTACTTCTTCACGGCCTATGTCTAGATTCAAGATGCAGAAAGGAGCACGGTAAGTCCTGGTGCAAGGATGAATCTTTGGCTGCATATAGTTGGGCCATGGCCACTGAGCTGCTTGCGTGTGCCGTGGACATGGCGAGTGTTGAGACTGAAACAGGGCGGTTGATCCAATTTGTATGATTCTTGGGCTGTTAATATTTAATTGTGAGTATTGTGGCTGTCAGAATAGTTCAGAGTAGTGGTCTTGTAGTACGTTTTGGTGGCTTAGCGGGACATTTGGCAATATGCTGCCCTATATGTAATAGCATTTTCATTGCACTTATCATTTTAAAAATGTTTCCGCTAGTGTTTATTTGTCAGAAAAATTATGCATAAGGGGTCGGCGAGAATGTGCATGCATTTTTTATGCATACACGAGAGAAGAATGTGCCACACGTACGTGTACGAATCATTTTCAGACAGAAAAAGTTTATTTTACTACCCGGACAATTTGTTTTGTCTAATTTAGTACCTGAACACAATTTTGACTCAATTTACTACATCAAACAATTTAAGTTGACGCAATTTACTCTCAAGTACAATTTATCCTTTTTATTTCTTTTTATACGCTTTGAATTTGAAGCTGAATTTTTTCGCATAATGTGTCATATTGTCCCGTGCTAAAAAAATTATAAGGCATATTTTAAGAATATATATTATAGTATTAATAGCATCAAATATTATATGAACTACAAAGTTCCAACTTGTTTGAACAATATTTCTAGAAAATACAATATACCTTATTTCTTATTTTACATAGAGATTGATAGCATCTATCATCAGACAAGATTTCAGCTTCAAAGTTAAAGCGTACAAAGAGGTAAGAAAATTGCACCAACTTAAATTATTTGAGGTAGTAAAATGAGCCAAGATTTTGTTTGGGTACTAAATTGGACAAAGTGAATTATGGGATAGTAAAATAGACTTTTGACTTTTCAGGCAGTACAACCCATGTTTTTATTCGTGCATATAAATCAGAAAATCAATGGCCAGCAGCAATTTTTTTTTGAGACATTTGAGCACGCCTCATCTGAAATTGATCCTCGGAGCAAACTATCAAATGCGATCAAACTAGCAAATGCTGCTTGAGCTTGGACGTTGCACGCTCGTACCTTTGTAGCTAGTACATAACTTTTGCTGGTATTAAAATGTACTAAAATATTTTTGGTAAATTTCTAAATTAGAACCTTTTGGTGTCAAAAACCCAGTGCTCCAGACTAGCTAGTTATTATTATCGCTCTTATGACGGTGCATCTCCAAGAACTTATACCCTCCCTTAAATAGAAGCATACATATATAAAAATATCAATTCTAACCAATTTACTCGTATAGCAATATTGCATGAAGTATGCTAAAAATATGATGTTATTTTACACTAATAATCTGATATGATTTGTTATAATATAAAAGATTGAGAAATGTATAGGACATGATGACTTATTTTAGGAGACAATTTGTATTTGCTTCATAAGTACATAGTACTACTGTTGTCATACTTCAAACACTTTCAGCTTTACATTTTTCTCGGAGGCAAAATCCATAATGATACTACCATAAATGAATACAATAATTATGACTTTTAAGCTTTTCTTTTAATGGATTGAAAGGGGGATCATATTAAGGCCAAAAAAAAAAGGTAGAGTACGTATAGGATCATTGTTGTTGATTAACCTTGGAGGTCTAAGTATTATCAGTTAGACATAAGATGTATGTCAGGTAGGCAATAATAAAAGAGAGCTTGTTATTGATCCATTAATTATAAATTGAGTAACAACGTTTGATTCCTACTTGTGGTGTAACAAAGTGTCATGACATGGTCAGTAGTAGCAATTGGCGAACGTCTAGAGGGCCGCTCGGCAAGCGCCTCTTCTTCCCTGTGCACCGACGAGCACCAGATGCTGTCTCTTACGTATTTCACCAGCAAGAACGGAGGAAGAACCTGCCCTCGGCATGTTAGCTCCACCTGCCATTGATTCAAGTTAAGCTTCTCGTAAGCAACAATAAGCATGTTTATCTGTTTAGCAAAACAAAATGTACATAATTGGTAACGATGTTTATTGTAAGACGTAAGCATGATGGCATGTGGACGTCGTCATTCGGATGGAAGTTATAGCTTGTGCACAAACTAGCTAGGTGTCTAGAGGTGACGTTGATTTTGATGGGTACATCCTATATGTTGCATGTCGCCTTCAGGCCGGTTAGTTGCCTTTGTAGTGCAGGCATCTATCTGCATATACCCCCATCAACATGCAACCTCTGCATCACCATGGAGATCAGCAGAAAGCAGCGCTGGCTCATCACGTACGAGGACTTCCCGTATAAACTACTCCAAGCCAAAAGGACCTAGTGAATGCATGCTGGTCGGCAAAATAAGTTCCTTTTCACGTATAATTAACATTTTTCTCCATCTCTCTTGCGCCTCTTACAATTCGTATACCTGTGGATCATCCATTATTGTAAATATACATATATGTATAAATGTTAACTATGAAGTCAGTGCATATGCGTATTTGCTATCGATCAGCACAGTACTCATCCCTCAACTCTTCTTTTTCAAAAATAAATCAGAGGAAAGTATATATACTTGATGACGCATGCAGAAAGACCGATGACAGATATGCACGGAAATGCGTGACCACACTAGCTACCCGGTGTACGCATGATATGAACAGTGTCAATTAAGTCGGCACTCCGCACGCGTGGCTCGGTATATTGTCTGTACGGGTGGCTGGCGTGCGATACAGAGAGGTACGAGCATGCGTGCATATCGACGATCGACCGAGTGGTTGCTGTCGCACCGCCGGTCACACGCAGGTACAATATATACCTGTTAAAGTATGATATATATAGGGACACTTTTTTATGATGTGTTATTAATTAGTATTTTTGTAAGAAATTGTTCAGTTGCACATAAAAAAATTAATCAAATGTGATATCCTTCAATTCTTATGTGCGACTCTAACCTAATTAAACGAAGGCCTTGACTGCAGTTTTCTAAGCATGTGCTTTAATTAGATTAGACATCATCCCTCTTTTTTTCGCCACCGACTACAAATGGCAAGTGCACATCTGTGATCTGTGCTATAGACCAGCCACCCGCTACCTACTATATATTCTACGCCTGTATTCTAGCTAGTGTGCGGTATATCCGTATAACATGCCTTTTGTGTTGGTAAGCTTTTAAAAGGTAGCCACCATACAGAAGAGAGACGTAACGTAAGAACAGTGCATGCTCGTATTGCGCAACCAAGATGTACGCATGATGATGATCAGATGACGCGCGCTTCTCGCCACTCCGTCGTCTCCATGCAACCACGCTCAAGAGGCATAAAAATCACTTTGGAAGAGTAGATGGCATTTTTAGCGCTAGATTCGCCACTGGCCTCACAACACTATTATAGTCAAAAACAACAAAAGGAAGGGGTAAAAGGAAACCGCAAGGGAACATTTGAAACGCAGGAACTCATCAGACGATGATCTTCCTTCATCAAATCTGTACTTAAAAAGATATATGTAAAATAGACTAGTTCCTGATGATGTAACTGAAAGCAATTCGAGTATTTTTTAAAAGCCTGACATTTTTATTAGTTATTACAATTTTAACCACGTTCTCCTGGGTGTTCGAGATTTTTTTTAACCACGCACAAATTAAGTAATGCTACAGACAATCTCTCGATTCTAAATATAAGCATCTTTGGATTGGATTTAGTTATAAAGTCTAACCACCATTACAATTTTGATTAACGATAAGTTTTTGTTTCAAATATGACAAGTTGCATATTGTGCCAATTGGCTTTACCAACAATCTACTAATATCATTGATACATGTTGAAACTTCATAAATTGAGGATATTTGACTTTTACCAAACCAAGAAATGTTTATATTTTGAAAGGCAATATCTTCATTGTGTCTAAATCGCGTGCATAAATAAATGTATATATATCCAAGACTAGTGCTTCCATGCACGGTACAAACTCTGACATCACACGCGGGAATACGTTTTCTTTTTCGTGTGAGAGATGTATGAGTATGAGATGCACATGGTCACTCTTGCATGCCCTTAAGCTGCAACATGCTACTCCGTCATGCATGCACGACATGCTGGTAGGATACTGCTGCTAAACTTTTTCTAAAGATGAGGAGGAACGCATGCCAATTATTAGCTAGGTTCACTCATTTCAGTCAACTCATATATGTTTGGGAGCCAGGGTATATACCCTCCGTCCAAAAATATGAGGATTCGTTGACTTTCAATTATCATGTTTGACTAGTTGTCTTATTTAAAATATTTTCAGAAATATAAAAAGTAATCATTAATACTTAAAATATATTCAATAATAAAACAAATTATAATAAAAATATAATATTTTTATAAAAAATTGAATAAAATGAGTGGTCAAACGTGATGCCAGAAAGTCAACAATACTTATATTTCTAGACAGATGTAGTAACTATTATATTCATGACCAGAGAATTATAGGAGTAAGGAAACCAAGCATAGGGCCAGCAGCAGATCGTGAAGCGATCAAGCTGCAGCTAGCCTGATTTAAGAAGATAGGCGTATCCAAAATGCTTTGAAACAACATAGTACGAGTGGTTGACAAGTTATCATCGATCCGAAGTGCATTTGAGAACAGTTTTAGTATCTACATTAATTGACAGTTCAACAGTTAGCTTCGTTGATCAATAAAAATATAATAAGCAACAACCGTATTTGAACCACCAACCAATTATGGTTATATATAATACGATCAAAGATTTTTCCTTTATATTCCCGGTTTGAACCGAATGCCTTTGTTGTTGTTGTTTCAAGATTCGTTTCCCCTAGAACTCTAGGATATATTGCGTGGTACCATATCCATGACCAACATTTATGCTCCCCCTCTGACTAGTTGCAGTAAATACTCACCTTTTCTCAAGAGACGCAGAAAAAATAAGGTCAGGGTTGGACCTATAGAAACAGTAAATTACTGTAGAAATATATTGGTAAAAAATGATTCGATTTTGCCAAATATGTTGCATTGCATTATACGGGATAGAAAGAAAACATTTTTTCCCATCAAACCAAGTGCGTCGATTGGGACCAATCCCACATATTTGCATGGATCGACTGAACATCAGTCTACGCAAATTTCAGGGTCATTTTTTTTAGTTATAGAAACAGGAAGGCGAGTGAACTATATTGTCGCCCAAGCCATATGTAAACGACCTTATTATGGAGAGAGAGACGCATACAGATTATCATGATGATGTGGGCCTCTGACCAATTGGTTTGGCTAGTACCAAAACCAACGAAATCCTGACTAGCTTAGGTGTAATGTTTCTTTCATGATTTCCACCAGGTGCATGTTCAACAAGTGCAACATCACCGTTCCTACGGACCATTCGTCTAGTCGCTGATTAGTTTCATAATTATATTAATCAGATCAATGAACTCTACACTAAACATGCTTTATTTTGGGCTAATGAAGCGTAAATTGAAAGTGTACCTGATGAGGTCGTGTGAGCCCTAGCTTGTCAGCCAAGTATTTCATTACCACCCCCACTTTCATGGTGCTATCCCTGCAGAAATAATAGTTTAGATGAATATTGAGATAGATCATCATCAATGTGCAGCATATATGACCCATCAAATCATAAATGTGGTCACCACATAACATGAAAAGGTCCGTTTGATGTGTACTACTCCCACATATATACCTCCGATCCTGACCAATTTGAAACTGAAAGACTAGCAACTAGATAGCTACGTAGGTCTTTCTCAGAGGCTAATGTGCTAACAAAACATTGAGAGCTACGGAGAAACATATGTACAATGCTATGCATAATCGTAATTGGTATATGTCCAAACGAATATATGGTGACTTATTTTGTATGAGCATAAGTTTAGACACTCAAAGATACTTCTAATAAAGCAGAAATTAAAGTCCATCTCTATGAATAGAGCAACTATCACAAAAATTGACTCGGTAGGAAAGCTCTTATAACCTAGGAGTAATAAAATAAAAAAGTTGAGAGTACAGTCAATTACTTGATTCTTAAGTAGCTCTTCGGTATCTGAGGCAAAATGGGTTCTCTACGTCTGCAAAAGGATGAAAGGAGACTAGTTAAGTACACATTAAACACTAAGAATCCAAACAGCATATATTAATGTGTATTGACCTATAGCATTATTATCAGATGCATTAAGCTATATCCTAATATGATCAACCATTAGCATATTTGTGTATTATGGAATATGAATTTTTATGTGAAAAAAGAGGTGTACACATATATATGTATTTTTGCAGCCGTGTAAATTAAATAAATATACTTACTGGTTAGGAGCTGCCTTTAGAGTCAACCACAGCCCGGTCGCCTCCATTCTTCGGGGCGGGCTAATGACTCTCATGGTATCGCCGGAGGAGCTCCTGAATGGAGGCATAAACGGCAAGCACGGCACCGACATGGACCCACTTGCCTCTGTCGGCCGATACCGGTCGTGTCCGTACTGGTAGCTCTTTAGAGGCAGCGGGAACAGCGGCGTCCTCATCCTCGCGTGTTGCTTGTTGTCGTAGCCGCAGGTGAACAAGCCCAGCTCCACAGGAGCAGGCGCTGGATCCGTACTGTTGTTATCACCGGAGGAGGAGGCGGAGGACGAGGAGGCCGGGGCGAGGCCTAGCTGGAGCCAGTTTCCACCGTCTCCTGCTGCGTCAACGCCGCCGCCATGGAAGCTCGTGCTGGCCGCTGCAACAAGCTCGTCTTCATCGGCCATGGCTAACCGAAGGGATCTTGATGCCTCCAATTGGGCGGTGATGCCGACGCAGTACTGGCTGGGGTAGCACGACTTGGTGTTGCTCTTGCTATCATGGTGAAACAGGTTTCTAGTTGTTGGGACCATGGCGGCGGCCACAACGTGCTATTGCTGACCTCGACGGTGCGGTATGTGTCATGTCTCGATCGCTCAACAGATGGATCTCTACCTGTGACGGCTCATCGATTGCGTGCGGCGCCTCATGTCGCCTTCCTCTCCGCCATCATGGCCGTGCTAGATGAGTGCAAAAAGCTATATGCATGCACACTGGATCGGTAAGAGATGCATACATATATTTAGTGGAGTCAGGTGGAAGGAAAGAAGATGAATCAAGAGGCTACCTAATAAGGAGAAGTGATGAGAGGATGGAGGAAGAAGAGTCCGAGCCGCCTGGTGGAGAGAGAGGTTTCTGAAATCTGAATCCTTTCTGCTATATGCTGAGATTCTGAGAAGAAGCAAAAGGAGAGCTGGAGGACTAGGAGATGAGAGAGGATATGAGCTGATGGGGCCTCACTTTCCCTTTGGTCTCGAGCAAGGAGGCTTGTGGCCACTGGCCAAGAGATGAAATAGTTGAAAGAGAGAGGGACAGAGGAGAGATACAAACCAAAGAAAATGATGTATCTAAGATTAACATCAATAGCTGTCAGATACTCAGTTCGCAATATTTATGCTCGCTCCATTATATTGTCCTTCACTCGTCATCACATTTTGTAAGTCATAAGGGTCTTGCCAATGCACACCGCAAGTGCCATTTTACCATATATGGATGATGCTCATTAAAATACAGCCATTCTTCTATCACGATACACCACCACATGTTTTATGTACAAGCGTGTCAATAAGGCTTATAAAATTAGTTTCACCCATCCATATGTAGCGTGTCTTTGGTGAAATGAGTATATAAATATCACTTTAAGAATATAAAAAATACTACTTTAAGAATTCACAAACCACCTAGCTAATAGTAGAATTTAGCTGTGCACAATAGTGGATAGTGGAGGTTGGACAGAAAACTACCTTCGCTGCTATGCAAACAAAATGTAGCCATAGGCTTGGATGAGAGGAGTATATCAGAATAAAAACGGTGGGAGAGATGCGGGGAAAGTGAAGTATGTTCTACGTTGAGGTGACAGCATGGCAACCCACTCCATACCATGTAATCATTAGACCACTTGATGTCTAGATCCTAATTGCATGACTAAGGTTACTATTTTTAGTCCAGGTGTAGCTTTTCTCATCATCTTTTCCATCTTCCTCTTTTAAATTTCCTTTTCCCCCTTGATATATAGTAATTAACTAGATCTGCTCGGCAATTGACTTGAAAAGTTGAAATGAATGACACTGAGACTGAGAGGCATCGAGACAGCTAGGTACCTTTCTGTGGAGTATACGTTGTTATGGTGATCCTGTTAAGCTAAGACATTGTCATGTCCTTGTTCCTGATCAGCTGACCACTTTGCAAGATTCCAACTTCCAAGCCTGATCAGAAATAACATTGGTTTTCTGATGAAAGTACAATTATAACATTTAGATCATATCCATCCATTCACAGCATCTGTAAAAAAAGAGATTGCATTAATTAATTATATGATTAAAAATGAAACAAACTATGAATTCTATCTCTTAGGGAAATTCCATATAAGGTAGCTCCACTTCTAAATTAAAGAAGAGAAATGGATCTTATACATACCAATAACAATTAATTTTGCCTCTTATAACAAATCATACTCTTGATCTGGGTTTAGGTACGAGGAAGGACGCTTGAGGATGGTATAAGGAAGGACGCTGGATATTATACAGAGATAGCTTCGAGAATGCATAGCATCGTGATCAGTGCATAACCGCTTGATTGTAGTGCACATAATAAAGATAGCACCAAACATTAGCAGATTCTTATACAGTACAGTATTTTTATGTGAAACAAAGCACTCATTTGATATATGACGACTGCACTCACATTTTACATTCATTTTTTTAAAAGGAACCTTACATTAAGTTCCGACTTCCAACTAATATTTTGCTAATGACTAAATTTGTACAATAGCAGAAATGGGATTGACATGTATTGTATATTCAAGGAGAAACAAAATTTACGTAAGCATGCCACTAAAGTTCTCATAATTAAGGTTGAGACTTCCAGACTCCTAATGCACGATGTCGTACCACCTTGCATGCATTTTCTGATTATAACTAGACAGCTGCAATTCATTGTGGCACTTCGATCTTCTCATTCTCTATAGTTGACTATTTATCACTCAATATTGTAAGGTTTCATGCATACATGATCCATAGCATGAAACTACTACAAGTTGAGTTTATAGCATATCCATATCATTTATATAGATGCATGATCCACAGCAAGCTATCAGCTTGTACTTAGTTGACAATTATTGCAGGTGAGGCTATCACGTAATGCAGGAACCAAGTAATAAAAATTATTCAACTAAAGAAGGATCAATCACGACTTCACCAGGGACTGCTGCATGCATGCATTGCCCATCTCTCTAGCATTAATCTACACTGCAGTAGCTTCATTATTCATGACGAGGACGAACTACCGTGCTAATTTACTACCATTAATTTATTTAAGGTTCTAGGCCACGACCATAGCTGCAAAAGACCACTAATTTATTTACAACATGAACAGAAAACAAATGCCTAAGATCAATGACAACTGCATATTTATGTGCTTCACCAATTTATCATGGAGTCATTATTATCACAAGTTGCTGTGAGATCATTCTCCAATTAATCATGGGGCATCAACATTGGCTTCACGTCATATACACGGTTTCATTTGCAGTATATGATATGGCCCAGCTGTTGATTTGCTCGGTATGGTTCATCCTCAATACTCATGCTATTATTGAACTAGTCATTGAGCACTGTTTTAATTGCGATGGCACAACAACAACTAGTAATTTGCCTCGAAGATGTTGTCAAAGTTTATATCATTGTCTATAATCAGTGCTGTCACTGATTCATTTTGTGCATGATTAGATATGTTTTCCATTGAGTAATGCAGTAAATCAATAATTTTCACAAAATTTGTAAGGTGGTACGACACAATTATTTCAATTTATGTAAACCTCTGCAACATGCATGGTACCATTTCAAGCCACAGTATTATTTTTCTTTAATATAAAGTTATTTTGGCTACAAAACTGATCAGTATGCCATCACAAAAAAGAGAGAAAAAACATCTAATCCCTAACCCCAAATGATTGTTGGCCAAGAAAAATTAGCAAATAGATACTGTTGCATTGTGTGTGTAATCTTATAGAATGTCAACACTAGATTAAGTGGCATCTTTTATGCCAACCTATCATATTAGACATATTATACTGAATACGTGCTAGTCACTATACACTTGTAGTTTTGAATAACTCCATGCATTGATGTTTCTATATAAAGAAATCTATGAAGAGAAACAAAATGTATGTCAACATGCTAATGCTAAAACAATGCTGAATGCTCCGCTGTAATAAACTAGAATGACAAAAGGATGTGAGCTGAATTCCCGAACTGCACATGCTTTCCATAGATCGAGGTTGTATCTGTATTTGTTAAGAATCCAAACTGATTGTGCAATTGACTTTTGCTTGAGAAGCAAGACAAATTCTTCGGTAGTCAGCATATGAAAATACTCCAAAAGTAAATTAAGGTACGCATTTTGTTCTCTGAGATGCAGTGCTTGATTAATATTCCCCAGATAACTATGCAGACGAGCTTTGCATTGTGGACATGCTCCACGTACATGATACTCACAGGAAACTCACTCTAATTTTCCTTAGAATTATCCGAAAATAAAAATGGCAAGTCACATGTCGAAAGCCCGACAGGGGCAGTTCAAATGTCTCTATGAGTAGCCATCTGTCCCAGAGAATAAGTCGCTCTATTGATTGTCGGGTATTTTGTGTGCGTCACTGCTCCAGTAATTATTGGGATTCATTTGAAACTGGAACTAAGCTATAAAACTTTAGACCGAAATCCCCAATCATAACAAACTAATGCAAATGCGTGAACTCTTTGCTTTCGCCCTATTTACCCCCCCCCCCCAAGACCCCTCCCCAATCAGGTGGTGATGCGGTAGAACACTGGTACATACGAGCATGTACAAACAAAACTGGATTCCAATTCATAAATCTGGACATGATAGTATTGGCGTTTCTGACAGAATCAAGAAATTTTGTATGGATCATCAATCAATCAGTCCAGGAGGCAGGAAGAGAAGACACATACACTTTTTTTATGACATGTTTCCTTTATTTGGCTCCTCATGATGGCAATCAAGAGTACTTGAGCGTGAAGGACATAGCCACTGATCTGCGGTACTGCAATATTGTTTGGGTACCTACAGATTACCATTCTGAAATGTTGCATAGAAGTTCAAAGGTTAGATTTTACTTTCCCTTGCGGTGCAGGCTCGCTGGCTGAGCCTGCAGGCTCTTGACCAGTCCACACTTCTGCATGCCTATAAAGCAAGCAAGCAAGCGCACGCAGACAGCAATAACACTTTAAGCCTTCAAAATTTTTTTCTCTCTCTCCTTTCCTACTACTTATCTCCAATGTGGCAAGAGAAGGCATTAAAGATTGTGCGTGACAAGATGTTTGGATTGGGGGAGGTCAGAGTTTTGATCATAGTTTCTTGTGATATGTCAAGGAAGATCTTGTGGACCATGCACATCACACATGCATGCATGCAAAGGCTGGCTGCAGCGACAAGCCTGCAACCATGCACTCATGCCATGGAAAGACACATCACTGAATCTTTGCGAACCAGCTCAAAACCAAACCAACATGGGGTCCTCTGTGTTTCAGTGTTCCCTTTAGTTTGTTCTCTACTTTGTTTTGTCTCTTGCTGTCTCTGAAAAAAGGTTTTGCAGTAGTGCTCACTGCTGGCTACCCTCAGTTGCCAGGCCACAATCTTATAATGGCAGGAACAGCCTTCAGGCTTCAGGCATAGGAGGGTATCTTGCTGTTCATGTTCAGTCTCTTTTTACTGTTTTTGTATGCTTCTTTGATAGGCTAGGGTAGGATGTTACCATTATTCATAAAGCGAGTACTCATGGTACATCGGTACTGCAGATGCATGCATGCACGTCTGTGAAAAAGAATCAATAAACTGGCATGCATGTAAAAAGCATATGCACGCACACGTATGTGCACAACAGCTAGTAGTAATAGTGTTTAACCTCAGTAACTCTCATATAAAAATAAATAAACTTGTTTGAACTTTAAAGCCAGTTAACAGCTAGTAGTGTTAACCAGGAGACCGTCCAGCATCTTAAGCTATAGCATGGATTAGGAAATGCAGTTCGCATAAAGCACAAGTCAAGGGACTGTTAAATTTAACTTTTTAATTTGCAAGGATAATTTAACTTGTGATAATAGTAGCATAAAGTCAGTAGCAGAAAAGGAGTTAAATCACCTGTTTCACCAAGCCTCCAGATTCTGACTTTTCAAAACTTCCATCATCTTGCAGTCATTCCAAGTCTCTGGACAAGTTTAATTGTAGCAGCTCTTGATACTTCTGTGCAAGCACCAGATACAGTATCTAGGTAGGCACTCAATCCATACAACTTGCAGCTGTCCTCGTGTTACAGTTTTGTTTCTGGAGTCAGTTTTTCCATTGTCTATATATAGTACAGCATAGTCTGAATCGCTGATGTACCAAAGAGAGAGAATCCAGCAAGCTTTATAAAAAGAACCATACCACAGACCTCTCATCTCCGTCAAGGCAAAGTGCAAATATCCGTCCACCCGCATATATTGTGGTACTGCTGCAGGCTGCTGTTTGACTAGACAGAGAGATATACAGCTCTTTTTTGTGCCATGCAAAGCAGATCAGTACATCGCATAGGCATTTTTCATCATAACAGGCATGACCAAGCTCTCCTCCACTGCTCTGCCCCTTAGATATGCTACAACCACAATGCACATCTCTTTCCCACCTTTGGTTCTCTCTGATGTTGCTAACGACCAAAGCATAACAAGACAAACAGAACCTCATTGATTCTCATGCTCAGCAGCATTGCACAACACATCCCTTTCCTGTCATATGATATTTTTCTTTAAGGAAACATAATTACATATGCTGAGGATCTCCTTCCTTCTGATGACAAAAGTAACATTTCAGTGACCGGTCTGGCCCACCCTGTTCTCTCTTGACAAGCCTTCTGATATCAGCATCTTCACATCCATATCCAGTCAAGGCCTCAAGGGCCAAGGCGGCAAGGCCCATTCAGTATTTGTTATCAGAAAAGAACAATTTCCTTAAATCGGCATGAAAACTTCAGCATCATACTAATCAGCATCATACTAAATGACTGCATCTGGTCGGACTTTGATGAGATCATTCAAGACTCAAAAATTGATTTTTCATGTTTACACACAAGTTCATCAGTGCCACTTGGTCACAGAAACTGAATCCATCAATTTAACACTCAAAAGAACCAGATAATTGGCATATATCTACAGGTTTCAAGCATATGCTCTCGTCTCAGTGACTAGAGTTGTAAACAAGAAAATTACTTTTTGAATTTGACAAAATAATATCTATCTGTGTTTCTGTTATGAACTATGCTGAATGATACATACTGTACATAATCTAAACTACTTCAGAAACAAAAGGACACGAGGAAAGGGCCCTGACATGCATGGATGGGCTAAACTGAGACATATTATGCAAGGATGACCAAGTAAACCTAGCACAACAGATTGTTTCGGGCCTGTCATTATTCACTCAATCTTCTTCAGTTTCTTAACGGACATGGTCTGTTCTTGCTCAACCGGGAAGTATTTGATACCCACGAGATCACCAATTTTGCTGATAACCTACAAATTTGGCATAAAATTTAGTTCTATAATTTGCATAGCAATCGGTAAAACAACAAAATTCGTTGTCACACTAAGCCAACTAGTTAAAAGCAAAGAGTCTACCTCCAATCCTTTAATGAGATCTTCCCTGGAGTGGGAAGCTGAGATACATATCCTTGCTCTGGCAAGAAGAAGGGGCGTGGCAGGAAAAGCAACAGTAACGACAGCAACCTGGTAATACGGAAATGGGTCATATATTAAATCCAATAAAAAAAAGTTTCAGGGATTAAAAGGAATTGTTTTGCGATAAACTCGTATTAAGTACTCCTTGCACTTTTAAATTGCTGTCATGAGGACCATGATGCTAGCTAAAAACTGAAGTATTTTTTTTATCCTAACGATCACAATTTAAGAATGGGGGAAGTAATAGCCAGCATTGCTCGTTAGGCATCTAACAGATAGTGTATATGAAACTCACATTTTGCCTCAGGCACTCCCTTGAGAATGCAGGAATTTTAGCAGGATTGTAAAGCATAATAGGCATCACAGGTGAGTCATTATCACCAAGAACCTCGAAACCCATTTTCTGAAGTTCTGAACGGAAAAAATTGCTGTTCTCTCGAATTTGAGCAAGTTTTTTGGCCCCTAATCAGAACAATTCAACATTAGTAATCTCCTCAAAACGAGATATAACAAACATGCAAGGTGTACGAATGTTTCAATTTTGGGATATACCTCTATTAGTTCCATCTTCCCCTAGGATAACCTTAATGGCTGAAATGACCTGCTGGACTGCTGGAGGTGACATGGATGTTGCATAGATATGGGCTGGGCATGTACGTTTTAGATGATGAATAATCTCCTGAAAAAAAGAAATAGAACACTTGGTTATTCAGATTTACCAACTTCAAAATTAGTCAGTCAAAAACAGTTAAGTGAATATCGTACTTTTGATGCAGCAATGTAACCTCCACATGATCCAAATGATTTCGTAAATGTACCCATCATAATGTCAATATCAGCTGGATCCACTCCCAGTAGCTCACATACGCCTCTCCCTGTTTTACCGATAGCTCCAATACTGTGCGCCTCATCTAAGTATGTGTAAGCCTGTTCTGACGTTAAGCATTTCAGTCAATAAATTTTAAAATCATTAGTGAACATGTGATGGTATATATTTCAGTAATCACAGGCCTGAAGATGGCCAAGATGCAGAAAAAGCATATTATGTGAAATGCTCAAACCTTGTATTTCTTGCAGACTGAAATAATCTCAGGTAGTTTGCATAGTTCCCCCTCCATGCTATATATTCCTTCAACAATCACAATAATCTTCTTCCAAGGCCTGTGTGTACGAGGCTGTCCTCCTGCAATCTGCTCTCTCAATACATCTTCCAAGTGAGCAGGATCTGGAAGAAAAAATAAATGGAAGTATTACATTTTAAAGTTTGTTGTCGGTCTCAGTTTTCTTGAAATGTAATTGCTAGTCACTTACTGTTATGTTGAAAAACCCGAACAGTGGCCCCTGAACCCCTTGCTCCATTGACTATAGAATTATGGTTCAGTGAATCACTAATTATCAGGCCTCCCTGAAATTATGAAACGGCCTGAGATACAGAGCTCACGAAAAGAACCAAAAAGAAGAGAGTATGGCAACAAACCTTCCCAATCACAGCAGGAATGATAGCAGAGTTTGTCACATAGCCCATGCCAAAAAGAATAGCGGCAGGCTTACCGACAAATTTTGCAACCAAATCTTCAAGCTCAATGTGCAGCTTAGTATTGCCTTTTGTCATAAAAAAAATCAGTTAAACTGACAATTGGTGATATATTGTTTGAACCACTGAAATGAGGCACAGACTATGACATATTTTTGCAGGCATCAGAACAAACCTCCATCAACCCGAACACTGCAAGTGCTAGCAGAGTATTTCTTCAATGACTCGATAACACGAGGAGTGCAGTACTCATCAGCCGCAGCAAAACCAAGGTAGTTGTAGGAACCCAAGTTGAGGCATTTGGTCGTTTTTGAGGTACGGCTACATCAAAGGTGCACCAATATCAGATGGTGACATCCATGCTGAGACAATTGCATAATCACAAACACAGCTACATGATATTATGTAAGAATATCATACTGGAGAGTCTTGTTGCTGTCATTTGAGTAGCGCTCAACCACATCGAACCAAGCATCTGGTGCACTAGCAATTGGTCGGCCAAAGCAGTCCTGCCATGATATCTTGTTTGTTAATAGAACTCGGCTAGGAAAGCGAAATGAAACTAAGGATCCTATGTTGTTCTGGTGGGTGAATGGTGAATTGCCTTGGCAATTTGGCATCATATTCCTCTCTTTATACTTAGCATTTCAAATTCCAATACAGTAAACGAGATTGTAGTGTTTGAAAAACAATGCAAATGACCACTATCCAAAAGTGGCATTTGCAATAGTTTAATGGCATGATTTGTATTAACTTAAGGAGGAAATGGGCCCGTTTTCTACTGTCTGAATCTAAAGGAACGCTTCGGTAACAGCATTTCAAAGCTAATAACAAATCGCTGGAAACATTCGTAATTCCGGAAGATAGTGGTCACCTGGATGCGGAGATAGAGGCGACGTGTGTAGAAATCCTCGAGGCCCAGGCAAATCGGCGCGTAACCCTGAGAAGAAATCAATAGCAAGGAAGCGCCGTGAGACGGGAGCGGCGAACGAGGCAAATCCGTAGGTCCGAGGCCGGAACACGGCAAGGGCCACAAACCTTGAGGTTGCTGGGCTTGCGGGCGTCGAGGATCCTGCGGAAGAAGTCGCGGAGCTGACCAAAGGCGAAGAGGAGGCCGTAGCTGAAGAGCGTGGTGAGCGCGGTCACGTACGGGAGCCTCACCATCTTTTCCCCCTTCCTTCCCTCGGCGCAGCAGAGGTGGATACAGCGGCGGCGGGAGCGGGATTTGTAGGCGCGAATTCGCGCAGTGGCAGGCTACCGAGGAGGGAGAGTGGAAGCGGTCGTCAATGGCGACGAGAGGGTGGCGACTGATTAATTGATAAATTAACGTCGGACTAGTGACAAACCCGCGATGCTTATTAGACCAGCAGAATAATTTATTAGCGGAATCGGGATTAGGGAGGTGCAGTGGTCGTGGGTTTGAACGTCCGACGACGGCGACAAGGACGAAGATGGCGGCGGCGGGGACGGCGAGGATGCCCTCACCTCATCGGCAAAACACCACATTGGCGAGGATGCCTAGCTCTCAAAAACTCGCAAAAAATGGGGGAAAGTGTGGCATTGACTTGCTGTAACAGCACATAGTATCCTTGGAGATTTGCTGTCAGATTCAGATTCAAAATCCATCGTCTGATTTCTGCAGTTTCTTGAGCGAGACTTGGTCAACATCGGGGGTACATATAGGGCGCGCATAAAAACAAAATAAACCGAACTTTTAATTTAAATTTTGGATCTTAATCCAGTACCCACACTATTCAAATAACCAAAGTTTAAACATGTTCATAAGTTTTATACCATTTAAATTTATTTATAATTTTTTAGTCAACTTTTAAGTCGTATTTAGAAAATTTATCACTATTATATGTTATTTTATAACTTAACTAATAGTTTATTTATGATGGTAAGTGATGGTTTGATATTTTTACCAGTTTTATTGTGAAGTAGTCGAAAAGTATGGGTAGTTCGGTCCTAACCGAAAACCGAACTGAAATTTAAGTACCCAAATTTTTTGAATATCTAAAAAACCATCACTAATTCGGGTATTGATTTTAAAAAATCGAACTAGCCGAACCAAAAGTTTAGGTAAAACCTAACGCCCATGCCTAACACAACACAATATTGGCTCGAGTCAAGACTTGCGCCCATTTTACACCTCGAACTTTTTAGTTATAAACTCTGCTATATGTCCGACGGATACTTACGACCATGACGTCCGACTGCACATTACATGGTCTAAATCATCCAGAGAAAAAACTAGCAACTAATCGAATGGCCGAAGCACCAGTCAGAAGATGCAGCCGAACAATAGAACGTACGTGAAACAATTCCGTTTAGTTATCTATAAGCATAAATCCAATTCAGCGCAAGCGTGGACTTGATCGTACTCCGTATCATATTTGGCGTTGGCGCGCAAAGCATGACGTGACCAAGACCAAGGACACCTACTTTTTGTGGAAATGAGTTGTGTTCATTCCGGGCATGTCGCGATTTCTCTCCTGATAATAAATAATACGATTAGCATTATATCAAATAAATTGGATCTCCAGATTGCAGTGGGAGCAACTTATAAAGGAAATCCGCGTGCCATACTGCTATATGAGGGCTCAACACTATCTTCCAAAAGTGTCATCTCATTATTCATAGGGATACACGACGAAGACTGAAGACGGGCGTCAAAATCAACTGCTGTTTGAGACGAGTATGTTTAAAATGTCTCAGGCTTGCTACAGTTACTTCCTCCATTCTAAAATTATTGTTTTTATGTACTATGATAACTAAGTATTGTCAGACCAAAGCGATTTCTTACGTGATTATTCATGTGCATTCCTGAGTCATCTGACATCATCATTTAGCATAGCAGAGCGTTAACACACCAATGGCTCATATGATCCGGTATTTATTAGGATGTGTTCGTTTTCTGAGTCTAAATTTTATAATTATTACATAAAAAATTTTTTATTATTTATGAATACTAAATAAAAATTAATTATAAAATAAATTACAGACCAGTAGACTAATTACGAGACGAATCTAATGAGATTAATTAAGTCGTGATTAGAAGATGATTACTCGTAGCATCACTTTAGCAAAACATAAATTAATTAAGTATATTAGATTCATCTTGAAAATTAATACCAATCTGTCAAAATGGTTTTGTCATTAAATTGATCAAAAACTCATAAATAGTAAGATTCTCTTTAATGTGACAATGCTTAAATTTTAGAGAGAGAAGCATTACAAAACTACGGCCCATCAACGAAACAAAAGCGATTTTGAATGTTCTAAATTCGCCTTTAATCTTGGAAGGCGTATCTCTGTAGCTTCGGTTTCGCCGTACCGCCAGCACAAGGAGGAAGAACCGAAGAAGGCCATGCGGATCTGCAACCGTAGTGCGTTTCCACTCCCTCCCCTGTTCATCTGCCACAGGCCGTTAAGCACTACAGCTGCAAACCCCAATCCCAATCCCAGCTGCATTTCCTTGACCTAGCGTCGAAGAGCGGATCTTGAGCGGAGAACCGAAACCAAGCTGGTGACTGGCGGTGTTGGACGCTGGTGTTACGCAAGAACCGGCAGGGGCGGAGGCGAAGGTTGGGAAGATGGGAAAGGAGAAGGATGTGGTGCGGCTGGAGCGCGAATCGGTGATCTCCATCATGAAGCCCAAGCTCATCATGAAGCTCGCGTACCTCATTGGTATCCCGATCTCTCACTGAACTTTATGTTCCCTTGTTCTGTTTTGTTATTCTCATAAGCAAGTGCGTTTCTTGGTCTCCGTCGACCGTGGTATAGTCACGCTAATAGATTGACCATTCATTCATCGATTTATTCGAGGTATTACTTGTTAGTATGATCGACGAGCATGTTTGTCCCGTATATTTGTTGTCTTGCGAGAATATTTTTCCTCTTTCGGAGGGAAAGGCCAGAATCTTGCTTTTGTTGATACATCTTGTTCTCCTGTAAAGTGGAATCCACAAAAAGTTTCTGTAGGCATGGCAACTGCAATACAAAATTTCAAAACCAGTGTATAGGCCTGTGTAATACTGCTGTGATATGTGCATCACATGTCTTCTTAAATATAGGCCTGTGTCGGCTTTGACATGTTTAAGCAATGGTATTGTTTCCTGTATGGCACTACTTGGAGTTAACAGTGTTTTTCATTTTTTGAAGAACATCAATCTGACAGAGAAGAATTCTTGAAGCTCTGCAAGAGAGTTGAATACACCATACGGGCTTGGTACCATCTCCAGTTTGACGATATGATGGTAAGAAAAAATTTATTGTCCCTGTACTCAAAGCATTTGTTGGCTCATATTGATGATCCCAACCATGTCACAACTCACAAATCTTCATTATATGAATACAATTTGATCTATTTGGACCAATATTTTCACAGGAACTGTTTGCTCTTTTTGATCCTGTGCATGGTGTTAAAAAACTGCAGCAGCAGAATTTATCATCTGAGGAAACTGACACGCTTGAGCAGAACTTC
The DNA here is from genome assembly GCA_031894775.1 of Chloris gayana. NCBI lineage: Eukaryota > Viridiplantae > Streptophyta > Magnoliopsida > Poales > Poaceae > Chloris > Chloris gayana. Next base: position 352,553 of record JAUNZO010004728.1, read on the forward strand.
CTATCATATTTCTTTCAGGTACAGAGCCTAATCTAGGACAAAACTCTGCCAATAAATTTTGTTAATACGGTCGATAGCAGTGCTCTTTAACATGTCTTTAATTGGTGTACAGGTAATGGAAAAAAGCAATTTCAACATAGTAAATGATGATGAGGTTGAACTTGCTCATTCTGGACAATATCTGTTGAATCTTCCGATAAAAGTTGATGAATCAAAGGTTAATGTCCTTCACAATAAACTGTTTCATTATCTTAAACTAATTAGATTTCCCATGAGATTTCAATTTGGTTATTTCTTGTGCAGTTAGATAATAAACTTTTGTCAAGGTATTTTAAGGAGCACCATCATGAAAACCTACCTGAGTTCTCTGATAAGGTGAGACTTTTATTCATTATAATTGTACTTCTCTTTGGGCACATTGACTTGGCTTTGTTTTACACATCTGCATAAAGTTATTTCATAAAAAGAAATTCTCAGCTCCTGTAACCTGCCAACCAGGTAAGAGTTTGTTTTGTGGCAACTCGGGAGTCAGAATTGAGCTAATCTTCATGGACTTGTATTCCTTGTGCGCTCATGTTCATATCGAGAATTGGAGATCAATATAGCTCTCAGGAGTCAGGACCACAAACCTCTTACATTGTTGTGGCTTTGGCCTAGATCTTTGTATTCCTTAGATATTATTACCTTTTCTTTTTTCTTGCAGACCTTTTACATTAGCTGACATTAACCATTTTTTTGGTCAGTATGTGATATTTAGAAGGGGCATTGGACTGGACAGAACAAGCAACTTTTTCTTCATGGAGAAAGTGGATGTGATCATAGGCCGTACATGGCGTTGGTTCCTAGAGAAGACCAGGTATACTAGCCACTGTATTAATCTCTTCTGGGAATTTTATTTTGCTCAACCAAAAGGTCAAGCTTCTCCATGCTGGCATTTCAGATTGCAAAAGCTCTTCTCAAGAAAGAAAAATATTAGGCCAAAGACAGATCCAAAGAAGAATGATGATATAGCTTGTGAACTAGAGGATAAGGAGCTCTATGTTGAACGTATACGGCTTGAAACAATGGAGTTAAGGTTTGTCATGCTATCTTCTTAACCTTTTGAGCTATCACAATGCTAATATCTATCACATTGTCCTCTTCTTTGCTTGGCAGCTTCAGGAACTTAATTGGTAGGGTCACAATTCAAGAGCCTACATTTGAAGAAGTAATTGTCTTGTACAGGTATAAATTGTGATATGAGGCTGTGGACAAAATTGTTTGGACCTCTTTGTAATATGGTTGTTTGATGCATTTAAATTCCTATGTCAGCTGTGAACTGACTTGTGATGATATATGCATTATTTAAGGAGGAAAAGTCCAAAGGGTCAGGATGACAGAGCAATCCATGTAAAACATTTCAAAAATATTCCAATGGCAGATATGGAGTTGGTTCTGGTTAGTACTAAGACCTTTTGATATAAAAATGTAGCACCGAGACTTTTTCAACCGGACTTACAATAAAATTATTTTGTTGCAGCCTGAGAAGAAAAACCCTAGCCTCACTCCAATGGATTGGGTCCAATTTATAGTTTCTGTTGTCATTGGACTTGTAAGTAGAGCTGCAGTTATTTCGTTCGGTCATGTTATGATTCTTCACCTTATGTTTTACTTTGTTTATATCACGTAGGTTACACTCACCAGTTCACTGGAAATGCCTAAAGCTGATTTCTGGGTTGTGATTGCCATCCTTTCTGCTTTAGCAGGATACTGTGCTAAAATCTATTTCTCGTGAGTATCTTAGTGCATGCCATTCTATTAAAAAGTTAAAATTGCAAACAATAAAATGCGGATTTTTTTTGGCTTCTGGGAGAGAATGCAGAGCACATTCATAAACTGCACAAACTTCATCAGAATGATCCTTTGTTATTGTTAATATTGTGTAGCAGTTTGTTTAACTAATCACACTTAATGTAGGTTTCAGCAGAACATGGCAACCTACCAAAACCTAATCACTCAATCAATGTATGACAAACAACTTGACAGCGGGAAAGGCACGCTCTTACACCTCTGTGATGATGTGATTCAGCAGGAAGTATGCCTACACTTGTTTCTTCAGACAAAGAAAGCATTTAGCTCATAAATTGGAGTATTAGCCTGAGCTAACCATCTACTTGCCACCTTTGTGATTTGTTATGTTCAGGTCAAGGAGGTCATAATAGCCTACTATATTCTTATGGAAAATGGAAAGGCTACCAGTGATGTATATTTTCTTTCATCCAGTTTTAAAGGATATATTCTGTTTCTGCATTTGCTCCTATAATTTCATGGAAATAAAAAAGTTAAGTTGAAGCTTCCTTTTCCCCCAATTTTGTAGGATCTTGACTTGCAATGTGAAGAGTTAATCCTGGAAGAATTTGGCTTGCAATGCAATTTTGAGGTGATGGATGCTGTCCGAAAACTGGAGAGGCTTGGTATCATTACAAGAGTGAGTTTTCAAATCTTTCTCGTATTACTGCTTTGCCAAAATATGGGGAAGGTTACTGACAAATGCCGGAGAAAATCCTAAACTTCTTGCAGAAATACATTTACAGAATCGAAATCTTGGCAACTACATTCTGCCTCTCCTTTTCTATTTTCCTTCACAATAATAAGGTCCGCTTTGCATTCAGGATTCTATCGGAAGAATATGTTGTGTTCCTCTAAAGCGTGCCAATGAGATCATCGGTGCTACTACAGAAGAGCTGGTTATGAAAGCCAGGCAAAACTAATAAACTTGATTTAATGAGGTGACCCTTTTCTAAATTCTTCCCTGATTCCCTACAATATTTGTGGTTACTCCTGGAAGTCCTAACACTTAATTCTTGCCCATTAGGTGGGGTAAATACAATCCTGGCAATTGGCGGAATAGTTCCTTAGTGGAAGTAGGGAGGATGATGTTAAAAATCTATTGTAGTATCTGTTGAGATGAGGGATATTTGAAATTTATTGCAAGCATTTAGATTGGTTGCAGTAAATGTGGAATGTTCAACAACCGCACATTCCTCGAGTCAGTTAATAAAGGAATATAAGCCCTGCTAACACAAAGTAACAGTGCGAGTTATGTCACATCTACGATTTGTTTAATGTTGTGGGTTGTGCATTGGTTCTTAAGAAACCTTCCCTGTTCACATGTTTATAATTCTGATTGTTGGTTGCAAGTGTGCCCACTGAAACAGACTTTGATTCCGCTCGATCTGGCGGTGCTCGTACAGTGTGCCCCACTGCATGTTGTTGTTCTCTCTTTTTCCCCCTATAAGAAGGTATGATGCAAACATGTTGCTTCGTCAGAAAAGAATCACCTTGCCATCTGCAAGTTCAGTTTTAGTAATCCCGTGTGGACACCAAAAAGTGGAGGAAAAAGGGCATCGAAATTCCTGGACGGCACATGTCCAATACCATTATCCACTTGTTTTGTCTCTATGCACCATAGAATAAGTGTTGAGCAGTAGCTAGACTAAGGGGTGGAACACAGCAGAGAGCAGACCACAACGCTCCGAGTGAGATAATGAGCAGCAACCTGGTGTCCACCATTTCTGCGTCACCATCGGCAGCTGCCGCTACTGCTCACCATCGCCATGACGGAGTGAAGCAGCTGAGCGTAAAGGCGGTGCAACCACAGCAGCAGCTGCACGGTGGCTTCCTGGGAGGCAACGGCAGAGGCAGAGCTGTGGTGGCGAGGGCCGGGCCGGGGCCTCTGACGGAGATTGAACCGGACTTGAACGAGGATCCCATTGACCGGTGGCGCACCAACGGCGTCAGCCCGGTCTGTTCCTTGTCTCTCAGTTTATTAGTTTCAGAGCCTGTAAAAAACCTTTTTTGTTCCTAGAACATGCACATGCGAGTGCTGTGCATCTAGGTGTTAAAGAAATGGATAATATTCATGGATAACGCTGGAGATAAGTTGCGATGCAGGAGGACTTCGAGTATGGAGTGTACGATGGCCACCACACCTACCATGAAGGCCATGGTCTCATCCTACCTTAAACTTCAGTATCATAATGTTCTCTTCCTGGTATCCTTGAATTGAAGAATAATTGCACTGATTCTTTTGTAATGTGATTAAACAAATCTTGAACATTTAAATGCCCAACTGAAGACAAGAAGGCCTTCTGGGAAGATGTTTCAGAGTGGTACCAAGAAGCTGAGCCTCCTCAGGGCTTTCAAGGTACACCACACTCATGCACTCTTTAATTTGTCTTGAGGTGGTATTTAGCTTGCTGAAATGTATCAGGAATCACAAGAAATTTTTAATAATTAGCTAAAATAAACTTCTCTGATTAGCAAGCATCGATGACAATCTCTTGCAGCTGTAATCTCATGGGCTTTTCCTCCTGCAATCATCCTCGGCATGGCTTTCAATGTACCGGTACGTATCAAGTAGTGCTCTAACTACTTCCTGTGAACTTCCTGCGTTCCAAACATCTGGTAAACTTTCATGCATTTTCGTTGATTGGTAATGTGTACACTTCTGCCACTAGGGGGACTACCTCTACATCGGTGCCGCTGTCTTCATCGTTGTGTTTTGCATCATCGAGATGAATAAGCCAGACAAGCCACACAACTTTGAACCGGAGATCTACATGATGGAGAGGTCGGCCCGAGACAAGCTCATCGCAGACTACAACTCTATGGACATCTGGGACTTCAACGAGAAATATGGCGAGCTCTGGGACTTCACCGTTAACAGAGAAGATATTGTGAAACCCTAGATTGCCATCAGAAACGAGAAATACCAGTTCAGATGGCATAGCTATTAGGAAAAGCACTTGATAATGTGTGTACGGATCCATTGATCGACTGATAGACGTGATTTCTGTGATTATTATTTTTTCCTCTCAAACACACGTCATAGTAACAGAGAATGAAAGTCATTTCTGTGCTTGTCAAACCTAAAATTGACATCCCTGCACAAATGGAGATCAGGTTCTCCCTTGCCTTGAGATAATACATTACAGGGACAAATGCACTGGACATGAAGGATGGCTCGCTTACCACCCTCTTCCCGGCGTCACAATTATCTGGTACAAAGGAAAAGTCATTCTAAAATCTACGTGAAATGATATCCGCACGGTAAGGGAAAGAGACCTTGCAGCTGTTCCTTTTTTTTGTACACTTGAGACACAGCTGGTTCACTAAATGAAGAAAATAAAATTGGAACGAAAATAATCTAATCTATGCCTCTGGTGAGAGCCCTAGATTCGCTACGAGATGCTCATCTTCCATGAATCGTCACCTTGATGTTCTGAAAAGCTGACTGCCTAGAGTCACAGTTGGGGTGCCTTCTGTCATGACGCTGGTCAACCTGATCTCCTGCTCCCGAATTCGATGTATTTCAGCTTCCACAAAGCTCATGGATGGACGCTGCTCTACCAATGGGTTCACACACCATGATGTCAAACGTAGTAATTCCTTTATGCCCTCTGAGGTAAAGTTATTATTCATTCTGTTATCCACTATTGCAGAGATATCACTTGATTCCTCAAAGGTCTGTACCTGCACGTCAAAATAGATACTAAGACACCAGTGTGAAGCTTCAGTAATAATGCTACAAAAAAGCGATAAATGGGTGATACTTTATTTGCATAAAAGATGTGCAAGCATCAGCCCGTGTTGGCATTTACCCATCGAATGATGCTTAGGTCAGACGCAGCACTCCGCCCACTAACCAGCTCTACAAGGAACACACCGAAACTGTATACATCACTTGGTATGGAAAAGTTCATGGATTCATTCATTCTGGTCAAGCAAGAGAGAGGGTTCCATCAAACTTTAAGAAATTAGTTGATATTATTGACATCAACACATTGAAAAAGTAGATTTGCCATGTATGTCTGATGAGGTCAGATACATGCAAAAGGCCGGATTTTCCATTGTCTAAAAAATTTGTCTGATGAGGTCGGAGAGTGTAAAGGATTTTCGGCGAAATAAAATGTAAGTATTTTCTTACCGCGGATCAAGGAAAGGGTTGCTATATGTTCTTGAAGACTGTCCTACACCACCAAGTCTATCAAGAAGGCCACGAATACCAGCATCCGCAACTTTGGGAACAAAATCCTCATCCACAAGTACATTAGCCGTTTTGAAGTTCATATGGATCGCAGGGGGAGTCAGAGAATGAAGGTGACTTAGACCTAATTAATAGGAAGATTGCAGTAGTTGCCATAAGATCATTGCTACTGCAAAAAGAGGTAGGTGATACTATCTTTTATGGTAGATATGAAGTTTATGAAGCATACTGCTAACAATAAGGAAACTTCACAGGGTTGGCAAAGGTGTACCTTTAGCAGTTCCATGAGCAATTGATAGTCTCTGCTTGAATTCTATCTTTGCATCTGGTGCTTGGCTCTTGCCTAAAAACGTTGAGGAGACAAATTAGGACTTGTGATGGCAAGCCTGTACATGAAAGTAATAATAGGATACACGATCAAAGTCACCATATAAATGTGTAGAAACACTGGCATTGGGGATATACTCGTAAACAAGCATCTGCATGCCATGCTCCTGACAATACCCCAAAAGATTTACAAGGTTACGATGATGGATGGATAATAGGTAATTAACCTGAGGAGAAAAAAATACCAAATACATTAGTTCAGACCAATAGAAAAGTGTAGGAAGCAAGAAGAGCCATGAATTCTGTCAGGAAAAAGTTGTTAGATCCATTTAAATAAAAAAAGTTATTTTCCTTTCTCTCCTCTTAAAAGTTACAACAATGCACATTCAGAGAATTCAGAACCACTTTACTTTTGATTTTCTGAACCACCTTACTTTAGAAAATATGTGAATAACATAAATTATACTACCTCTTGAATAAATTCTTGGCTAGGAGGAGAATGCCGTCTTTTAACAGCTACTATTGTGCCATCACGAAGCAAGCCCTTGAATACCTCTCCAAACATTCCATGTCCGATAAGATTTATACCGTCGAAGTTCCTTGTAGCTGTACTTAATTCCTCCAAGGTCAGACATCTTGCTCCCTGCGAATCTGATAGATGATGGAAGGGCAAGTTTATTATAAATATAAAATAAAAAAATGATTATAAAGCTCAAAAAAATTAAAATCTTAAGGTCCAGCAGTACCTGGTGGATGTGAACCTGATGAACTACTTTCTGAAGAATCTGATGTTCTTCTGCGATGCCGTAGGCAAAGTACTATTGTGACTATGACAATACCTACTAGTGCCAAGCCTCCTGCAGCACCTCCTACGGCTGCTGCAAGGATTCCTGACATCTAGTAAAGGATACCCAAATTCAGAGTAGGGTAGTAATATTTGTATCCTCGGTGATGAATCCTGCAAATATATAACCTAATAAACAAAAAAATTATTTTTTTTCTGGGAATATAGTAGAACTCAAAAAGGAAGAACTAGAACATACAGCTGTGAAACTGCATACTGACCGCCTAACCCAATGGACTACTGAATTCCAAATTCAGATAGTGTATAGACAAATTCAAAGGTACAGAAATCAGTATGCCTGTACTGATTGATCAACAGACAAAGTTGCACAACCACTAATATCAAGAACTTGAATTCGTGGATTGTCTGAAAAACTATGTGGTGCACTTGGTAATTAACAGGGGATAGTATACGCCACTTCTTTGCAGATACATCAACTGTTATGATTAGTTTGATTTTTTCCCATTCCCAATCAGCCATTGTTTCACTCCCTACGTATGTAGTGGTGAAGTAAAAATAAGGAAAGTACATGCTATCATGACATCCATAGCACAGATCAAGCTACTAGTAACGCATATTTCTAGACAAAAAAGGATAATTTAGTAAATAAAGCAGGGAAAAACAGAGAGCTGTTGGGCATCTGACATTGGCTATACGTGGCAACACGGTTCACATATTTAACCCGTTTCCCTTTATTTTCCTGGATACTGTTACAGGATCATTGTTCAAAAGTTCCACTCCACAAACGGACCATGAGAAATTTTACAACAGTACCATAATTGAAATGCTACAGAAAGTGTCTCCCCATGAGACAATGCACTCAAAAGGAGCGCGGTTGCTACTGACAGGAATATGAGTAAGGTGCACTGTAATTGCAAAAATATGAATGCATTCTAGCCAGTTTGAAGTATTCAACTTTCAATCTGTACAAATGCAAGTTGACAAGGTTTGGTTAATGAAGAAACCAAGCAGTATATTTTCATCTAACGATGTGTGATGGCTTCATCGGATCTGAATTATGAACTCATATGCTCATCCAATAGAAAAGTCTAAAATTCATCAAGGGTGATTGCTTGTTGTTTGTTTTTTTCCCAACATATGTGTAAGCTATGAATAACTTATAGTCAATCTATGGTCAAACAGAATTCATCACACCTCAACAATGCATGAGTGGAGAAAAGCTGATAAAACTCATATGATTCAGACCCCATCCCCAAATTATACCGTAATTTCTACCTGATTTTGATCCAAGTATATCCCTTGCATTCAAAATTCCAAATTTTGGTCGAATACCTGCAGATTGTCCAAGCCTTTAGGCATCATTTCCGTGCGAGTACTACAGCAACGGCATCAAGTGCTGAAGCCATTCTGCAGACAACAACTTTTCCCAGCCGATTCTTGATGTGCGATGTGCCTCCCTCTTCTTCCTAACCTACTCACTCCTGCATATCATCACATAAAAGCAATCAAAGCAAACAAAATCAATCAGGAAATGCAGGGGGGAAGGAAGATTATAGAAGAATAATCAGACGTGTAGATGCACCAAAAGCAAGAGAGAATCGATGAGAAGAAAAGGTGAGGGGAAAGGCAGGCAACGAAAGAATGGACACTCAAACCTCTGGCTCCTCCAACTCGGCGTCTCAGGTGGGTCTATCTCAGTACTGTCAAGTGATTTAAGTGAGATGAGTTTGGGAGGTTTTGAGGAGAGAGGGGAAGGGAGAGCCCACAAGAAAGCAAACAATACACCAGCAAACAAATATGTATTTATAGATACAAGGAAACTAGCTGGGTTGAGCTGTATGCATCAGTTAAAAGCGATGCGAAATGTGTTAAAAAAATGTGAGCTTGGCGCGGCCGTTGCAAGTAAAAACAACACAGAAATCTCCAACCCCGTTAGCTTTGTCCGGCGGTTTGCTTTGCATCTTCGTGTGGACTTGTATAAGGACTTGAATTGGATGGATCTCCCAATGATTGACCCAACGGCGACAATTCGTTAGGATAGCGACACAGCGCCGACGCAGCAGTTCTTTCGTATTCCGATTCTTCTTTCTTTCACCTGCATTCATAAGATATCATCAGATTATTCTAATCCATCCTCCTTTGAATCTATTGCAATTACTCACCGTTCGATCAAAGTGGGCAACAAAAACAAACGGAATGAAAGAGGGATTGATGAGATGGACAATGGGGGCGGAGGAGCCAAGCCAATGATTGTCGGGGAAGAGAGGAACATGATGGGGGCTCAGCAAGCTGGAAGACAGACAGACAGACACACACACACACACAGGAGCTGCTCATCAGATAAAAAGCACTTTTTTCCTGATGGATTTTCACTTTCTGATGGGGCTGTAAAGTGGCAGAGGAGTTGTCTGTTAGTCCCAAATTAGAAGGCTAAAAACTTGTTTTGGAGAATAAATTACTTTCTGAAGTTACTCTGTATGGTTCATTCGCTCGCATCCAAATGTAGATCGCTGATTACGGCGTCTTGCGAGCCCTCCAGATTGGCCATGAGCTGTGCATCATTCCTACTCCATGCGTGGCTTGCCACTTCTCGCTACTGCTGGCATGGAACGTATCCGTTACTTGCTGCCTCTAAAATGAATGAAATCTGGTAAGTGTCAGTAATCATTTTGAGAGGTTCTTAACAAATCAGATTCCTGTTACATGCAGTGACGTCCTTCCTACCGGGAAAGGAAGCTCTCCAGTCTCTCTAAATCAGATGCCGAGTACCCTACTCTTATTTTCGCTGCCCTTCCCGGGTTCCCCCGGATTCTTCTTCTTAAAAAGAAAACCATATGCTATTTTGTTTGATTGATTGCCTGAACTTTGTGGCTCAACTTATTACAGTGATATGAACTGTGTGATGTGATGTTTGATCCTTTATTTCTTCTTCTGGCCAGTGACATTTTTATGCATATCTTAGTTAGGGGTGGTTGGTCAGTTGTTGGCGGCAATTGTTTTGGCCTGTTCAGGATTTTTTTCGTGAAACCTCAGGTCAGGGACAGGAAATCTTATCGGAATTCTGCATGACCGCATCAGCAGACTTATGTTTGAGTGTGCGAGCGTGAGTGTGTACAGCGGTTGAGTGCCTCACAGCTGTATCTTGAACTCTTCAGTTCACGATGCCAGTGTGTGTAGCATACAGCTATCTTCGACTACTAGTGCCGGCCGTGTACATCTGGTTGGTGGTGTCTCGTGGCCGGAACGATAGTGAGCTGGCCGTTCTGCAGAGTGACGCAGGAGAAACGCATTGCAGGGTCCTCGTCCGGTGACGCTCCAATTTTGCAGAAGTTTTATTGATGGGCACACATGCGTGGCATCCAAAAGGAGATTTGATACCAGCTCAAAAGACTTGCTCTAAGCACCTCGTCCTCTGATGATGACGATGATTGCTGCTCATCGATGGCTTTGCTTGCGTTGCGCATTCTCTTTCTACGTCACAGACAGTCTGGGGTTCAGGCTTTTTTTTTTTTGTACCGGGACTCTCAGGCTTTGTTTTTGGCAGAAACACTGCAGCTTATGACACCTAGCCATGCAAAAGGCACTCAATTAAAGCTTAAAGCTTCCAATTAAGGAAGATTGCTGGCCCCCTAGAAACAATAGTTAATGAGCACTCAGCACGCCTTGGGTATCATTGCATCAATATTCTACATTGTCAGGGTACCTAGAACATGAATCTCATGCAAAACTGATTAGTCCTCTCATATGTATGAGATCTACACGACAGGAGCCTTACTTTGAATCCAGGTTATGTAGAAATTCATGATTCCTACAAGTACACAAGTATTACGACAATATCATTAAGGTGAAACTTTTCATGTATAAAGCATCATTTTGACTTGTTAAGCATGAGCTGGGAATTAAAACAGTTAAAGAAGAAAATGAAATGTGTTGAAAGTTGGTTTTGAAGCGATGCCTTTTCGGACCAAAACCTTAATTTGGCCACAAACCTAGTCTCAGGATAACTTGTATGCACAAGTTGGGAACTAAAACAGAAGGAGAAAAAAAACTAGTCTCAGTATAACTTGTTAAGCACAAGCTGGGAACTAAAACAGCTAAAGAAAAAAAAACTAGTCTCAGTCTAAATTGTTAGGCACAAGCTGGAAATTAAAACACTAAGGAAAAAAATACATGTTGAGAGTGGGATTTGAACCCACGCCCTTTCGGACCAGAACCTTAATCTGGCGCCTTAGACCAACTCGGCCATCTCAACTTTCTGTTTGTTTAAACAAATAAAATAAATAAATATGGGTTCCTGCCACCATATTCAGCGGCCCTCTGAAACAAGACAAGGAACTAAGGCCGTTCGTTTCCTGCCCTCTAAAAATTATATCATCACATCAAAGAGAATCTTATTATTTAGTAGTACTTTTATTAATTTAATGATAAAACCTATGTCACGACCCCTCCTCTAATTTGCGAGACGAATCTAATGATTCTAATTAATCTATGTTTTGCTACAGTGATGCTACAGTAAACATCTTTTACTAACATCATAATTATCCTCGTTGGATTCGTCTCGTGAATTAGATAGGAGGGTCTGCAATTAGTTTCGAGATTAGACTTTATTTAGTACTCTAAAATAATAAAATTCTCTTTGATTTGACCCCTCTAAAAATTATATACCTGGAAACGAACACTCCCTAAACTCTACTTCGGCACGCACACGCATCGTCAATTTGTGGTGAATGGTACCTGCTTGCTGCTGCTGGGGCTGGCAATCTTTTTTCTGTTCTCGACATTATCTCACCCGGCATTCTTTGGCCCACGTTGGCTGTCTCAACACGTGCAATTTGTTTAAATAGCTAAACAAAATGGCAAAATGCAATCTTTTTGCTGAACATATCATTGGGGCCATACCGCTGCATGGCAAAGGATGATTGATGGGCGGATACAAATGGAATCTAGATCCTTCCCAGATCAAGAAACAGTATCCATCGATTGATTAGTTAATGTCACAGCCACTTTTATACATGAATATGACAGCAGATGCACGAGCCTAGGTATCCGGTTGCATATGAAAAGAAGAATGGCATACTTGTTTCACCAATGAGGCCCTAAATTACAAATGGACTGATCAAAACACTCAAATCAGAATCTGACCAAACGAAGCTACACATAAATCTGCATACAAGACTACACCAAAAGATCCAAGAGAAGCTCAATTGGAGGACGCCTAAAGAAACCCAAGTACCACATGCCCACAAAGCAGTGAGTGAGGCAGCGTCTGACGCCCACTAGTTCCCTTCATAAACCGATGGCGCCCATAAGAGCATGACCCATTTGGCCCCATTGAAGACCAGCTCGGCAGGCAGCATCATTTTGTCTTGTTTTCCGGCCGGCATGGCCCTGCTCCAGAATTTTCAGAACCAGCTGATTTGAATGCACAATGGATGCATGTACTTTTATCTGTATGGATAAGCTTGATTGACCAGCTACTGATTTGACCCCGGCATCTCTGGCATAATTTGTTCCCATCTCCAAAGTCCAAATAATTGACAAATGCTTGCCACATGGACACCCACTTCACTAGTAAGCTTCACTGACGCCCCAGTCTCAATGAGAACACTGCAGTTCTAGCTTCAACTTGACTGGAGCACAAATGAAACTGGAAAACCAACTAAACATGTAATACTGAAAACTTGAGTGTGAAGTAACCTAAACCCGATTTGATCATTGACACAATGTGCATTTCAATGCAGATCATTGTTGAAAGCTTGTAGCGCAAGAAGGAAGGAGCCAGCTGGTTATGCTTCTCTATTACCACTACTGTGGTCCTGATGAATATTCCACATTATCAAACTTCATCCATGACGAAGAAACATTTAGTAGATCTCCAATCAAGAATAATTAGCTGTTATGGGATTTTCATCAATGCAACATACTGGTGCTTCATTAATAATCTTGACCATCTGGACCGGACATATGATTGCTAACAGATGTCACTGATGGAAAGTGGATTGGAACAAAATTCAAGAGTCACCTAGAAAGATCACGAAGGCATCACATAGGGACAGTTTAGGAGCCATAAAAGCAACTTTCTGATGAATACACTAATTACTAGAAACACTAAAGCTCACGATCAGTAAGTGAGCAATGGTCAAAGTAGCTTGCATATATGTTGGAAGTTCTCGACATCTAAATTCGCTATTCGCATTTGAGAGCAAGAATACAGATGAGTGAGTCACCTTAGAAGCTAATTTCACGTCTCTCTGCGAAGAACCTCCCATTTGTAGCTTGTTCCTGGGGCAATAAGGCAAGCCATACTCCTGTATCAGCACCTTCTTCGGCAGAAATATTCCCTTCCCAACCAGTCATGGCAGTTTTTACCCAGCCAGGGCAGAAACAATTAATGTATATCTTTTGAGCCTCCGGTCGATCTGAGAGCCTCTTTGCCATGAGCCGTGTATAAGCATTAACAGCAAGCTTTGACACCGAATAGTCTGTGTACATTTGAGGCCAGTGATTGGAGGACCAGGTACTTCGCTTGACTTGTTCAAGAAATTTTGTGATCAACTCATCAATCAGCTCCTCTGATAAGCAATCGTCATTCAATAACCGATCTCTGAGGCCCATGTCACCAATTCTCTAGCAGGATCAGAAAAGCAAACCATTATGAGGTATAGGAGTGCAACCGCTTTTCGCATATTTAGAAAGTCAGAGTAGATGGCATTCAGAAAATAGGAACCTGTTTAAAGACTTACATTCCTTCTACCATTGACTCTGCCAAGCCTGGAGCTGACGTTCACTATCCGCCCACCATAAGGAGATGGCTTCATTAGTGGTAACATGGCATCAATCATTCGCTTTGTGCCATAGTAATTTGTCTCGATAACTTGTTCTGCAAACTCAACTGAATTATCTGCTCCTTTGTTAAAGTTAACACCTGCATTGTTAACCTGTAGCCAGGTTATATAGGACATCGGAATGATGACTTTGAAGGAAGTATCTGTAAGTAAAAAACATCTGCATGATAAGACTATAATTCCTAATCACTCAAAAAGAGAAAGAGAGAGGGAGGGAGACAGAGAGATGTGATTTCCTGCCCGTTTTACTGCCATCTGAACAATCCAGAACCGTCTGCATGCTAAGATTTCTTCTCACCATTTTGAAAGAAATATATTCCTTCACAATTCGAATGTAGGAAGTTTCAAACGCAAAATGATTGCTACGTTCGGTTCTCCGTCCATTAGTCAATAGGTTCCTCGCCTTCCATAGACAAGTACGAAGACAAGAAATAGGGTAGCTAGTTGAATTAATCGGATGTTTTTTTCTACAGTATAGTGAACGCACAGCTGTTGTTCATTTGGAAGGACGTGGGATAAGCAGTAAGCAAGAGGATGAGAATCTGCTCACAAGGACATGGATGCCGCCGTGGGTTTCCGCTGCCCAGGCCGCGAAGGCCTCCACCGACGCGGCGTCCACCACGTCGAGCTGACGCCACTCCACACTCACGCCCGACTCGCGAGGCGCCTCCGCCCGGATCAGCTCCGCGGCAGCCTGGCCCCGCTCGGCGTCGCGGGAGGCGACCACGACGTGGAGGCCGTGGAGCGCGAGCTGGCGGGCCGCCTCGAACCCGATCCCCCGGTTCGCCCCCGTCACCACCGCCACGGCCCGGGCGGTGCCCATCTCCAGACGGTCCCACCATCGCTGGTGAGGCTCGTAGGGGACGGTGCGGAGGTGGGTGACCTCGCGGCGGCGCTGCTCCCGCCGCTCCCGCGCCGCCTCCTTCCCCTTCTTCCCCATCGCGCAGCCGGCTTCTCGGGCTGATTCAGGCTAAAGTGTCCCGTAAGTAAGACCATGAAGCCCAAATCGAGAGCTTCTTTCTTGTGGGCCAAAACCGCAAAATCAGTTTCTAGTATGGGCCTGGAACGGCTCCGCAAGAACACTGAAGAATATGCTCAACATTCAGAAATTCAAAAGTTTAAAAGAACACCATAGTATAGGTAGCCAACAGCCATGACTGTATATGTAACCTTTACGATGAACGGATGGACAATTGGTCATTACAAACATACTGGTGTGAGTGTGACATATAGAGAAATTATTAAGAACGCGTATAATTGAATTCGTAGAGCATATCGTTGGTACTTTGGTAGTGGTATGACTTAATGATAACCATAATAGGTCCGGGAGGTGCATATTCTTAGTTATTGATGATGGCATGAATGTGGTAACGTGCAGTAGTGACTAGTTGAGGACGTCGTTGGGGCAGCGGGTGCCGCAGCTCAAGGCTGCGGTGGTGCAGCCGAAGAGGCAGACGGGCATCATTACGGGGTTGCCCTTGCCCGAGGCCAGCGGCTCGAAGCACTCGACGACCATGCACGACGCCACGTCTGACCCGCAGATGCCCGCGCACTGAGTCAGCTTATCCATGGGAGACTGCACGCCGTCGTCCAGCTCGTAGTCCTTGCGGCCGCCGTGGCGGTGGGCAGCAGCAGCAGGCCGGCGGCCATCGACGGCGTCCGGCGGACTCATGGCAACGGCGGCGGCGACCACCATGGCCAGCAGAAGCATCGCCATCGTGGCAGCCTTCAGAGTGCCCACCCCTGCCATCCTTGTCTCTCTGGAGTAGCAGTATCTGAGTGGAGGTGAAAGACTTTTGCGCTGTGTTGAGTCAACTCCCTGTGGCTGGTTTATTTATTTATAACGTGCGCGGCGAGACGAGCCCGTGGGTTGCCGTCTTGGAAGAAAAGAAGATGCACGCCGAAGTGATGCGCCAACAGAAGAAACCATGCATGCAGCAGACCCGTGCTGGCAAACAATTCATGACGGCCATGTATGTGTGATGACTGATGAGATAGACAGAAACAACGACCACTGCCAGCAGCGTGAGAAATAGAGACAAGAGCACTTCCAGAATAGGCTTTTCCAGTCCTTCTCAACCTCCATATGCTCCATTGGTTTTGCTGGAATAATTGAACTATGAACTCAGGTTGAATTACTGCCCTCTCGGTTATGTTTTGCTGGCAGGCAAGGAAATCAGATTGATTTAAATATTTGGACATCAATTGTTTGTCTTTGAGGAATCATTAATCTTTTCCTATCTTAATGAATAGCAGTGCTCATCCTGCCTCTTGTTACAAAAAAAAAAGATCAATAACAGGGCTGAGAGAATCAATTTTTTGGGCTACCAAAAAATATTTAGGACTTGTTTTGCTCCTCCAATAGTTCCTGTTAAAAATAAAATGAATCTAAAAATTCTTTTTAATTGGTCCATGCATGTTAGCGAATTGGGCAACGATAAAGTTGCTTCTCCTTGAAAGGAGCATTTGGGACCCAAACTCTTTCCCCTTTCTAGCTACAAATGAAATGGAAATTTAGGTGAAGTCAAAATATTGGATGTGTGTTTTTGGACAACCCGACATATTTTTGTTTACATGAAGTTTTTTTGGAAATGCTCCGAGAAACCAAGAATTTTTCTCCCACAAAACTGAAGCCATTGATCGATCGGGCGCTTTAGACAGAAATGAAAGCCAGCAAAAAAAAAAATACGGGAACAAAACATGTACATTGAATAATGTCATTTAAAGATGGCATATGTTGGCTGAATATTACTGAGACGGTGCAGTGCAAGAACATCAATGTTTATTAAATATGTCGTAGGTAGAACGATGAACAGAGATACATGTATATGTGATTACTCATAGCACGCACATGACAGTTAAATTATTGGGAACTTTTAGTTTGCAAACCCTTATATGTCTGGAAACGTAACACAGTACAGATTTACGACAATCACATACAGACTCGAGAGTTGGGAGGGACATAATTTTCAGTTATTTCCTTTGCGTGGTGGTATAGCTATGGCTAGTTCAGGCTGCCGACAGAGCCGGCGCAGGAGCCGATGCAGGCCGTGGCGTTGTTGCTGCAGCTGAGAAGGCAGTAAGGCAGTGCCACCGGATCGGCCCGAATAAGCGGCTGGTAGCAGCTGAGCAAGCACGTGGTCAGCTCCGAACCGCAGATGCCCACGCACTGCGTCAGCGACTGCGCCATCAGGGAAAGCCGGCCGTCGTCATCGTCGCTGCCGGCGTGGTGGCCGTAGCGGCGGGTAACCATCTTCTTTGCCGTCCCACCAGCAGGCTGATCGGCAATGCCGGACGGGCTCACGGCAGCGGCCGCGATCACCAGAGCCAGCAGAAGCATCGCCGCGGTGGCAGGCTGCACGGTGCCAGACACTGCCATTCTTGATTAGTGGTTAATACGCAGTTGCTTGGATTGCTTATGGATCGGAGGTGATTAGATTGTGGAGATTTGAAATGGATCACCACGATCGAGCTTGCTTGCATGTTTATATACGCGTCACCACTAGCATGGAGCTGCCGGTTTCGCCTGGGGATAAGGAACATGCATCAGATGTGCTTGAACAGTTCAAAACCTGTTTACACCTGTGCCCGCAAGTATTCAAGCAAGGCAATGGATGTGTGAACAACAGAAACAAGCGCGCTACCTGCGGCAACAGAAACAACCAATTGAAATACTAGAACGTTACCAACTGTCTTCAACCTGGGTCTGAGTCATGCCTTGATGCAATCGCAGCCGTCTGATCCTTGTCCACAAATCTCAAAGATGTCCCAGAAGCTAAATCAGAATTATTATCCATCCGAGTTGTATGTTTTTGTAGGATTTCCCAACCTCCACCCTCTGCGTGCTTCAATTTATTTCAGGCACAGTTAACATGAGCAGTAATGCTCAAGACCTCCATCCACGAGATGAAGTTTGAAGTTTCTGTGAGATTTCAAAAAGAAAAATGAGCACAAATTTTCTGGACTTCACCCATACCAGAGGGTGAGGGTGTGTTTCTTTTTCTTTTTTCTTTTTTTGAAATTGAAATTCTACGACCTGAACAATGAGATTGGCCTTTCTTCCGGTTGGCTGAAATAATTATTGTGGGCGTAAATATGAGGCAGTACTGCATTCCCATTGCAGAACAGATAGTACT